>CAIGQQ010036980.1:5581820-5627110 GCA_903798035.1 Danio albolineatus | reverse complement strand
AGTTGAGGGATGGGTAGTGGGAGTATTTTACTCCCTGTAATATTTTACTTTCTGGAGCGTAGAGCTGCGGAGGGCCCGGATTGTGAAGTTGCGGAGGGCCTGAAGAGTGGAGCAGCAATAGGTCTGGGGACTTTGGTTCAGCAGGCACAGGCAGGTCATACACCCACAGTGGGTCATGAGGTTCTGGTTCAGGAAGCACTGGCAGTTCAGCTAACCCCAGTGTGTCAGAAGGCTGTGGTGCAGGGAGCACTGGCAGTTCAGCTAACCCCAGTGGGTCAGGAGACTTCAGTTCAAGTGGCAGTGGAAGGTCATATAACCACAGTGGATCAGGAGGCTTTGGTGTATGGGACAATGGCAGTTCATTTAACCCCAGTGGGTCGGGAGACTTTGGTTTAGGAGGTACTAGCAGTTCATATAACCCTAGTGGGTCAGGCAGCTCTGGCAGTGACAGAAGATCTGGCAGCTGTGGAGATGGTGGCAGTAGCTCTGACAACTCAGGTGGTGGTGGCCATTCTTGTGGCTCAGGTAATGGTGATTCAGGCACAGGAACTTTGACAAGAACATACTTGGAACATGAATGCAATGCAAATGAGAGAACACCATCATATGGTGCAAATAATGCAAAACGTGTGATTCGTCTGAACCGTGTCTTGCATGTTTGGTGTGAACCCAGTCATGTTGGTCAATCAGAAAGGACAAAACAGTGCACATGTTGACGTCATGAGAAAAAAATCTACAGTTTTAGTAGTCACATGACCACATCATAACTGAGTTTTGGAAAATCTTAACCCTGGCCAGAGTTTGCAAAAAATTAGGTTTTTAGTTAACTGACACTGGGTTTTTGCGTCACCGAACAGCAAAGCCATGCATAAAAAATGTGCTTTAGAAAATACCTGTGTTCATTGGGACAGGGCCTAATATAACCTGAAATCCAATTAAAATCGAGGATAAACATACCCTAAATCAGTTAAAAATTGATTAAGGACAGGTGTGCTGGAATTAGAAGCAAGAGATAACTATTTATAAAACTAGTGAGGCAGACAGCTATAACTAAATGGGAAATCAGGGCATTACATGTATATGCATCAAAGAATTCATTGTCACAATCACACTTTTAAATATTTGTAGAAGTCTCTATTGTCCCCCTTTTGCAGTACATTCCTCACACACTTTTAATCTCACACACCTGAATCTCATTAGTTTACCCTTTAGAGACTTAATCCCAGCTCTTGGAAACTCTTAGTTTAGTCTAATGTGTCTAGTCTAATGTTGCTCTCTTTACACTTCTATTTTCCTTTACCCATAGATTTAGATCCATGTTAGAAGATCAAACCAGCATAATAAATGTATGGTTCATCCACTAATGCCCCAAAATGCAACTCACCAGAGGATTTTTTTGTCGTATAGATTGCTTATGCTATAAACAATTAGAATGATTCATTAAAGATTAACCCCAGATCAAGCCAAATTTCATTATGTTGCTGCAATTCTGCCCCAAAGATGCATTCCTCATGCAATTGTTTTGGACATAATCACTCTGGCATTTAATTAATTTATTGTAAATAAAACACAGATGTTGACTGGTCAGCTTCAAGGAACAGAACTAAGCATTTTATAAATACTTTTTATTTAATTTCATGTAATTAAAACATGTCAATCTTGGTTATTTTGTATTGGAGAAATTGTCACCCTTTCAGAACATCATAGCAGTTTCTAATTCATGAATTAACAAATTATTGTCAGTTACCCTGTAAAATTGTTTTCCAAATCATGCTGAACAATTAATTGGTGAATTGGACTGATCAGTTATTGAGTCAACAGCTAACTGTTTTATATGATCCAGACAGGATGAGGCACCATTGAACAATTCATTGTATTCACAAGTCTGACTCAAATGAGTCAAGAGCATCTTGGTTTTGAACATAACCCTTGTTCCCTAAAGCAGCCAATGGAGAAAAGACAGAACGAGCCAATGAATGCCTATGAGTGCCTATGAGCTCCGCAGGTGCCGTGATTAATCATTGGAAGAGTATATAACCTGAGAGAGGGTGCTTCAGACTTTAGCCACTCATCTATCAGCTGGAGACTCGGCTGCTGTGTCAAGGGTGACACACATCTCCATTCCCTGTGCACATCTGTGGGTTATGTTTGTAACCACTCTGAAGTTCCCTTCAGAGAGAACTTCAGTGTGTGTCAGAGACACTTTGCGAGATTGTAAGCAAAGCGCCACAGCACACACTGAAACTTTCAATGTCCCCAGGCCCTTTAATTACTTAAATATGAGAATAATTTAGAATTTTGGGGGTCATAAATATCTCTTTTTTTACATAGCTAATGTAGACTAGGAATATTTATATTATGACAGTATGTTGGGGAAGCATGCAAGTCCCAAAGGGGAAGGACACTGCGGAGGCCACCTGCTACTTAAATGTGGAGACCTGGTAACAATATGCATATATGGGCTAGCCCTAACCAGGGGGAGCACTACATATGATAAGCTTGTTAGTGTGTAGAGAAGACATGGGTCCACCTGAGAAGGGGGAGCACTCCGTGGCTAGAAGACGCATCTGGGATTGCCAACGAGGATCAACCATTGCTGGCACTGATGCTCAGCACGTGGGCAGACCGAGCAGGCATACCAACATCTTACTGAGCCAGGCACCCAACTCCTTGACTGAGTCAGGTGCTGGGGGACTCCATGGGGTTAGTCAGATGGGGAACTTACTAGCAGCATGGAAGAACACACACATCTTGCTGTTAGGGAAAAAAGGTGCAGCATTCGTTTTTGGGCACCGAGTTTAGTTTCCTCTTGATTGACTGGAATTACCAGTAATCGGGAGGAAACCGGCTCCACCCTTGATGGATTCTTAGTTCAGTCCTCTGTTATGCCCTCGAGGCGAAACTAAGAAAAACAAAGGAGGGAAAGCCAAAATCACGTTTCAAAAGTTTATTTTAAGCCACTGTGACCAAATATCAGGCAAAACGCCTCGCCAAATCCCACGCCGCTGGTCTCCGCCCGAGCCTTAGCATCAAGTAATCGCGCCCTCCATTAACAGGAGCAGGACGCGGATATAGGAGCGCACACTTCCTCTCAGCTGTTCCCCATCCAGCTGATTATTCCCCGTACTGCTGCAGCGCATCTGTAGACGGAGCAAAACACACAGACACAGCAGACAAGCGGCAGCGCAGCAGCTGTCACACCTCATCTTCAGTGAAAAATTTGGGGGTGATTTTTGATAGCAGCCTGTCATTTGAAGGCCAGATTTCAAGCATCTGTAAAACTGCTTTTTTTCATCTTAAAAATATTGCCAAACTTTGACATATGCTATCAATGTCTGACGCGGAAAAGCTCATTCATGCTTTCATGACGTCTCGATTAGATTATTGTAATGCATTACTAGGCGGCTGCCCTGTTGGCCTAATTAACAAACTTCAGCTAGTTCAAAATGCAGCTACGAGAGTGCTTTCTAGAACAAAGAAATATGATCATATTACTCCAGATCTTTCAGCATTGCGTTGGCTCCCTATTAAATATTGTATAAATTTTAAAATCTTACTGACTACCTACAAAGCCCTGAACGGCTTGGCTCCCCAGTATTTGCGGGAGCTCCTGGTTTATTATAGCCCATCACGTCCTCTACGCTCAATTAATTCTGGACAATTGACTATTCCCAGAATATCAAAATCAACTGTAGGTGGTAGATCTTTCTCTTATCTGGCACCTAAAATCTGAAACAGCCTTCCTAGCACAGTTCGGGAAGCAGACACACTCTGTCAGTTTAAAACTAGATTAAAGACATACCTCTTTGCATTAGCATACACATAAAACACAAATGCTTTGGAATCCAAATCCTCTAAAGGATTGTTAGTCTGCATTATTTAGGGCAACCAGAGCCAGAAACACTAATTATAATTTGAACGGCATCTGCGCTCATGTTAGTCTGTTTTTTATTATTCCCGAGGATTCCATAATCCTGGGCCAGGCCGTATCCTGAGCAGCAGCTGTGGTGGTCATGGACGAGTGGAGAGCATGAGACTGATCCCTGTAAGACAAACCCTGTGACAGACGAGTCCTCGCATTGTTCCCGAAGGGCCAGCCTGTTCACCAGCCGGTGACCCAGCTGTGGTCTCGCCATGATGGATGTCCAACGTTCTCCAGCCCAGGCGCCTAGACTGCAGCTCTGCACAAGACATCTGGCCATAGGAGAAATGGTCGTGCCCAACTGAGCCTGGTTTCTCACTAGGTTTTTTAATTCTTCACTTTCGCCAATTGGTGATGTTTTTTCCTCGCCGCTGTCGCCACTGGTTTGCATGGTTCGGGACTTGTAGGGCTGCGCATTGATGGATTACTCTTCAGTGTTTGGACTCTCAGCAGTGAATATTAAACCACGCTGAAATGAACTAAACTGAACTTCAACACTGAAAACTGGACTGACACTGTTTAAATTTTTTATAATGCATGTGAAGCTGCTTTGACACAATCTACATTGTAAAAGCCCTATACAAACAAAGATGAATTGAATTGAATTGGATTGAATCCACCCAAAGATTATAGAATTTTGCAAATGTATTAGGTGTTTTCCAGCCACAGCTTCACAAGTGTCTGCTAGAAAGGTACCGCATTCTAAAGCACAAGAGGAGGCGACACTCCTTGTAGAGGGCATTCTCACTCCCGGGCGACACAAAATAAGCAAGGCACTGATAAGCCAGGATGATGCCATCAACTATCCACTGGGCCAACATCTGGTTTGATACAGTACTTCCCTTCTGCTGACCACCATAACAGACTTAGATAGTTGCTTAGAAGATATCATGTTCTGAGTGCGGTCCACATAAAAGTACACAGCGCAAATGGGACACAGCAATAAAAAAGGACTGGATCTGCCTCCTCAGTGGGCAGCTCTTGCAGATTCACCACCTGATCTCAAGTCAAGTGGCTCGAATGGATCTCTCTGCAGAGGGCATGAGAGGGGTGGCAGGATAGATTTAATCCCTGCATGCCTCTGAGAAATCAGATGATTAGGTTATGTCTCCCTAGCATGCTGCCATCCACCGCATTATGATGAGTGGAGATGGCAGCAATGTAAAGTTTCAGAGTGGAGGGTGAAAGCATATGCTCCAGCTTATCCTGAAGGAAGGATAACACAATGCTAATCCAGCATGTCCGGGGGTCTTCTCGATGAGAAGTGCAACACTCAGCAAATAGACTCTACGTCAGGGTGTACGCATGTCTTGTACAGGGTGCTCAACCTTAAGTGATTGTGTTAACCATCAAAGCCAGTAAGCCACCTAAGTCTCCTTTGCTCCATCTAAGGACCACATGCGGAAGTTTTAAGAGGTCTAAGTGTGGGTGCCAGAGGGTGCCTTGTCCCTGAGAAAGAAGGTCCTTCCTCAGGGCAATATACCGGAAAGTGAAAAATTTAAATTCAGGAACCCAGGATTGGTTGGGCCAGAGAGGCGCAACTAACAAAACCCACTCTTCATCCTCCCTGACCTTTCACAGAGTCTGTGCAAGCAGGCTCACTGAGGGGCACTTTTTTGTGCATTCCCAGGGGCCAGGTGTGATTCAGTGCATTCATGCCGTGGGGAGCCTCGATCAGGAAATTAAACAACTGGCAATGGCGTTATTGTGGAAAGCAAACCAGTTAACCTAGGCTTCCCCTAAGCACTCCCATATCAGCTGGAGCGTAATCTGTAAGTGAGTGTAAGCTCACGGGAGCGTAAGAGATAATTGAGCATACAAATACCTGCAAGCCGAAGTGGTGCTTCGTAAAATAACTATAGAGACAGGGAGAGCCTGAAGGGAAATACTTAGCACTGCCTTGGTCATCCCCCTCGAACAAAAACCAGAGGTGGTGATGTGGAAGAATGGAGACATAAAAAATACACATCCTTCAGGTCTATTGCTGTGAACCAATCACGAGGATGAAAACACAGGAGAATGCACTTCTGCATAAGCATCCTGAATGACATGTTGTGTAGATAGCTCTAGGATTGGTCTCAACCCACTGCTCTTTTTGGCCATGATGAAGTAATCTGACCTGGCTTTATTGCATTCTGACCTGGCTTTATTGCATTCTTCACCAGGAGGACAGCAATCTCCTTATGCAAAACAGGGGCGGATGCAGGCTTGACCACAATAAAATCTACGCCCGTGAACTTGGAAGGCCGTTTGGCATGATTGTCCGAATGAGCCACCACGACATACTGGGCAGAGCTAACCAGGCTGGAAGAGCTTGCATGGCACAATAATGACGCACCAGCAGTGGGGCAGCACGGAATGGGAGTGCTCGCCCCAGAAAGTGGCACGCCCCAAGTAAGGGCAGAAAATAAGAGAGCTGCTTGTACCTTCCTTCCTGGATCTTGTGATAAGGCTGGAGGAGTGAGAAAAAGGAGCCCATCCTCTGGCACCCTCGAAGCCTGGGCGAATTGCCTAGGTGCTGTGAGCTGGAAGATGGAGTGTCCCAGACTGGCAGTGCTAGGGTTTGCACACCCGGAAAGAAGATTAGATTTTTTTCTTGAAAATTTGGTCACCGCCGGCTGTAAGGCCAGCAGCTGTATGTTGATTTTCGCTGATGGCAATGATTTCTCTCAGCCTTCCACCGAGAAAAAGAGCAGTTCCCCTCTTCTCCGGGTGTCTCAGGGATGCTTCGCTTTTCCCTTACCAGACTTAACGGCACCCTGGGGCAGGGGCATCTGCAGCCTGCAGTGTACTTGCAGCCACAATTGGATGCCCTCGGCAAGGAGCAGATAAAGTTAATGGGCCGGCAGGAGGAGCATTTTCCAAACCCGGTGATAGATGACCTCACCCATCACACTTGACTGCTCTTTCACCACTGAGAACTCCTGGGTAAAGTCCCCGGCAGTGTCAGCGAACAGGCTGGCTTGGGAGATGGACATATTATAAAAAGCAACATTTGTCAACTGTCTGTGTACCTCTGAAAAGAAGGGGACAGGGGGCTTAGAGCATTTGCACCTCTTGTTAGCCCCCATGTAGTACCCTTGTAGTCGGTCCACCGGTGGAACTGGGGGACAAGTTATCCCCAGCCCCACCACAGAAGCAGCCCGGGATAGCACGGTCAGCATGTCCGATTCTAAGTCCGAGACCTCGCTCATACTTTGTGAATTGATGGATGGATTCAGTTGATTGAACAATGCTTTCAAATGCTTCATTCAACACTTTCAGAGAGATTTCAAACGCTGTGTGTCAGTGAAGTCATCAGCACACAAGCAGCCAACAGTGTTCTCAAATCCAAATTTATTTGTCACATACAGAGTCATACACAGTACAATTTGCAATGAAATGCTTACACAACCGCTCATGACCTTCATAATAATAACAACAATAGGATTCTAAATTTGGAGAAATGAAGTTATGCAACAGAAAGTAATTAAGACTTTCGATATACAGTGGTTGTAGAAAAAAGTAGAAAGCTTGAAAATGTAAAAGAGCTATCTGTACAAACATAAATGTAGAAGTTTTTTTAGCAGAGTACCTGGTGCATAAGAGAGGAAGGGATTGTCAAGCCCGCTCACCTGTGTGGAGTACACTAGAACACAATATATGCCCAAGGTGTGTGCAAACGTGCATGAATGTCCAAGAGTGTCCAATGGGGGTTGAACGTTCGTAAGTGTCTGTAAAATGTACAATGTGCAAAAAAAAGGGTTTCAGTCCCGTGTGTTGCCCTGATTTAGAGATTGCCCTCTTCTGCTCTACTGACAGTTCTGCCCTGAACATTTCATTTCCTGTGGTTTGAGGGATAGGCAGTTCTTGGTGATAGTTGGGTGACCTCTTGTGGATCATAAAGACTTCTTGTGGATCATTAAAGACACAAACTCAAGTCATGTAGATGACCATGATGAGATTCTTTCTTCTGTTGAACACAAAAGAAGATATTTTGAAGAAAGCTGAAAACCTGTAACCACTGACGTCCACATTAGGAAAATCAGATACTATAAAAGTCAATGGTTGCACTTTTTCAGCTTTCCTCAAAATATATTTTGTGTGTGTCCGGCAGATGAAATACATTTAAAGAGGTTTGGATCAAGTGAAAGGAGAGTACATAATATCAATTTAAATATTTGTGTGAACTTTAAATATTATATTTTGTTATCTTCACTTGGTTATATACATGATTTCATTATCAGCATAATCAGAATATAATATTTAGATAATAAAACTAAATGTTCCTTGAAAGAATTGTTCTTTGAAAGTTCCTTGAGGAACCAGAATGGTTCTTTTGAAGCATCAGTGTGAAGCTTTATGCCGAAAGGGCCACAAAATCCCCTGTCTCAGCAGGGTGTTGTCACACCTCTAGTTAAAAAAAGTCAGTGAAGTGGGTGAGTCCAGCTCTGATTAGGTTGGGAGTGTCAGGGTAGGGGAAAGAGAGAAGGTTTTGCATAAAAATGGGAGTTTCAATTTGGACACGCGCTGATTTTCACAGAGGCAAAACAATACACAGACACAGTGGAGAAAGGCAGTGACTATGTTTACATGGACATCAATAAGCAAATTATTTGCCAAATTAACAATTTGTCAACTTAAACTGCAGTTCAGAGTTTTCACTTTCATTCAGGAACTCGGCAGGAAGTGTCAGAAAGCCGTGTGTGTATAGACTATCCTATCTCAAAATGCGGTGAAATCCTACACGACGGTAATAGTTTGATTAAGGTGTTTAAATGTTTACATTCTGAGAGCAGCATTTGCAGCGGATCTTTCATCCCATAATATTGTAGTGATATAGCTAAGGTATGTCTTTAAAAACTCTAAGAGTACTGCTGACAATACTAACTAACTTTGCCTCTGAATAAACAAACAAAGAGCACTGATCACACACTTACCAAATCTGTAGACAGGACAATCAATACAAACTTTTTAAAAAGGAGACGAGTGGATTTCATGTAAAAGCTCTCTGGTAAAAATGTTCCTTACAAATGTATTTCTTTCGTGTGCATGCACTGTAATCCACACGTGAGTCCAGCTATGCTCTTATTGCAGGGAGTTGAAAACAAAACCTTCGTCGCAGCACATTTAAAAACGCAACACTGACGACCCATGTCACTGAACAATTCTTCCATGTTTTACAGTTGGCAACACAAATCATGTAGGGTATCTCTGCCGTCTGAACACTTTAACAGGTAAAAACAGTCTTTGAAACTATCATGCATATTAATGAAATTGCACCTCATTCACAATAGTCTGTCCCAGTCTAAAAAGAAATGGAAGTCTTTCTCAGAAATTAATGCTGTAAACTTAAGGCGTCATGTTGTACCCGCAGGTACAGATGGATCTAATCGCCGTGATGTAGTTTGAAAATTTCAGTAACACTTTATTTCGATGGTCCATTTGAGTATCAGTAGACTGTCTACTTAATATCTATTGATACTGACATTCAACAGACATTTAACTGACCATAAGAAACTTTGCAAGTACATGTCAACTTACACTAATCCTACCCCTAACCCCAACCTAACAGTCTACTTATAATCTAATGAGAATTAGTTGCAATGTAACTTAAATTCAACAAACGGACCATAAAAATAAAGAGTGACCAAAATTTGTTTTCAAACCGGAAGAACAATTTTGCTTGAAATAACGGGGGGAAAAAAATCACTTTTGGTGAAATACATGTGTACTAATGGTGTTTTTAGCAGCGTGGGACACATATATGACTGTCAACATCTCAAAAAATGTGTTTTGGTGTTTCGTAACCCTTTAAGAGTAAACTATATACTTTTAGTGGAGTATTATTTTTTTGAGTATATTTTAAATACAATTATTTTACTTTATTTGTATTATTTCACTAAAACTGTCATTCTCTATTAAAAGATGCATATTTTGTTACTGTCTTTGTCCTGTGCCATCTATGATATGTACAGTTACTGCTAATAGTGTTCTTGTCAAAGGTCATTTTACTGCCTGATTGTATCGGAATAAAACAGCTAAAGAAATCTGAAGTCTGCTGGAAGACAAAAACTAAAAACTCAGAAAGCAAAGTCAAATAATTAGTCCTTGTTTTGCAGGATAAAGCTCTTAACCCCAAATACCTTGAAAAGCAGAGCTTTAAAATTCAACAAAAACAATTCCTTTGCACTTCAACAATTCGGCTATCTTTCATCTGAATTTGCAGTCGCTCTCATATGTATGTATGGGCACACAGGAGCCCACTGGCAAGTGGAACGCATCCTCTTGCAGGCTCAAAAAGTGTCCTCCTTGCTTCTTGCTTTCAGGTTTAAAATGAGCTACACGTCACAGGAGAGCAAATGATGCATTTGTCCACACTTGCTGCCCATGAGGCATGTGCAAATCCACAAGAAAAGTGGTTCTCAAAATGGAAATACTGCCCTTAAACTGCAGGGAATATGGATTAGTTCAGTCAACTGTGGTGAATCTCAGGCAAAGACAGGCAAGACAAATATATTTATGAGCCTTTGAGGCGGGAGGGGGAGTGCTTTATAAGGACTGGTCTTTGAGTGCTTACTCATCTTGAAACTTCAGTCCCAAGGAAAAAGGCAATACTGTATATAGTTTAATTTGTTTAGCGTTTCACAACTATCAATTTGATCCTCAAAGATGGTTCAGACTTCACTACAGAGGCAGCAGACTGTTTCGCTGTGGCTGTATAATGTAGGCTCACGCGCCAGAGTTAAAAGGATCTACTGTAGGTGCAGCCTATTTATTTAGGCTAGATAAAAGATATGAACAAAGACATCCACAAATACAGACTTACCAAACTATACTTCCATGAAGGAGAAATAGTCAACATTTGAAGTGGATCAAAAAGTTTTTTAAATTTTCCTAAGACAAATATGGGTGTTTTTCTATAATTTTAGAACAATTTTGATGAAAGGTTTTGATCCACTAAATGTTTACTGCTGTATATATGAAGAGTTCAGATGCAGAAACATGTCTGGCATCTGACATTTGCATGTAAAATGAGCATTTTTCCCAACCTACTATGTTTATGTTCAGTTATTTAATTTTTAAGGCAATGAAAAGTGAAGTCACTGTATCTACATATAAGAGTGAAATAGAAAAAAAATGCTCATTTTGGAGATAATTGGTGAAATTTACAACCCCAATCAGAAATAGGATGACAGACAAAAAGGGAAAGTGTGGAAAACTCAAATAAAAAAAGAAAGTAGTGATTTCCAAATTTTCTTTAACTTGTCAGCTTAGTCCCTTTATCAATCCGGGGTCGCCACAGCGGAATCAACCGCCAACTTATCCAGCATATTTTTTACCCAGCGGATGCCCTTCCAGCCGCAACCCATCTCTGGGAAACATCCATACACACACATTCACACTCATACACTACGGACAATTTAGCCTACCCAATTCACCTATACCACATGTCTTTGGACTTGTGGGGGAAACCGGAGCACCCAGAGGAAACCCACGCAACCACGGGGAGAACATGCAAACTCCACACAGAAATGCCAACTGACCCAGCTGGGGCTCGAACCAGCGACCTTCTTGCTGTGAGGCGAACGTGCTACTCACTACGCCACCGTGGCGCTTATATATATATATATATATATATATTTTTTTTTTTTTTTTTTGTCTAGTTAACTTCAATTCATTTGTAAATATACATGTTTTCCTGTCACTCAAACCCGCAACACATTCCAAAAAAGTTGGAGCAGAAGCAATTTAGGGCTAGTAAGGTACATTGGCTAAATTATTATGTGATTTGAAACAGGTGATGTCAACAGGTGATTGCAATTGTGATTTGGTACAAAAGCAGCATCCAAGAAAGGTCTAGTCCTTTAGGAGCAAAGATGGGCCGAGGATCACCCGTTTGCAAACTAATATGTGAGAAAATTGTTGAATTGTTTATTTCTTGTCGGCTTAAGTCTCTTTATTAATCTGGGGTCAGCACAGCGAAATGAACCGCCAACTTATCCAGCATGTGTTTTACGCAGCGGATGCCCTTCCAGTCGCAACCCATCACTGGGAAACATCTACACACACTCATTCACACACATACACCAGGGCCAATTTAGCTCACACAATTCACCTATAATGCATCTATAGTCTTGTGGGGGAAACCGGAGCACCCGGAGGAAACCCACGCCAACACGGGGAGAACATTCAAACTCCACACAGAAATGCCAACTGACCTAGCTGAGGCTTGAACCAGTGACTTTCTTGCTGTGAGGCGATTGTGCTACCCACTGTGCCACCGTGAGGCCAATTATTGAAATGTCTAAAAACAATGTTTCTTGAAGAAAGATAAAAAGAAGTTTGAATATTTTACCCTCAACAGTGCACAACATAAATTAAAGATTCAAGGAATCTGGAGGAATTTCAGTGCATAAAGGACAGTGGTGCAAACCTAAGCTGAACAATTTTGTTCTACTATCCCTCAGGATTGCATCAAGAATCATGATTCATCACCACATGGGCTTAGGCCTACTTTGGCAAACCTTTGTCAAGTACCACAATATATAATTACGTCCACAAATGCTTGGTAAAAGTGTACTGTCAAAAGAAAACCCTATGTAAAACAGTGTCCAGAAACGTCAGCAACTTCTCGTGTACTGTGGTCAGATGAAGCAATATTTCAGGTATTTTTTGGGAGAAATGGACGCCGTGTGCTCTGGACCAAAGAAGAAAAGATCATCAACATTGTTACCAGCAACAAGTCCAAAAGTCAGGGTCTGTCATGGTATGGGGTTGTGTCAGTGCCCTTGGCAAAGGTAAATTGCACTTCTGTGATGGCACCATTAATGCTGAAAAATTTTGGAGCACAAAATCCTGTCTTCTTTTCCAGGGACAACCATGCATATTTCAACAAGACAATGCAAAACCACATTCTGCACACACTGCAAAGTCCTGGCTGCAGAAGAAGAGGATACAGGTACTTGACTGGCCGGCCTGCTGTCCAGACCTGTCTCTAATAGAGAATGTGTGACACATTTTGAAGTGCAGGAAGAATGGGACCACTTGAAGCATTTCATAACTTGGTGTCTTCAGTGCCTAAACATCTTTTAAGTGTTGTGAAAAAGAATGACAACATGAAATGTGTTGCAAGAACCAAAATTGAAATACGTATTTATTTTTTTTAAAAATCATATTTGTTTTCCTAATTAATTTAACCATGTAAACTTGTCATAGATTTATATACATGTAGCAGCTAAATACCAGCACAAGGCTTGCACAATACACAAAAGGAGATCTCCTGCCTGGTCAGATTGAGATCCATATTAAAAAGTATCCATAGTGACTGATTTATAATCTGAGGTAGCAGAACTTTGGTTCTTTGGATTTGGTCAAAACATGATTCCAGAATCATCCAACAGCAAACATGTGCATAACTCGCTGATGGACAAAGCATGCAACTCACTGACATGCTTTGCAGAAGTGAAAAAATGTCTTCAAAGATTTCCTTCTAAAATCAGTTGACTGTAGATGTTTGAATGGTGGTGGTATGGACAGCCACAGGCTAACAGTCAGTCAAAAGAGGATTGGACCCAGAGGTCAAACCAAAAGTTGCAGTTGAACTAGATATGGGTGCCAGACATCCATCTATCTGTGACAACAGGTCCCTCTGAATCACCTGCCTTGATGAACTGAATGTCTCTGTTCTTGTGAACCATAAGCTACAGTCAGTGTTTGCCTTGGTTACAAAAAGATCCACTTCTGCCTCTCTGAACTCTAGCCATATATTTTGTACCATATCCAGGTAAAGCTTTCATTCCCCAGGTTCAGAAGATCCTTGGACAGAGCATCTGCAACTTTGTTGCTTGACCCTTAAAAGGTGAAATGCCCTCAGCAATGATAAAGACTTGAGAGACCTTGTGCCTCCTTCACGATTCAAATGAAACACTGTTGAGGTGTCTGACCAAATAAGCACGTCAGCTTGCCAGAACTGGTAAAATAAATAAATAAATACTGCAGGGCTAGGAAAATCACATGTAACTCTAGGAGAATGGTGTGATCTAGACCAAATTGGAGATCATCAGCCATAGACACCCCTATGATTCCAAGGAGAGAAACATCAGTGACTAGTTTCCGGAAAGAGGTTATCACCCCTAGAGGTACTCCTGACATCAAAAACTCCTGGTGATTCCAATGTTCTAATTGCCTGAAGAAAATGGTGTGAGACAACAACCAAGTGATGATTAATGTCTGGCAGGACTCAAGCCCAAACTGTTGTTCCACCACTTAAGAGGCCTGAGGTGGAGTAAGGCCAGCTGTATCACCAATGTGTCAGCAGTCAGCATACCCAAGACTCGTAACATCCCTTTGTATTGCAGACTCACTCCCAACCAGAAATGAGCTTGTTTCTGAAGAGTATTGTCCACTTTGGTTTGTGACAGGATGGCAGACATTGCACGATAGTTCAAAAGCATCCAGATGTAAGTGATTTCTTGCAATGGAACAAGGCAACTCTTTGCTTTTTTACAGAGAGACCCAGCTTCTGCATGTGTCAACTGGTGTTGTGGGCCGCTTGTTTTCTTGAGGGTGCACATAGTATCTAGTCATTTAAGTAGGGTGGGATGCAGTCATACATTTTGTGAACACATGAGGTGTCAGAGGCAAGCAGAAGGACTTTGAAATGGTAAGCCTGCTTTTTGAAGCTGAAAAGGCAGAACATTTCTTAGAAATGTCATGTAATGAGGAACAATTACAATATGAAAAATGTATCAATCAAATTGATGCTCGTAAACAGTCTCCTTACATATGACATTCGGAAGTGGAGACTCTTCAGAAACAGGTTTAAATGTTTCAAATCAAGAAATCACTTTCAAATCACTTTCTCCACATTTTTTCAGAATGTACCTGAGCTCAATTTAGAGCTTCACAGCAAAGGTTCATGTGAGTTTTCAGGTTTATTATTTTTTGATAATTTTGCAACAATTTTTCTTTGATGACAAAAGGGTACATTTTAGTGGTCATTCAGGACTGCAAATTCAATTGATTATTTTGAAAATGCTCTGATATTTTTTATTTATTAAGAAATATTTCTTGTGCTGCTTAACATTTTGGTAGAAAGTGATCTTTTCAGAAATCTTCAATAAATAGAAAATAACCTATTATTTTATTTTTGGTTTATTTATGTATTTTGATATATACTATAAACAGTGCTCAGCGTAAATAAGTACATCCCATTTTGAAAAATTATATTTTTATCCATTGCTCAGTGAATATAGGTCATATATTTTGGTGTGTTCGAACAAAACAAATATGTCAATTAAAATAATATTTTATTCACTGAACAGCTTTAGAAATAGAAGGATTATACATTGAAATTCATTTAAAATATTGAAAAAAAGTCAAACTGCAATAAACTTCAATAAAATATTTTTTGTTGTTGTTGTTTGTTTCTCTCGATTTTTTTTTTTTTTTTGCCTTTTTTAAAGCCTATGTCGCATTTTTCCCTAATATATACATTTGAGCTATTATTTTCATAAGTTATTGTAAGTTATTTTGTTAAATTAGCTCCAGACTTGGGTTTAGTACTGATTAATCTGATGCACAAATACAATACTTTACCGCATCCTATAGAAAATATAAATTTTTAATAAAAGATTTGTGAGGGTTGTACTCGTATATGCTGAGCGCTATATATGCATTGTAAAAAATGCTTTTATTTGTGTTGGGACATCATGAAGGAATTAAGTTAACTTGTTAGTTTTTACAAATTTAAGTGTATTGGACATAAAACAATAAACCTGTCCCCCAAAAAACTGAAGAATTGTGTTGTTTCAGCTCATTTTAAATAAGTGGTTAGAACAAACAACCAACATAATTTGTGTGTGTGTAAATATATAGCTATTGTATAGTGGATCTATTGTCTTTTTTTATCAGTTCACTGCAGACCAAGGTCTGGAACGGCTTTAAACTTTTTAGCGCTGTGTCAGCTTCCTCGCACGATATTATCCACAAGGGGGCAGTCGACATCATCTGCGTGACAACTTATTCAATGCTTACAGTAAACACCATCTCGGTACAGGGCGGAAGACTGGCGGTCAGAAGGTCTCGTCTTATTGTTTGAAGGCAGAAGGAAAAGCCGCACCCTCCTCCATCTTGCTGTCACGGGTCACACTGGAATAAAAGTTGCAATCAAACCTAGAGCCGTGTGAGAAAACTGTGTTCATGTTACAATTTCATTTATTTATTCTAGAGAAATACTGTACATTTTCCTAAAACTATCTCCTAACACGAGCAAAATCTGTGCTGTTATTTAAAAAAAAAGGTTTAACTAACAGTATCTTTGACTAATATTTAAATTTGTCTGATGATCTGAAAGATTAAAATGTGATGTAATGCTAGAATATGGCTCTAATATGAAGCATATATAGTACCAAGAGAAAATTTATGAATTAATTTATTTACATGTGCCATTTGGTTTGACATTCTGTGTCCTTACACATTTTTGTTGTTGTTGTTGTTGGTGGTGGTGGTGGTGGTGTTGGAAACTGTTGGCATCCAAGAAATGAACACAAACAGTACTCAAAAACAAAGGTCAGGGTTTCTGTTCAGTTCTTTTTTTCCCTTCAGTTTTGCCAAGTGTGAAGCTGGTCCAGTCAGTCCTCAGTGATTCTGTTTCTTATCTTCAAAACACACATTTCTTGCAGACGTCTGGAACAAAGAGGTCTGTGGTTAAAAATACCTCCACCCAACTTTGATACCTAGACTCTGTTGATAGAAACGTCTAGTGGCTGCAAGTAGTTATTTTTTTAACCCAGTAATATAAACAATAACAGTTCAATGACATCATATGAATCTGATATATTATCGAGAGTGTGGTAGTAAACAAATCTATCTTTTATTAGCCAGAAAAATATCTATATTAGGAAAGTTCAACACACAAAAAATAAGACAATGTGATTATAAATTACATTTTTAAAGTGTCCCACACGGAAAGAACCTATATAATCATATATGTTTAAAATAGGTTTTGATATAGGTTTTTAATATGTGACATATAAAATTGGCTGTTTTATATACAGTATGTCACGTATGTCACCTATATCAAAACCTATATTAAAACATGCATGTTTATATATGTTATTTCAGTGTGGGATATAATTACTCGCATAAACAAATGTGTCCAACATCATTTGTTGACTGGCTTTCATTGAAGCACAAATAGTTTTAAAATCATGACATGAATCTTCAGGATTTGCACAAGCTTATGGATCATTTTTCAGAAGGGAAACTCTTTTCACTATTGTGGTCAAAAACATTTAGCTTTTAGAAACGCTTAAGTCTTAAGTCATGTGCGTTTATACACGCAGTAGTGTTTTGTGTGTGAAGATGAGTTTTTGTGAGTTGATTGAGCCGGACAGGAAGGGTCAGGATTAGAGAAACAGGAAGCTGACATAAAGGAAGTATCGTGCGTCACACAGATATTCGCTTACTGCTTAAAGACATTCCAGCTTCACCTCTAAAATGGAGTATTTCCACAGTTCTCCAATGAAACTCCTGCTTTTCGCTGGTAAGTTGCCCTTCTATATTTACATAAGCTTGGTATTGGATTGGAATTAACTGTTTGTTTATGTTTATTGTGCAAATATGCCTTACATTTGTATTAAATTAATTTATGTTGAAGAAAATTACAGCAAGAGAAATGGCAATTAATAAATTTAAATAGGGAAAATATATATATATTACTTAATTTGTGGTACCCACATGGCAGAGATCAGGTTTTTGCATGTTTAACTCTTATTAAGTTGCTTTATATTTTATATTTTGGGGTCTGTAGGGAAGCACGTTGCCACACTATATAGCGTGAGCTGTCAAAACAGGGACCTGCTGTTGACTGCATTGACTTGAAACAACCTTGTGTAAAGAATTAATGTTATTAAGGAACAATGAATAGATACTGATGTGTTATACAGTATTAAGTAATTATAGGTTATTTAAACTGTAAAACAATTATGAGCATTTGTAGATCATTGCGTAATGTGAAAACCTGATCTCAGCTGTTCGTTTTACTGGGTTTAAAGTGTTTTTTTAGGATGTTTTATAAAAACGTCTCCAAGTGTTAAAAAAGCCAACCCCTTATATATTTAACATATATTTTAAAGTTATAGTTCACACAAAATTAAAAAAATTCTGTCATTATTTTCTCAATATTACAAACTGGTTTGACTTTCTTTTTTGTGTTAAACACAAAAGAATATATTTTGAAGAAAGATGAAAACCTGTAGCCATATACTTTAATGGCATTAGTTTTTCTTACTAAGGAAGACAATGGTTAGCCTACAGGTTTTCAGCTTTCTTCAAATGATCTTCATTTGTGTTCAGCAGAAACTTTTGACCATGAGGTTGACTAAACAGTGAGAATAATTAAAATTTTGGATGAACTATTTCCAAAATGTACAAAACTAATTGGATTACTATTGTGTGCCATATTTTAAAGCTTGGTTTTCAAGTGTGCTGGATCCATGCAGATTTGTTGACAGCTGCCCTTCTTGTCACCATGATGCCTACTGCGATGTCTCAAAAAAGGGCTGCTTCTGCAAACATGGGTACACTGGTAATGGAGTCAACGATTGTAGAGGTTTGTCATTTATGTTGTTACAGAAAATAAAAAATAAAAAATAATTCAAACAGACAAAACTCACATACTGCACTCTATGTACTCACATATATAAAATATAATAAACCTTTAGCTGACTAATACTCAAAGCTATATCTGTATCAACAGCAAAATGCACAACTTAATCTTAAACTTAATATTTTATTAATTACATTAGTTGTGAGTTGTGGTTATATATGATTAGAATATTTATACAACAGTGTTTTATTCATTTTTATACTTTTTTAAAAGTCTTTAAATTTTAAAGTTGCACTGGTCAACACCCGGTGCCATGGTGGCATAGTAGGTAACACGCTTGCCTCGCAGCAATAAGGTCACTGGTTCGAGCCCCAGCTGAGTCAGTTTGCATGTTCTCCCTGTGGTTGCATGGGTTTCCTCCGGGTGCTCCAGTTTTCCCCACAAGTCAAAAGACGTGGTATAGGTGAATTGGGTTGGCTAAAATTGTTTGTAATGTGTGAATGAATGTGTATGGATGTTGCTGCTGGAAGGGCATACGATGCGTAAAACATATGCTGGATAAGTTGGCGGTTCATTCCGCTGTGGCGACCCCTGTTTAATAAAGAGACTAAGCTGAAAAGAAAATGAATGAATGAATGAATGGGCAACACCCAGTGGTTGAACTAGGTGTTGCATTCCTGGATCAAAACAAATGCAAGCGCAGGTTGCCAGAATGAGGACCAACAGGAGCAAGTCTGACAATCGAGCCTAAAGGCTGATTTAAATCATGTTCTAAATAAAAGCAATGGCACACGATGGAAAAAAATGATTTTGTTCTTACCAACACCTCAAATTGATATATTAGAAACGACTTCTATATCTTGCAGCTGAGCTGAATAACATAAAACTGACAATGATCACCTCAGGTACACCTCATGTGTTTCATTCAGTGTTAAATGCTAACAATGTGAGTTGGAATGCCATTTTACATGATGTTATTGCCATACTACCGAAAGCAGCAGCAGATATTTCACCTCAAATCTTGAAAATAGTAAAAAACATTTTAAATTTTAGAACTGTGACTCAAAATCAACACATACAGTATCAGTGATTCAGCATCTACATTTAAGTGGTTTGATATGTATTAATTAGATTATAACCCTTATCATTTCGTGAGTAAGTGCATATTCTGTGCTTCTGAATGGCTACATTTAAGTTTTTGTGGTGTTTCGTCTGGTGCAAACAGCCAAATTGCTTATCACTGCAAATCTCATCACGTAGCGTGTTGTTAGGACACACAGTTACAATGTAACCTGCTCATTTATTGTTTATGTTTGTAATATTTATATTATTTGCTAAAAAATAACCTCATGTGGAACTCTGAATCTGCGTCTCATTTCAGATTTTGCTACTGCATTTCGGTCATGGACGCATTCTTTGAGAGCCTTTCTGAATGAATGAATGAATGAAATACGCGGTTTTCCAACAAGGCAACCTGGAGTGCTAAAATATAATTGGCTAAGCTGGCAGTGGGCAGGTTAAAAGAACCAAAACAAAGACAGTATTTCCGGCTCATCACAGACCTTTTCAAATTCAGAATATCTGAGTTCAGCATTGTTTTTCAGATAAACAAGAATGTTCACTTGTTTCTTAAATATCTGCAAACATATGGTATTTTTATGCTTTTGAAGAGTCAAAAACTTTTATACAGCACCTTTAAATTCAAAATTATTCAAAATACAGGTACAGAAAATGACTGCCACTCAACTGTTTGAAGGATGTAATTGCCAAGTATTCAAACTGCACTCACGATTTTCAGGAAAGACTTTAGGTTAACACCTTTACTATCTATCCTTAATATTTAACACTGTTTCTTTATATCTTTGATTTACTCTTTTGACTTTAATTGTCATTGTCTTTCTAAAAGTGACTAACGCTGGTAAATCAAAATACCGCTCCTTATTTGTTTATTTGACCCCTCACAGACGACAATGAATGTGAGAATTTAACTGAAATATGTGGCTCACATGCCAACTGCACCAACTATGCTGGCGATTACTACTGTACCTGCTGAATGCCAAATCCTTATCTAAGACTTAATGCTTATCTAGTCTTAAATCCTTAAATAGAGTTTTTACATGTTGTCACTTTATTCTTGTTTTTAAAACGCCTGACATTATTTTTATTTTTATTATATTTTAATGTTTTTTGCTGCAAAAACTACACTCATAAAAAATGGTTTCGGGTTCCATAAATAACTTTTAAATAAAGACACAGTCTGAAGCAAAATACAAATTGTTCTTACTTTAATTATCAGATCACTTAATTGAAAATGTATTATACACACTAAAATCTTTATATAACTCTGTTTTAATATTTTCTTAAATTTTTTTGATTTACTCTTTTGCATTTAAATGTCTTTCTAAAAGTGACTAACACTGGTAAATCATTTAAGACACTCCTGCATATTTGTTTATTTGACCCCTAACAGATGACAATGAATGTGAAAATGTAACTGGAATATGTGGCTTACATGCCAACTGCACCAACTATGCTGGTGGTTACTACTGTACCTGCTTATCTGGATTCATTTCAAATGGAACGAGACAATTTCAAACTAATGATGGGACCTCCTGCAAAGGTATGAAAGCCCACTCTGTATGAATAAAATATATAAATGCCAAGATTTCACAACAGACTCTATATGGTGAAAATGAACTAGGCTATTTGTTGAATTGCAGATATAAATGAGTGTGAGGAGGACAGAAAATGTGGACCCAATTCGAAATGCCACAACAATGTTGGCTCATTCATCTGCTCATGTTTGAGAGGTTATACATCGCCAGCTGGGCCCTGGTTCATGCCTAACCATGGGACAGACTGCATAGGTAAGAACAGTAAATAGAAAATGCTCTGAAGAGGTAACTAAAGTTCTATTATGCAATCTAAAATGAAAATTTATTAAATGAAATTTATATTGTTTCCTTCCATGTATTTTTTTACATTATGACTTACATTAATGTACACTATATGTATTTATATGTTTCTTTGTCTGTGTGTCAGAAAACTCAAAGATACACTGCCATCAGGACCACAAATGTACTAAAGAGACGGTTAACAGCACACTGGAAAGAGTGAGTTACATTATTTACTTGAAATATTAACTTAATCCCATATTATGACATATTATTTACTTCTGACTAAATGTAAATTTGGCATTATGCAACAAATTATACAGAGCAATAAAATGAAAAACAAAAACAAAAAAAAAAACCAATTACATTTTAGTGCATTATGACCTCCCAAAGAGGTGTGGCCATATATAGAAAACATGCTTATTCTTGCCTGTAATAAATATATATACAAAACCAAATTGATAGTAATTATTGTTTTATTATAAATATAAGCTCCTTGCTGACAAATAAGTTGAACCTGTTGGTGTTACAGATAGTGGCAGATTGGTAAAGATTGGTGAAGAATTGAAATGACAATTTATTAGTATTTTGTTTCTTAAGTCTACTTATCTAGACTTAAAATATGAAAATGCCTTTTTTGCTACAAAAAAACAAAAGGTTTTAGATTGCGTAACGAACTTCAATAAATACACAATCTTAAGCCATAAACAAATTGTTCTTACTTTTTTTAACGATCAGATCACTTAATTGAAAATGTATTGTACACACTTAACTCTTTCTGAGTCTGCAACTCTCACATGGTCGCCTACTGAAGCTAAGCAGGGCTGTGCTCTGTCAGTACATAAATGGGAGACCACATGGGAAAGCCAGGTTGCTGCCGGGCGATAGTGAGGCCAGCAGGGGGCACTCAACCTGCAGTCTGTGTGGGTCCTAACGCCCCCGTATAGTGAAGGGGACTGTTCAGTGAGTGCTGTCTCTCGGATGAGACGTTAAAATGAGGTCTTTGTGGTCATTACAAATCCCAGAATGTCCTTTGAAAAGAGTAGGTGTTTAACCCCTGTATCCTGACCAAATTTGCCCACTGGCCTCTGTCTGTCCTGGCCTCCTATAATTGGCTTCATCACTCAGTTTCCTCTCCATCGACCAGCTGGTGTATAGTGTGAGGTCTGGTGCAATATAGTCGCATCATCCGGGTAGATGTTGCACAATGGTGGTGGATGAGGAAATTCCCCCCAATGTGTAAAGTGCTTTGAGTGAAGAATTATTATTTTCTAGAGCTGCTTTGGAATGCTTATTATTTAGCAAAATCGCTATACATATAAACTTGATTAGAATTGGTGTACTAATAATAATTTAATAACCACAATGTACTTACATTGTATGAGTGTGTTGACAAACACACACACATGTTATTATTTAAATAACATTATAAAAATCTTATTGAGTCCCATTATCTGTTATAAGTAACATGTGATTTTAATGGTCCTTATTAGGATATTAAAAATAGCAGACTTTAAATTCATGTGGCAAACTACATATTTGCTTATTCTAAATGATTGCTAATACCAATACTCACTTAGAACAGTTAGTTGACATTATTGACATCATTAAAATAATACAAAGAATGCCTGAGAGGAACCACAACATAAGGTGTAAAAATGTTATCGCCATGTAAATAACAGTGATGATAGGGGAAAATGTGATATAAACTTATAATAAAAAGCTACCCTTTTTGTTTTTAACACTCTCTGCATGACTACAAGACAAAGTATTGTTCATGTTTTTAAAGGCCTTATGTGTGGAATAGGTCAATGGCTTGCACATTCAGTAATAACTGGAAATCTTGTGACTAAAATTAAATCACGTCTCTCTTACATGTTTTTCCTCTCACCTTGCTAAGCTCTAACTCAGGAAGCAGCTGCTCTGAAGGTTTTTCCATGTGACTTTTGTCATATAACAATCAAGATGAACAGAGTGTTTTAGGAAGTGTCATTAATATTTCAGGAATGGTGTGAGAGGGTGCACAGAAACAATCACGCATATAATACAGTGGGTATGGAAAGTATTCAGACCCACAGAAATTTTTTAGTCTTTCTTATATTGTCATTATTATCATAATTTTTTCCCCCCATTCATGTGCACACAGCACCCCATGATGACAGAAAAACAGAATTGTTGACATGTTTGCAGATTTATTAGAAAAGAAAAACTGAAATATCACATGGTCCCAAGTATTCAGACCCTTTGCTCAGTATTTTGTAGAAGCACCCTTTTGATCTTAATACAGCCACGATGCCACATGCACCTGGATTTGGGTATCCTCTGCCATTCCTCCTTGCAGATCCTCTCCAGTTCTGTCAGGTTGGATGGTAAACATTGGTGGACAGCCGTTTTTAGGTCTTTCCAGAGATGCTCAATCAGGTTTAAGTCAGGGCTCTGGCTGGGCCATTCAAGAACAGTCACAGAGTTGTTGTGAAGCCACTCCTTCGTAATTTTAGCTGTGTGCTTAGGGTCATTGTCTTGTTGAAATGTAAACATTCGGCCCAGTCTGGAGAAGTTTGGCCCAGTCTGGAGAAGATTTTTATGCAGGATACCCCTGTACTTGGCCACATTCATCTTTCCCTTGATTGCAACCAGTCGTTCTGTCCTTGCCGCTGAAAAACACCCTCACAGCTTAATGCTTTCACCACCATGCATCACTGTTGAGACTGTGTTGGACAGGTGATGAGCATTGCCTGGTTTTCTCCACACATACCACTCAGAATTAAAGCCAAAATGCTTGGTCTCATCAGACCTTTTAACTAAATCAATGCAGGCTTTCATGTGTCTTGCACTGAGGAGAGGCTTCCGTCGGGCCACTCTGCCATAAAGCAGTGGAGGGCTGTCAGGATGGTTGACTTTCTACAACTTTCTCCTATCTCCCAACTGCTTCTCTGGAGCTCAGCCACAGTGATCTTTGGGTTCCTCCTTACCTCATTCACCAAGGCTCATTCTCCCCTGATAGCTCAGTTTGGCCAGATGACCAGCTCTAGGAAGGGTTCTGGTCATCGCAAATGTCTTCCATTTAAGGATTATGGAGGTCACTGTGCTCTTACAAATCTTAAGTGCAGCAGTCTTTTTGTTTTTAAACATTGGTCAGATCTGTGCCTTGCCACAATTCTGTCTCTGGGTTTTCAGGCAGTTCCTTTGAGCTCATGTTTCTTATTCGCTCCGACATGCATTGTGAGCTGTAAGGTCTTATATAGACAGGTGCGTGGCTTTCCTAATCAAGTCCAATCAGTATAATCAAACACTGCTGGACTCAAATGAGGGTGTAGAACCATCTCAAGGATGATCAGAAGAAATGGACAGCACCTGAGTTAAACATCTGAGTGTCACAGTAAAGGGTCTAAATACTTAGTACCATGTGATATTTCAGTTTTTCTTTTTTTATAAATCTGGAAAAATGTCAATAATTCAGTTTTTTTTCTGTCAATAAGATATAATGAGTGTACATGAATGAGGAAAAACATTAACTTTAATGATTTTAGCGAATGGCTGCAATATAACAAAGAGTGAAAAATTACCCCTAACAAAAGTGGTTTGAATACTTTCTACTGTATACCCCCATTTTTTAGACAATTTATTTTATGCATCATCCCCTCCTTGCATGCCTTTATTGTATGTAATATTTAAAGATGTGCTCATAGGAGTGATTGTTTTTTTAAAACCGTTCATTCTGGTTCTTGAATCTGATTGGTTGAGAGCCTTATCCAACTACCTTTGCACTTTTGTGTTTCTGCCAGAAACGTTCCCTAAACGTTGGCAAAAACTCCCGCTGTTGTGTTACATAATGCATATTTAAATGGTTTTATGATAGGTACTGACCACACTCAGCTCTGCTTAGCTTCAGTGAGTAACCAGTCTTGGCTGCAGGATGATATTGCTGTGGTTGTTGTGTTTCAACAGTGTGAAAAACAGTGGGCTGAGCAAACAGCCTTGTGGGCCACCTGTGCTCAGTGTTGTTGTGCTTGAGGTGTTGTGGTTGTTGAGGCTGAGTTTATAATTTAGCTGTTGCGGCACTATTGTTTTGAATGCTGAGCTGAAGTCTACGAACAGCATTCATACATAAGAGTCATAATTTCCTTGATAGGTAAGAGCTAGGTGGAGGCTGAGGGGATTGCATGGAAATTGCGTTGTCCATATAGCGGTTTGGACGGCATGTAAACTGGAGTGTGTTGAGGAGCCTGGTCTTGATATTGAGCATGACTAACATCTCAAAGAACTTCATTATGATTGGAGTTAGTGCTATGGGATGGTAGTAATTTAGTAAGGACACAGATGATGTCTTTAGTACTGGAGTGATTATTGTGGACTGTTGTGGTGATGACTGGCTGTCTCAGCAAGGCGTTGCAGATATCTGTTAGGACATCTGTCAGCTGTACAGCACAGTATTTCAGTACACGGCCTGGTTCACTCTCCTCATCTCCAGTGAAAATCACTGTGGTATGAACGCCAAAAAAATCGTCAAAGTGTATATGACACTTTAGGTTTAGATATTAAGTAAGATTAGTGATATACAATAAGATCTTGCAGAATGTGTGCACTAATGTACTAATGAAATCAATAATATGCAGGTATTAAGGCAATAGTTGATAGTGACATTTGGTTCTTGATTTAAAGTATTACCATATTTTGTATTGCAAAGTGGTTTCTGTTGCAAGTGAAAATCAACAGTTGTCATTTTGAGTTCTACTTAGGAGAACAGTCACTCTGAATTGTACTAAAATGGGCCAATGAAACTGGCAAGGGGGAATATGTTAGTGGAATCAACATTCTTCTGGTCTATCAGGCCCATAAGCTTTAAAGAGATGCATGAGGGTAGTTCTCTACTCAGGGTAAAGCATGAACTGTGTGCACCCACAGACTTCACCTGGCTGGCCACAAAAGTCACTGTGCAGTGTCTGTGATGGGTGATGTTCACCTTGGTCATCCAGTAAAACCACCTCTAAAGCCCAGGTAGAGCTGTTCACTTCCCTTGAGTCCCACCACTATCATCTGTTTTATTTCTTGACCAAGCTCCCAAAACTCGACTGCATCATGACAGCTCGTTTGTTGTCTTCTTCTGAGGAAGGACTTTCTATTCTCAGGGACAAAGTACCATTTAGAATTGGTATTTAGATCTTTGGAGCCTCCACAAGAAGCTAATAGATGGGGCATGGAAGACTAAATGGCCTGCCACCAGCAGTGTTATCACAAGGGGAGCCTATGCCCTGACATGGAGACTATATATCGAGTGGTGTTCTTGCAGAGAATCACTCTCATGCTATCCTTGCTTCAGGATAAGCTGGAGCGAAAGCTTTATTTATGTCACTGCCATCCCTGCTCACCAGGATGCAGTCACTTGTGCTGTCAAACTCTTAAAGCTGACCTACTGTGCAAAGATGAATGTTATATAATGTTTGAACACTGATATATGTCCAGAGTTTGTGTATACAACCAGCCTATAATGGTAATGCATGTTTTTTTTATGATCTAAATAAATAACAGTAGAAGCATGTCCACACAGTTTGTCTTTTGTGTAAGACAACTATCTGTTCTACATACAGACTGAATCCAAGATTATGTGAACCTCAAAAATTAGGCTGTTAATTATTTATGACTGAAAAAGAAAGAACATCTCGGATGACTACATTATCTGGAAAGTTTCATTCTGGAAATCCTTTTACAGCACAAACAGCTGTAGATTTTTTTTTTTTTTTATGTTATACTCCTGACATTTTAAAGACCAAGATCTGACATTAGTTTTTACAGATCTTTCCCAGCTGTTCACATTTACAGACATGTTTTTTCAGTCACCTATTTGTGGTTGTTATATAATCAAATATGTATTAAATAGTTTATGCACAGATTCAATTTGTTAAGGGTGGGCCTGCATCTGGAAAGAGGCAAAACAGCAGCTTATTTGCATTTAAAGACAGGCAAAATCAGTTTGTTTTTTCTTTTGCAACCAAATATAGATACGGAATGATATAATAAGTAATAAGTTACAGTAGTTATAGTATCTTATATCTATATTATATAAATATAATAAATAAAATACATAGTAATAATAAACAATCTGTCACATGTTTTGAGCTTAAACTTTACAGATATATTCTAGGGACATCTAATGGCCCGTTTCCCCTGAGTGATACAGTACAGTTGGTATGGGTCACTTTTATCAGGCTTGCGTTTCCACTGCTAAAGGGTACCAAGGGTACTCTTTTGGTGGGTCTTGTGTACGACAGAAAGTTTCAGTCAACGTAATTTTCGCTTGAGAAAATGTCGACAGCAATGTTGTATAGGTCATTCATATATCATTTGAGAAGCACTTCTCACAAAACAGATGCTTTATACACATAAATACTTGTGTATAAATGTTCATTACTAACCATTCTATGAACATGATCTGATTATAACTAGATGAGTGATGCGAAATAGCCTACTGTAATGTCTGCAATTATACAAAATAAATAAATATATACAACATATATGAACACATACAGACCCTTACAGTCTCTGATATGTTACCAATTACAGAAAAAACTACACACAGCATACATTTAGTCCTTATTTGGGTAAATATATATATATATATATATATATATATATATATCAGAATCAGTTTTATTGCCAAGTGTGCTTCACACACACAAGGAATTTGCTTTGGCTACAGAAGCTTCCAGTGTACATAAAGTGACAAGTGACAACACAAAATAAATATATAAAAAAAGAAGACGATTAAGACATTAAACAGATGCAGTTAGTCCAACGATCTGGATGTTGAAATGTATGTGCAGATTGTTATAAGTATACAGGTTATAAGGTGCTGTGTGCAAAAGCGTAAGTGTTGCATTGTATGTTGTTATAAGGTGCTGTGTACAGATGCGTAAGAAGTATTGCATTGTATGCTGTTATAAGGTGCTGTGTACAAATGCGTAAGGAGACGAAATGCAATGTGTATTATTATAAGGTGCTGTGTACAAGTGTGTATCAGAGAGTATTGCACGATTATTGCACAATAGGAGAAATATTAACTGTTCATGAGGTAGATGGCCTGAGGAAAGAAACTTTTCCTGTGTCTGGCAGTTTTTGTGCTCGGTGCACTGTAGCGCCGGCCAGACGGTAACAGTTAAAACAGGAAGTGTGCTGGGTGCGAGGCGTCCAGGGTGATTTTGCGAACGCTTTTACTCACTGTGGAAGAGTACAGTTCTTGAAGTGTAGGAAGGGTAGTGCCAGTGATTCGTTCAGCAGTCCGGACTATTCGCTGTAGTCTACGGAGGTCAGATTTGGCTGCTGAGGCGAACCAGACGGTGATTGAAGTGCAGAGGATGGACTGGATGACAGCTGAGTAGAACTGCACGAGCAGCTCCTGTGGCAGGTTGAACTTCCTCAGCTGACGGAGGAAGTACAGTCTCTGCTGGGCTTTCTTCACAATAGAGTCTATGTGAGTGTTCCACTTCAGATCCTGAGAGATGGTGGTGCCCAGGAACCTGAATGACTCCACCTCCTGTCTGTATGCAGACTCGTCACCGTTATTGAGGCCGATAACAGTAGTGTCGTCTGCAAACTTCAGGAGCTTGACAGAGGGATCTTTTGCGGTGCAGTCGTTGGTGTACAGGTAGAAGAGCAGTGGGGAGAGAACACATCCTTGGGGGGCACCAGTACTGATGGAGCGGCTGTCAGGCGTGATTTTGCCCATTCTGACTAGCTGTTGTCTATCTGTCAGAAAGCTGGTGATTCACTGACAGACAGAGCTAGAAACAGAGAGCTGGGTCAGTTTGTGCTCGAGCAGTGATGGGACGATGGTGTTGAAGGCAGAACTAAAGTCCACAAATAGAATCCTTGCGTAGTTCCCTGGTTTGTCCAGGTGTTGAAGGGTATAATGCAGTCCCATGTTGACTGCATCATCCACAGACCGGTTTGCTCTCTAGGCAAACTGCAGGGGGTCCAGCAAAGGCTCACAGTCAGTGCACACCTCTCATCTGTGTCTTTAATCTTCACCAGCACGTCACGTCACGTCTTGTTAGAAAGTAATTTCATCATTCCGAGTTCATAATAGTCCAAAAGGTGATGATAATAGTTAAACATAGCAGTTTGTTCATGTTTGCTGAAAAAAAAAATTTGTTCCTTTGTTTTTTCCGGCTTCTCCTTTTTTTTTGCGTTTCACTCTCGCGTTTGTCTGTTTCTGAAAGGATCGGGTTTCAAAAGCACGTCAATAAATCAAGCGCACGTTATTATCATCAGCTCAAGAAGTTTGTTATTTGAAATATAGATGTGAGCGCAAGCGAAACCGTTTAGACAGGCTTTAGACAGGCTCATAAAAAAACACAGGGCACAGGGTAGACTCTGCTCTTCTTGGCTTTGTGGCTGTTTATTAAGACGACAACAAGGTTTGTTTGAGCTCGGGTCAACCATGGCTCGTTATTATATGTATATGTTATTACGGCATAATGTCTCGGGCTGTGTATTTAAAACATGGTGGTTCCTTTGTTTTCATTCTGCCGTGTTGCGTGAGCGAATGACGTATCTCTGTAAACCAATAGCGTTCAGCTGCGCGTCTAGCTCCGCCTTTTGGTACCCTTAGTACCCTTTGCAAAGGGTGAAAAAGGGTGACTGTATTAATACGGTACAGTTTGGTACACCTATTGACTGTGGAAACGGCCATAAAAGTGTACCGAACCGTACCGTTCCACTCACTGGAAACGGCTCATAAGGCTTATATTAAAACATTTAAAATGGGCCATAAGCAATTCCTTTTGCTAATGTTTTAGCTTATATGTGAAAAATGTATGTGTTTCCTTTACAAAAGCCTAGGTTATATACATTAAAATGTCTGTTTTGTCTTTATTTTCCCTGAAATGTATAATCTTGTACATACTGGCATTTCATACCATCTTTGGGTGATTAATAAAGCCATTTTTTCTCTTGGTTTTAGATGACAAATCTGTCTATTCCAGAACGTCTGAAAGAGATAAGATATCAAACATCAGCTGCACTTTCTCCTGTTCTTCTCATATCATACATTGAGGCCATGGTGAGAAATAAATTAAATCCTGGAGACGAGCCTAAACATTCAGAGGAATACGTCAATGAAACCATCACGGTAATACATGTGTCTTTCCATATGCAAGTAATGGATAAAAATATTGATGTTCAAAATGGGATGTACTAAGTTATGCTGATCACTGTATTTATTTATTTTTTATTTATTCATTTATTTATTTATTTAAAATAATGAAAAGTTGGTATTTTCTTGACCATGAAATACATTTTTAAACATATTTATAAAGGGTTAAAGCATCTAGTTTTAACATTAGTGCTATTACTTACAATATTGACACAGTCTGTATTTTTATTTTGCAGTTCTTATTTGTTCATAACTAAAATATGAATGCTTGTTTTATCTTTTCTGGGTTTGTCTTTTAGAATTTAGTTTTTAGTGTAAATAACTTAGTCGAAAAGGATGAAAAGGTGGAATGGGACAAGATTAATGAAGATTTGAGGAAGTATTACGTCACCAAACTCCTTCACACAGCAGAGAAGGAAACACTGGCCCTGTCTGCTGGATACACACATACTACTCAGATGCAGGTGGATGCTGGTGATGTAGGTGAGATTTTTGAGAGCATAAAATATAAAACACCACATTTTATTAATTAAAGTTGTAAATTATGTATTTTTTTGTTTACTTTACGTTGTTTATATATAGTGGTGTAAAAACGTGTTTGCCCCTTACTGGTTTCTTCTTATTTATGATTATTATATATGTCACACTTTTATGTTTCAGATCATCAAACATAATTAATTATTATTCATAAATAACTCAAGTAAACAGATCATGCAGTTTTGAAATTGAGGGAGGGCGACACGGTGGCACAGTAGGTAGTGATGTCGCCTCACAGCAAGAAGGTCACTGGTTCGAGCCTCGGCTGGGTCAGTTGGCATTTCTGTGTGGAGTTTCCCAGAGATGGGTTGCGGCTGGAAGGGCATCCACTGCGTAAAGCAAATGCTGAATAAGTTGGCGGTTCATTCCGCTGTGGCGACCCCTTATTGATAAAGGGACTAAGCTGAAAATAAAATGAATGCATTAATGAATTATTAAGGGAAAACAAAATATAAAACTACATAGCCCTGTGTGGAAAGTTTTTTCCCTTTAAACCTAATAACCAGCTAGGCCACCCTTATCTGCAACAATTGCAATTAAGCATTTTCAATGACTCACAAGGAATCTGTTACAGTACTATGGAAAAAGTTTGTCGCACTCATCTTTGCAAAGTTGTTGTAATTCAGACACACTGGAGGGTTTTCAAGCATGAACCACCATTTTAAGGTCATGCCATAGCATCTCAAGTGGACTCAGGTCAGGACTTTGACTAGGCCACTCCAAAGTCTGTTTTTTTATCTTTAGCCATTCAGAAGTGGACTTTCTTCTATGTTTTGGGTCATTGTCCTGCTCCATGGTACTACTGTTTTGGTACACAGTATACTGTAATTCATGGTTCCATTTATTACAGCAAGCACTGCAGGTGCTGAAGCAGCAAAACAGCACCAGACCGTCACACTACCACCACCAGTTTTTACTGTTAATATGCTGTTCTTTACTGAAATGTGGTGGTACACCTCATTCAAACTAGCAGCAACTTCGTAGCTGCCTGTCGCTGTGAGTGGCGACCTGAAGCAAATGCAGGTCTGTGTAGGTCTACAGCACGGAGAATACAACCAGCCTCTGAGCGAGCTGAGAGAGCATCACGTGAGCTCTACTGGTGCTCCTATTGGCTGTCACTCAAGAAAGTCGCTGTACATTTGCATAAAGTTGAAGGATTCTCAACTTTGTCGTGACAATCGACACGCCCACCTGGATGCCAACGGTCGCTGTCACTTGCGTAGACAAAGGTCGCAGGAAGTTGCTTACTCTCGATTAAAATGAACTGTTGCTTGTTGCTTTGCCACTGCGAGTCGCTCGTAGTGTAAATGAGACTTTACTTTTATGCCACACAAACCACACATCCACCTTCCAAAAAGTTCAACTTTTGACAGTCCACAGAGTATTTTTGGAAAAGTTTTGGTGATCATTAAAATGTTTTCTGGCAAAACTGAGACAAGCCATAATGTTCTTTTTCATGTTTGCCCAGTAACTTTCTTATGGTAGAGTCATGAACACTCACCTTACCTAAGATAAGTGAACAGTTTTTTTGAATGCTGTTGTGGTGGTTTTGTGACCTCTCAGATGAGTTGTCGCTGCAGATGACTTTGGTTTGCCGCCCATTCCTGGGAAGGTTTTCTGTTGTTCCATGTTTTTGACATTTGTAGGCAATGGCTCACACTGTGGTTTGCTGCAGTCCTTAAGCTTCAGAAATGATATTATAACCTTTTCCCGATCTGCTGATCTTAATTGTTTTCTTTCTCGTTCATTCATTCATTCATTTTCTTTTCGGCTTAGTTCTTTTATTAATTTGGGGTCACCACAGAAGAATGAATCGGCAACTTATCCAGCTAATGTATTATGCAGCGGATGCCCTTCCAGCTGCAACCCATTTCTTGGAAACATCCGTACACTCATTCACACTCATACACTACGGACAATTTAGCTTGCCCAATTAACCTATACCACATGTCTTTGGAAACCAGAGCACCCGGAGAAAACCCACGTGACCACGGGGAGAACATGGAAAAAAATTAAGAAAAAACAGAAATGCCACTTGACCCTCCAAGCGACCTTCTTGCTGTGAGGTGATCGTGCTACCCACTACGCCACCGTGGCGCCCCTTTTCTTTCTTGTTTGTTTTTAAAATTCTTTGGATCTTGGTATGATTTCTAGCTTTTGAGGATGTTTTGGTTTACTTCTCTTTGTCAAGCAGGTCGAGTGGCTATAATTAAGTCGTGATTTTAACAGTGATATACTTTTATTCCCCTTTAAATATTATTTTATTTCCCATAATAATAAAAACCTTTATTTTCAAAATGGCATGATGTGTTTAATTGTATTATTTTTAATATTTTTTTTTTATTATATTGAACAAAAGTGTGACTAACATGCAAAAATATGAAATCAGTAACCACTTTATATTGTTTGTTTCATGTCTCTTTGTGGCCATACATACCAATTATGAACCTGACATAAATTACTACTTTATGACACATTAAAAAAAATCATAATTAATTACCTCGAAATAAACAGAGGGTAATAGAACAACTTTTAAAATAATACATATAAAATTGTATTCAAGTAAATGTAAATACATGTGATATTCAATAAACTAAATTTTAATCTATAATCAATAATCTATATTATTAATAATTTTTTCTCTTTAACATAGTACAGTACCTTTTTTTGATTCTTTTTTATCCATTTCCAGAAGTCACTGCATAATGAATCACATATTTAATGATCCATAACCTGATTTTGCTAATCGTTGTGTTCAATGCTTTCTAGAAATGAAATTATACACATTTGACCCCCGCCAAGCACAGAAGCATCCAGTGTCAGCCAACATCCAAGGAAACTCCATTTCACTTAGCACCAAGAAAGCAAAACATGCTAACAATAACGGTTTGTAAAAGTTATTTCTCGAAACTTACCTGAAAGCCAATACACCAAATAATTCAAATGCACATCTTTATCGTTCTGTCTGTTTTAATCTTAGGCAGTACATCCATCGTATTCCTCATCTATCACAGTATTGGGGATCTCTTAAAGCCTGCCGATGACCCTGGAGTGGCTGATTACTCTCGCTATGCAGCAGCGGGTGAAATTACAGTTAATTCACCTGTAATAGCAGCCGCCATCAGTAACCAGAAGACACTTACACTGAACGATGTGACCTTCACTCTCAAACACACACAGGTACAGTTTGGTTGATCACTGAGCAATTGATTTAAAATAGTTGTGGTTGTCAAATGTCTTTTTTTAATTCGAGGTTCCTTTTTATTCTTTATAAAGGAGATAGATCCAGTCCGTGATGAGACTAAGTGTGCATTCTGGGAATATTCACCAAGCATGATGGGACACTGGAGTTTAGATGGCTGTACACGCACTCGTGTGAACACCACACACACTTCATGTTCATGTAATCACCTGACACACTTCGCCATTCTCATGTCCTCTGCTCACTCTAATGTAAGTCTGGTCCACTGCTGCTCCCTACTGGTGCCCAAGCACAGCACACTCACAGAAATCAATGTACAAAGCTGTCACTGGGCCTGTATCTTTTCAAAAGTTGTCACAGGGGAGACAGTGAATCAAAGTAACTCTTTTTCTTTGAGGGTCCCTTATGCACTGTTCAAATTTACTACCTTTTGTTATGTTAGAAATGAAAACATCCACTGAATTAAATGCACCAGATTAATATTTTTTCAATTGTTTTTGCATAAATATGTTAAACAACCTCAGTCCTGATCAAAACTACTAAAATGTTCATAAATGATGTCACTGATATGGTGAAAAAAACACACAAAATGATGTATTTTCTAAATATATAATCTAATTGTGGACTGTATTTGACCTTTTATCACAGTCTTGGACATGTGAACAATTAGTAACAGCATTGGCTTAAATACATTGTTAGATATATTTTTTTTTCTGCCTAATTTACTGTTAGTGGCTGTTTTTACCCCCTTGACTTCCATTATAGCCACGTTTGATGGTGTATAAATACACAGTCTTTGTTTTTATTTACTCCATGTAGTTCTGAGAGCTGAGATGCATGTTTTGATTTTCTCAGGGCGTACTCACACTATGTACAGTTGCCTTGAACCGGGCCGAAGTGCGCTTGTCCCGCCTCCCGTCTCCCTCGATAGCCTGCACTCACATTACATTCCGGCCTGCATGCTTACGTCATCGATGATGCGCTGTTGAAGTGCTCTCGCTCAGCATATAGTGTAGATTTATTTATATCATTATATCGTTTTAGTCATTTGATATGCAGTGACACACAGTCAAATATTTCGGCGAACAGATCAGCCACTGCTGACGCTCATAAACAATCATTAAGTCCTCGTACTGCAGGAATTATGAGGTTTGCTAAAGGTGCAGCTGTCGTGCAGAGAGGGGTTTGCATCTTTGATAATTTACGACAGTTTGCGTTCATTAATGATTAATTAAGAATGATTAATAAATCCATATCAAAAAGTCCCCAAAAGTCACGTCTCCTCATTAGTTTTGGGCTCAGGCGCGCTTTGCACTCACACTACAAGCGTACTGCGCCAAAGCCCAAGTAAACCAAGCTCAGGCACACCTCTTCCAACCGGGCCAACGCCGGCCAACTGAACCGTGCCTAAGCCCGATTCAGAGCACTCACACTTCTCAAAGATCCGGAATACGGGCCTGGGCACGGTTCGGATAGCATAGTGTGAGTACGACCTCAGACACATCAAGGTGAGTGTGCTAGGGTCACTCTCACACTCACAGACACATTTTAATTTGCTGTTATATGACATTTAGAGGGGCGCCACGGTGGCCTAGTGGTTAGCACGTTCGCCTCACAGCAAGAAGGTCGCTGGTTCGAGCCCCGGCTGGGTCAGTTGGCATTTCTGTGTGGAGTTTGCATGTTTTCCCCGTGGTTGCGTGGGTTTTCTCCGGGTGCTCCGGTTTCCCCCACAAGTCCAAAGACATGTGGCATAGGTGAATTGAGTAGGCTAAATTGTCCGTATAGTGTATGAGTGTGAATGTGTGTCTGTGGATGTTTCCCAGAGATGGGTTGTGGCTGGAAGGGCATCCGCTGCGTAAAAATATGCTGGATAAGTTGGCGGTTGATTCCGCTGTGGCGACCCCGGATTAATAAAGGGACTAAGCCGAAAAGAAAATGAATGAATGAATGACATTTAGAATCCAGGAACTTCTTTTTTTTTTTCTTTTTTTTTTTGCACAGGCCTATCTAAAGGGTTAATGGGGCTAACTGATGATCAACAGTAAAAAAAATAATAATTCAATTTTACCTCTTCCCAACAGGAGAAACCACCAACAAAAATGCATGGTTATATGATGTCATGTTTTGTAATAAAAAAAGTGGTTGTAATGGAAGTCAAAGTGGCAAAAACAGCCACAAACAGTACATTAGGGAGAAAAAAATGAACATTAATCAAAAACAATGCATCAAAGGCAATGATGTTTTACATGTCCAAGACTTTGATAAAAGGTAAAAACTTTTATCAAATTGAAAAGATGTAATTTTGTGTGTTTTTTCACCAATTCAGTGACATCATGTATGAATTTGACAATTAAAGAGTTAAAATCCTGTAATTTTCTAAACAGTTTAGTAGTTTTGATCAAGACTGAGGTTGATTAACAGATTTATGGAAATAAATTGTAAAAAAAATTATCTGATGCAATTTTACAGCAGTTTAATTTAGTGGATGTTTTCATCTTAAGCATAGCAAAAGGTAGTTTTTCTATGCTTGAAATTTGCCCAGAGTGTTTTGTTGGTATAAATATATATGTTATAAATATGTTTTAAAACATTTAAAATGTCAAAAAAATAAGATCTGTCACCAAAAATCATTCCGCTAGCTGTAACACAGAAAAAAGGTATGGCCAAATTACAGTTTTTTTCCAACTGCTTACACACGGTTTCAAAACTCTACACGCAATTGCCAAAACTGCACACGCAAAATGCAAAACGCCTCACATCTCCTTCAAAATCTGCATCTAATTGCAAACACTTTCATAATACAACACTTTTGCATAAATCTGTTGTTGTTCTAAATCTAAAGCTTTTTGCTCTTCATAGGCTTATACAGTTGAAGTCAGAATATTAGCCTAATTACCCTGACCTGCCTAGTTAGCCTAATTCACATAGTTAAGCCTTTAAATGTCACTTTAAGCTGTATAGCTTATAAGCTGTGTCTTGAAAAATATTTAGTAAAATATTATTTACTGTGATCATGGCAATGATAAAATAAATCAGTAATTAGAAATGAATTATTAAAACTATTATGTATAGAAATGTGTTGAAAATAAATCTTCTCTCCTTTAAACAGAAATTGGGAAATAATAATCAGGGGGGTTAATAATTCTGACTTCAACTGTATCTACATTTCTAAGCAATTTTTCACAGTGACAGTAATCTTCTGACAGGGAGAACAGGTACACTGTAAACACCAATGATATGAAAATATTCATTGAGCCAAACATTATTGGTGTTTACAGGATACAAAAAAACATAAAGATGCCGTATGCAAAAATGCAAAAAGAAAAAAAAATAGAAGAAGAAGAATGTAAAAACAAAAGTAAAAGTATATTCTTTAGAACACTAAACAACACAATTGTGCGTGGGGGCTTTCAGGGATAAGAATTTCCTAGAGAAATAAAGGGACTAAGCCGAATAAGAAAATGAATGAATGAATGAATGAATGAATGAATGAATGAATGAATATGGGTTGAAAACCAGTTTTTGGTTTTTTTTTTGGACCAGAACTGCCCGGTGTCCAATCACCTTTGCCCTATACTAGAGTAAAGCAGTGATTGGTTGGTGATCAGTTAAGTAATTAGTGTTTCCACAATTGAGGAGCTTGTGTGTGCAGTCTGGTGGATAAGTGTTGCATTTTGAATGGTAGTAGCTTGCAAGTAGCTTCTTGTTAGACTTTTGAGTTTAAGGAAGAGAAAGTGCTTTATGCAATTGAAAACTGAGCTCAATGCTAAGAAATAGCTTCTGGTTTTAGAGATTTGGAGTGTAGTTTTGAGTGAGATGTTTCAGAAAATGTGTAACATAAAAAGATTTTGCGTGTAAGCAGTTGGAAAAAACTGAATCACCACAGAGAGGATGAAAACATCCCCAACAGTACATAAGGGTTAGCCCCCAATTCCCCAAAAGCCACATTTGTCTACTATAAATATAATACACTTTAACTTGTTCTAAACATTTTAGGAGTTTAGGATAAATAAGAGTTCTGTAACCTAATAATTTGCACTGTAATATATATTGCTATATTTGTTTAAGTCTTTTTTTATGTATAAACAGTAACTATATATTGAATTCTAAACTAATACAATGATGGTACAAACTTGTACAAACTATCATACAAACTATCATACATACTAGTACATCATACAAATATCAAAGTGCCATAACACCACACAGAACCCCTTAAAGTGATAGTTCACCCAAAAAATTTAATTGATTCACTATTTACTCACTTTTTTATTTGCTTTTCCTGCTATGGAAGTCAATGGTTGCAGGTTTTTGGCTTTCTTTATAATATCGTGTTTTGTGTAGTATCTGCTTTTATGTACAACAGAAGAAAGAAGCTTAAACACTTCTAATCAATTGAAATGTATGTTTTGTGTGAACTATCCATTTAACAATACTGAGTAAGCAACCATCCTGTCACATTTGCATCAATATGTTGATGTAACGCAGAATTTGGCTCAAACTATTATTATTATTTTTTTTTTTGTTTGTTTGTAGCTGCTTGCACACTACAATGTTCTGACGAGGATAACACAGCTTGGAATGGTGATCTCTCTCATCTGCCTGTCCATGTGTATTTTCACCTTCTGGTTCTTCCGAGACATCCAGAACACCAGAACCACTATCCACAAGAACCTGTGCTGCAGCCTCTTCATGGCCCAGTTCATCTTTCTCATTGGGATTAACAAAAGTGCACACAAGGTTCTCTCACAATTTATTACTATGCAGATGAAACTTCAGCATTTAGCATTTATTAACATGCTTTGCAATATTATGTTCATAGATATATGCTCCCTGTGTGTTTTAGTGGTTCTGTTCTGTTATCGCTGGCCTCCTGCACTACTTTTTCTTGGCTGCCTTTGCTTGGATGTGCATAGAAGGGATCCATTTATATCTCATTGTTGTTGGCGTCATCTATAACAAAGGTTTCCTACACCGGAACTTCTACGCATTTGGTTATGGGAGCCCTGCTGTGGTTGTCGCAATATCTGCAACTCTTGGATATAAATATTATGGGACCAGTTCTGTGTAAGTTATGAGTATTTTAACTTGGTGGTATTTGCTATGGAAAACACCCCATTTACAAGCTTTTTTAAGTGGGATATTAAAAGGTTGCCTAAACAACGTGGGCAAGGTACACATTTGTGCCTAGAGTGTTCACATTGATACTTTAAAAATACACTATACAAATTATTTAGTACCTACTTTAAATATTACAACAACACAGGCTCATTGGGAATATTTGTCCAGGGCTACATTTTTGAGAACCAAAAATATGGCTCGGGTGTACATAATGGCTGCATTTTGTGTGTAAAAAGAGTGCAGCAGGTCAGTACTTGACCAATTTCCTCCATATGGATGGCTTTTCCAGCATGACTGGTTTGGTCGCTAGCCTGCCACATATGGCATTGGACTTGGGAGGCAAAGTGGAGCGGGACCGACATTTGAGTCTGGCGAAGAATGGTTCCAGAAACTTTCTAAACCAAAATTCGGTCACACTTTTGATGGTCCATTTGTTGAATTTAAGTTACATTGTAACTAATTAGATTGTAAGTAGACTGTTAGGTTGGGGTTAGGGTTGGGGTTAGAGTTAGGGTTAGTGTAAGTTGACATGTACTTGCAAAGTATCTTATAGTCAGTTAAATGTCTGTTGAATGTCAATATCAACAGATATTAAGTAAACAATCTACTAATACTCAAACGGACCATCGAAATAAAGTGTTACCCAAAATTCCCCAAAAAAGCAGTGTGAAATTGTGGTAAAAGTGGGTGGCTTTGTTGATTTCAAGGTAATATAATATGCATGACAATAAGCCGAACAGCTTCTTTCTCACAACAACACATTAATGTTGATATTGTCAAAAATGTACACAGCGGCCTCTGATGAATCTACAAAAAATGTCAAGTAACCTACTGTACATATTTCTTGGTTCTCAAAAATGTAGCCCTGGGCACATATTTCCAATGAGTCTGGTTCAAAATATCATTGTTTGTTATGCATTCAAAAAATCATTTCATCTAAACATTTTAAAAGGTAACCTGTTTTTCAGGTTCAGGCAATCCATGTGTCCTCCAAATGACATTAATCTGAAATTAAACCTGCATCCTGGTAGAGTTATTTTAGGCTTCAGTTTAGTCTAGGCATGGGCCAGTATAAGATTCTGACGGTATGATAACCTTGGATAAAAATATTCATTATTGTAATTACTGTTCTAAAATATATAATTTTTAAATGTCTGGCTAAAAAAAAAAATTTCCCCTTTGAACACAATATATTTTATTTTGAGAAACATTTAAAAAAAACATTGGGGCAGTAAAGATGTCAGGTTAAATAATTCAATTGAATCACTGACTTCTGCAGTCTTCATTTGTTTCAAAAACATAGATATCTTTACTATTTACACCTAAAAAACTTAATAAATGTTAAAAAAAAAAAAAATCTTACACATACCTTAGGAACGGTATAGCAGAAAATTTTGGCAGTCTGAAAACCTTGACTTTTCCATACCGCAGAATAACTTGAAAAAAAGTTACTGTAAGTTCGCACAGAAAGCGGCGAGAGCATCAAAGTAGCTGGAAGTCATTCATTTTCAATGGGAGCCAGCGGTGAAGAGAGTTGGAATCAAGTCAACTTTATGGTAATGAGCTATGACGTGGTTCGGCGGCAAGCAATCAGAATGTAGAAGTCCACCGCTTGAGAAGAGTACAGAGAACACAGTCACTGTGAACTTTGGTTCTGACTACAGTTGTTCCCAAAGGTTTAAATATTGCGGTCGCCGGATTTCCAGTTATTTACAATGTTTTCTTACAGGGGTATATATTTAAAAGATTAGTGGCGAGTTACTGATGTGCATTAATGTTATATATATTTTTTTCTTTAAAAAAAGCAGGAATTTCATGTGACAGTACAAATCAGTTTAGCTGCTTCAGAATATTTCAGACATATGAACACATAATAGACGACTTAAACAACTTGATTTTCCATTGTTAAATAAATCTGATAAAACCAGGCAACATTTTCACGCTAGAAAGAATGTTTATATGCGGGAATGTCAGTGATTTGCTGATAATGCTGCAACGGCTCCTTTAAATACGAGATCAATGTAGCGAATGTTGACGCTCTCGCCGGCGGAGCTCTGAAAGGGCCATGAAACACCAAAACACATTTTTTGGGCTGTTGACAGTCATATATGAGTCCCACGCTGCTATAAACACTATTAGGACACATATAATTGACTAAAAAGTGAAAATTGGTTGTTTTTGCGTTATTTCGAGCAAATTCGTTCTTCCGGTTTGAAACGAATTTTTGTGGCTGCGTCACGCCGTTGAGGTCTTTGCATATGGTCCAGCGTGTAGAGTGGACGTCTACCCGGAAGCGAACGAATTGACGTCAGTCAGCGTGCTTTATTAATTCAAGACATGGCCTTTGTTCAAACCAATCAGAGCGCTCTATTGTGTATGACGCGGAGCTTCATCAATATGCATGAACTACATATACAGGAAGTGTTTGCCTGTGACAAGTTTCAAACGGCAGAGAGACGCTACGTTTTGTCGCCAGCCGAGAGGATTGGTTCGTCGGTGTTGCGTTGATAAATGTGCCGCAACAAAGTATTAGTTTCCATTTCCCCGAGATGAGAGTAAAGCTCGCGTGTGGACCCAAGCAGTTGGAATACAGTGGTGTATTACCACGCGTCATAAATACGTTTGCAGAGAACATGTCACCTGATCGGTAAGTAGACGTTTAGTGGTGTTTGTTTGTTGATGAAGATGGCAAAGTTAGTTGGTTTCGTCTGCAATACTCTTTCAGTGTTTAAAGACAGACCTTAGTCAAATGATTAGAACTGTTGCTGAGTTTACAGCACGTTAATATCACTACAGTATTATAGACTGAAGAATCCGTGTAAAGTGTAAACATCTTAATCAAACGATTACTGTCGTGTAGATTTTTCGCCGCATTTAGTGACAGATTAGTCTATACACACACGGCTTTCTGACGCTGCCTACCGAGTGCATTTAGTTACCGAGAAATGCAGGATTTATTTTCCTGAAATATGCCGTGCGTTTCAAATACTCCATTAAATATGCACTCCTTCAGCAGTTACTAACATTTAATATCTGGTTTGTCACGGGGGACACGCAGGAAATGTTCGTGAATAAACGTTAAAGTGCCAAACTGCAATTAAAGTCCACGAATTAATAATTTGGGAAATAATTAGATGACTGAAGTCCATGTGAACATTGTCCCTGTATTTCTCACCCTGCGTCTGCGTCTGTGTGTGTGTGTGTGTGTGTGTGTGTTTGAAAGTCAGCGCGTGCACAAATGGAAACTCCCATTTATATGCAAAACCTTCCCTCTTTCCCTCCCCCGACACTCCTACCTAAACCGAGCTGGACACACCCACTTTCCTGAGCTTTTACAGACTGTAGGTGTGAAAACACCACGCTGAGACTGGGGGGTTTCATGGCCCTTGAAGGCAGACATTGTTGTCGCCTGGGCGGCAAGAGCGAACTTTGACGCTCTCACCACCTACGGTGTGAATGTACGGTTATCGTCCCATGCCTAGTTTAGTCTGGAAGTGGCTCTATGCTTGCTCCAGTAAACTAGCATAATAAAATCTGGACTAAACCAGTTCTAAGACTATTTAAAACCATGACATCTGGTTTAAAGGGTCATTTTAGTCTAGGACTAAGCTTAATCTCGGCCCAGGAAACCACCCTATAGTCTTTAAAGGGGACTTACTATGCCCCTTTTTACAAGATGTAAAATAAGTTTCTGATCAAATAAGTGTGTACAGTATGTAAAGATTCAGCTCAAAATACCCAACAAATAATGTTTTATAATCCTTTGAAATTATATTTCAAATATTATTATATTATTTAATTATATTACATATTAAATTAATTATGTATTGGTGATTGTCACTTTAAATTCAAACGAGATGTTTTTATTTATTTTTTATTTTTTTTCAAAATAAGGTGGGGTTAAAATGCCTAAGTGTCAGCATAGTGGCAGATTTAAAAACAAGACTAACATCCTCGGCTGAGAAAGTGTCATTAATGGGCGGGGCTTTCCCCCTCTGATGACATGTACAAAGGGACAATGTCAAGGTGTACTCTATCTGCAGACTGTTTTTATAAAGTGTGATAAAAATAATAAAATGTATAATTTTTTACAATTAGAAGCTGGCTATAATAACAGACTGTTGCCACACAACTGTGTTTAAATTCTTTCTAAAAGTGATTATTGCAAAATAGGTCCCCTTTAATTAATCTGAAACCATGTTGACAAATAACAGGGATTTTCTTCAGACAATTTTCTTCAGACAATGCAAAATGTAGTATTATGTTAATCACAATTATTATATTGTATTATTAATCTTTTCTTAAGGTGTTGGCTAAGCACTGAAAATAACTTCATCTGGAGTTTCATAGGCCCAGCCATTCTGATCATTCTGGTGAGCATCTGATTATTGTCATTGTAACATTCAATAACAACACTGTACAGTAGATTGATCATGTATAACACACAAACACTCAGGTCTGATGTACTGCATACCCGGCAGCAAATCTATTTACATTAATTCAACACTTATCATTAGCACCATGCCATTTTTAATGCAGCAGACCAAATACATACACACACATATATAAAATATTGCATGCTGTTTAATTAATTACATTAATGAAATACTGTATTTTCTTGTTAAACAACGATTACATCAAACGCAATTCTCTCACAGGTTAATCTGCTGGCATTTGCTGTGATCATCTATAAGGTTTATCGTCACACTGCAGTAAAGAAACCTGAAATCAGTCACTATGAAAATATCAGGTAAAGAAACATATTCATCATTTTTACATAATACCTCTCACATATCATCCTCTCTAATGTAATGACTCTGTATTCACTATGGATGGGCACAATGATAACGCAGTATCAATATATTGATACAAGCTACTTTGTTGTTGATAACTTTAAAATTAATTTATTACAATATTATAAGTCGAATTCATTAGTTCTACTGAAATATTAGCCCCCTGTATATTTTTTCTCCAATTTCTGTTTAACGGAAAGAAGATTTTTTTTCAACATATTTCTAATTATAATAGTTTTAATAACTGATTTCGTTTATCTTTTCCATGATGACAGTACATATTTTACTAGATATTTTTCAAGATACTAATATTCAGCTTAATGTGACATTGCAAAGTGACACTGCCAGTTAAATATGACCCAATTCCAATTTTTTTGACAAACAGATCGATTCTGGTCTATGAACATGTAAACACGGGGAAAAAAACGCATGCATTCGAATATTCAGAGATCGGTTTCAGGCCTCCTTTATATGTGGAAATAAATCAGATATAAGTTGGATATGTGAAAATGCGGCTATCATGTAAACAGGCAGATCAGACTTATTGAGGCATTCCATTTTAGCAGATGCTAACCCGTCTTTATGCATGCGCAATCTCATAAATTGTATGCCAAATGTAAATGCATGAATCGGATATGGGTCACAATTAAGGGTGCTTTCACACCTGCCTTATTTAGTTCAGTTGAATCGCAGTAGAGTTAGTTTTCCCTCTTGGTGTGGTTCATTTTGACAGGTGTGAATGTAGTAATCGTACTCGAGTGCGCATCAAAAGCAGACCAAAAAAGTGTACCGAGACCTACGTGAACAGGTGGTCTCGGTACACTTTCAAACGAACCCTGGAGCGGTTCGTTTGCGCTGACAACACGATCCAGACTAAACCAGGCCCAACCGCAAAAAGTGCTGTGTCTTTTTGGATTAATCCAGCTGTCGTAGTCCGATGCGCTGTCCAATCTCATGGGGTTTAGAAGAAAAAATATTTGTTGACAGCGCTTTACCAACAGTTTTAAACAGAGAGAGAGAGGAGAGAGAGAGAGAGAGAGAGAGAGAGAGAGAGAGAGAGAGAGAGAGAGAGAGAGA
>CAIGQQ010036980.1:5532890-5573924 GCA_903798035.1 Danio albolineatus | reverse complement strand
GTTAGCTATCTGCCAAGTTATCAACAGCAACCAACAAGGGCAGAATACAGACATATACACATAATTAATAACAATAACATCTAAAGATGTCAATCTTGATGAGGTTTTTTTCAAACACAAATAATTTTTTCCTAAATGAGCAAAACTAGGTAAGCAATCGAATGCTTTCATTATAACGATATATGTAAACTTCTTTTATTTATAACAGTGACACCTCTGTTATTTAATGTAATCAAACAAAAAAATCTAAATAAATGAGATTTATTCACTGCTCTTTATTCATAATGTGTAAGTTATACAGTGAGGAAAAGATGAATAAGATTTGATAATTTGATCCTATTTCTTTATAACTTAATTTTAATAAGCTAAACTGTTTGCTAACGTAGCCTATACTATAAAATTTTCTTTTGTAAAGAATAATCTAAAAAAATATTACTGACTGTTTAACTGTTTATTTACTTTGAAACAGCTCCAGAAGGACATATTTAATAAGTGGATTTTTTTTATCTGTTTTTTTTTATCTGTTTTTTTTGTTTTTAAATGTATTATTACTTTATTTTTATGTCATTGCCCATTTTTGACCCAACATTGGGTTATGACAACCCAGCATTTTTTTATGTTTTATTTATATTTGAATAAAAAATTTAATCAATTGTTCTTGATGGCTTAATCCAGCTACTTGTTTACCAGGTCACATGCACTCCTGTGAGGTTGCGATGACACTGTCTGTGATCACATTGACCTGTCTCACACCTTTGTCCTCTAGTTTTATTTACTCAAACTGTTCATACAATGAACCCCTGTGCTTTCTCCTAGCATTTCAGAATAATTGTCCTTTAGGTAATATCCTACATCGTCTTCTAGGTAATATTCGTCACCTCTGATGCTCTGCTAATGGGATGAAGAATGTCTTCCATTGTATATTTCGATATTGTCATCAACAAAAAAACAAATGTGTTGTCCAAATGATGCTGCAGCTAACTATGGACACTAAACAAAGAATACAAAACAAATATGGTGCCACAGGGTCACTTTACCTCATTAACTGCCTCAGATAAGGGAGTAGGCGGGAAATTCTCTTTCCAGTTATAAAACATCATGTCCAAGTTGTTGATACCACCTCTGGACCTCACCATGTGGCGGCTGTGTCTCTGTCTCCTGGTAGCCCTGGCTGGTAAGTACATGAAAACCATATCTGAATTTAGTTCAGTGCTAGGTGTAATTAGTTACAAAGTAAATAGTTACTGTAATTAAAAGACCTTTTCCTCTGAAAAAGTTAAATAAGTGATTACTTTTTTTATTTTTAAGTCATTTCATAATAATAATTATAATGTACTTGCCTTAAATACTGTTCATAAATTTAACAGTTCTATATAAATCAATTAGGAGAGTCACAGTGATTTATATTTCACACAATATTTCTGTTTTTCTACAAAATAACATTTATAAAGACAATTGGATGTGCAATATGCAAGAATTTTTTTTTATGAGAATTTAGTTTGACAATATAAGGTATAAACTCAGCAATTGTAAAATATTTGTAATTGTAATAAATTTTTATATATTGTTATTCATTTATAGGCCATTTATATGGATACATCTTTAAAAAATGGGAATGGTTGGTGATATTAGCGTTATTAATGTTAGTGGCACATTAATATATGTGATGTGGCAAACGTTTTAAGACGGGTCTTGGATCCAAATTAGTTTTTTCAATAAGAGTTTTTTTCAAAATGTTACGTTGAAACCAAGCACACTATTGTTTTTCATGTAAAATTCCCAATAAGTTTGATGTTTCACATGACCCTCTTCTTATTGAAAAAAAACTAAAGATGGATCCAAGATGGCTGACTTCAAAATGGCCACCATAGTCACCACCCATCTTAAAAAGTTTGACCTCTCACATATACTAATGTGCCACAAACAGGACGCTAATATCTCTAACAATTCCAATTTTATTAAGGTGTATCCGTATAAATAGCCCACCCTGTATAATGTCCTGCTTGACTCAATTGATTGATTTCTATTGTCTATGCAATGTGAGTTATGTGTATTTTTATTATTTAGTGAAGTAATTCAATTACTTATTGAGTAACTAAGTTAATTTTCAGACGAAGTAATTGGAAAAGTAATTTAAACACAATTGCAGTGATGAAATTAGTAATCAATTACTTTTTGAAGTAAGTTCAATGTACATTTAATCACGTTTTAAAATGTGGTCATCATAAATTCTGGCTGAATATTATTCAGTAACAAATAATCGTTCCATATGTTGGTTTACATGAAATACGAAAAGTAATGTTGTTCTTTTTCTCCCATTAGCCAGCGAGATGGCGAATTATGGTATGTAAATGCAATATATATATATCACTCATAGCCCTACTTATTACTCAATCTTATTATAAGATTAATTTATTATTTTTTTATTATTGTATTTGATGCCAGTATGTAAATAATAACAAAGACAAATACTAATATTCATATACAGATTTTATAACAGTGGTCCCCAACTTTTTTATCGCCGTGGATCGGCCAACACTTGACAACTTTGCTACGGCCCGGGAGGGGGTGGGTGTAGTAGATTGCTAGGTGACCATCAACTATTTTCAAGCTGACAAGCTGACAAAACATTGCTGCAGCTGGGACATAGAGTGAATTAAAAACCAGTGTTCGGGTGTTCTGTGTTTATCTGAAGTAATTAGTTTACCAAAATGTGCATATTCCATTCAAAGTATGAAGCTGATCTCTGTCTGTTCTCGCTTTGCACTCATGGCATTCTGAAAGAGGAGTTGTATTTAACTAGATGTGCCTGCTAGACATGTGTGCGTCGCTCCCTATATGCACGTGCAAGCCGTGTGCCCCCATTATAATTAACGAACTTGTGCACAGAAGAGATGCGATATGGGAATGGTCATCAGCCACATGCTGAATTCACCATTTGTTGACAAATGGGTTGCAGATCCATTCCTTGGCAGTTCCTGGGTCCTTCACTGGGCCTTTTCCTCTTCGCAACAAAACTTTCCAAAGACGTCTGTTTCTTACTCATTTTCATAACTTGCAGGTTAAAATTTGACACTTAAGTGACCGAGATGTAACCGAGAGAATACGGTCATTAATAATAATAAAACTTTATTTTTATATAGTGCCTTTAAAAGCCACAGCCATATCACCCTGCAGGCCAAGACCAAGGTTACTCACTGAAGCTAAGCAGGACTGAGCCTGGTCAGTACCTGGATGGGAGACCACATGGGAAAACTAGGTTGCTGTTGGAAGTGGTGTTAGTGAGGCCAGCAGGGGGCACTCAACCTGTGGTCTGTGTGAGTCCTAAAGTCTCAGTAAAACTGAAGGAGACACTATACTGTCAGTAAGCGATGTCTTTCGGATGAGACGTTAAACCGAGGTCCTGACTCTCTGTAGTCATTAAAAATCACATGGCACTTTTCGTAAAGAGTAGGGGTGTAACCCCAGTTTCCTGGCCAAATTCCCTCTCTGCCCTTAACCATCATGGCCTTCCAATCATCCCCATCCACAGAATTGGCTGTATAACTATCTCTCAGTGGTGCCGTTGTCCTGTAGCTGCCGTCGCATTATCCAAGCTGATGCTGCACACTGGTGGTGGTGTGGAGAGACCCCCCCTCATGACTGTGAAATGCTTTGGGTGTATGGCCATACATAATAAATGCGCTGTATAAATACACACATCACATTATATAACAAAAGTAACATCTCAAGGCACTTTACAGACATAAACTGTGCAGCAAAAAAAAGATACAGGGATGAATGCGAACAAAATAAAATAATTAAAAACATAAAATAATAACAATAGTAATATACCTAAAAATCATATAAAAGTCAAATAAAATCATATAAAAGTGACCCTTAAAACCTAAAAAGTAGGTTTTAAGAGATGATTGATGAGTTTAAAAAATACTCAGAGATTCTGCATTGCGAATATCAGAGGGTAAAGAGTTCTACAATTTAGGTGCCAATAAAGAGAATGCCCAGTCTGCCATAGATTTTAACCACATTGACTGAGCAGTTAAAAGACCAGCACAAGACGAGTGTAACGTACGTCTAGGAGTGTATGGAATTAAAATCTAAACCATTCAAGGCCTTGTACACAAGCATGAGGATTTAAAAAAAAAAATCAAAAACTTACAGGAAGCCAGTGCAGATTTTTTTTAAAATAGGGGTTATATGCTCTCTTTCAGATAATAAATAAAACAATAAAATAATTATTTCTTGTGCGGCCTGATAATAATTGATCCACGGACTGGTACCAGTACGAAGTTGGGGACCACTGTTTTATACCACTGGTTGAACATTTAAATTCTCAAATTTCTGAATGGCCAACCTTTCAGAGCCTTTTCTGAACTCGAAAAAAACATACGAGTATAAATACGAGGGGTTGGTACAAGTGGGACGGGAACTGCCACACCTGGTCGAGTCAGCGCTGAAACTGAGGTGCACTTTTAAAATCATTGGAGAATCCCCACAAACCTTTGCCCTTCAGGTACCAACGTTACTACATTTCTATCATCTTTTAAAATTTTCAGTCTATTCTGAAGCATGAAATATGGTGTATTTACTTTGAACTTATGAGATATTAAAAATAATGTATATAAACATAGTCTTTTTTTTTTCTTTGAAGGTCTCAAATGTAGACTTTGAAGATTTCAATGGCGTTCCTGGTAAAAGTGTCTTCAGCCCTTCCAAAAACATCACTAAGCGTCTGTCAGCTGAGTTCAGCCAGCCAATCATTTTTGAATTCTCCAAAGGACAAATTACTGACATTCGCACAGCACCTGGAGTCTCAAACACAGTTGTGAATATTGTGAGGGGTATCCTTGGATTTCTACAAGTCACGGTCAAAACCACACAAAGTTTTTACGAACTAGTCGAGGTACAAAATCTAAACACAGTCTTATTGCAAATATGTGCCCAGAGCAAAACATGCTTCAATATACATTCGCCTGCAGTTTGTAGGTTAAAAAAATCCTATATGACACCAACAACATTTGTTCCTATCACACTGAGTTACTGATACTTACAGGCAGGGCTTAATTTGTTCCGGGAATTTGGATCCGGCACCTCATATTACCGATCCCTCTCCCCAACCGTCCTTATCCCCTGTCCGCTGTTCATTTTCACTTTCTTCTGCGACTCCCTAACCCTCATCACTTTCGTCTGCGACACCCACACCCCTGCACAGCCATAATGTGATTTTTTTATCTTCAGGTTTGCTTTTGAAATCAACATCTGTTGGGTTTAGGGAAGTGTTTAGTTCAGACCATTGCAAGTTGATATTTTTTGCATTTGAAAACACTGTTGGTTGGGTTTAAGGAAGGGTTTAAGTCAGTTAATTACAAGAGGGTATACAGTATGCATGACAAGCCTTGGCTTCTCATGGATATCTACGAGATGGATGTTTAAATGGCACATATCAGAAAACAAACCTAGGCTCATTCTGATTACATCCACCTATTTCTACCCCAGAAGGTATATATTTGTTTTACAGATTTTGTTTTAGCAAATCCGCCAGAAGCTGCTGTGTATGTTTTTTGAGATCTCAAATTTTGGTCCACTTTATTTTGATGGTCCGTTTGTTGAGTTTAAGTTACATTGCATCTACATCCCAACTAATTCTTATTAGATTATAAGTAGACTGTAAGGTTGGGGTTAGGGTTGGGGATAGGGTTAGGGTTAGTGTAAGTTGACATGTACTTGCAAAGTTTCTTAGAGTGAGGTAAATGTCTGTTGAATGTCTGTATCAACAGATATTATGCCAACAGTCTACTGATACTCAAATGGACCATCAAAATAAAGTGTTACCCAAATTTCACTCATGAGTGCCATTCGTGCCTGCTCTCCTTGCATAAATCCATCAGAAGCTCACCCTCCTCCTTAGCTAAACCCAATTGATAGTGTTTAAAAAGCACCGATTGACTAGCGCCCACCCACTTCCCCAAACCCAACCACTGTGTTTTGAAAGGCAATCCAGAAAAGGAAAAGTAGCAGCCTGATTTTTACCACATTTTCAGATTGTACCACATTCTCACCCTCCTATTTTTTGGCTTTAGTTTTTTTCTTACCTGCTTTCAGGAACCATTCTTGACCAGACTTGAACCTCACTGTTACGGTCAACTCTGCTCTGAGTCTCAAGTCCACTGATTTATGTGGCGAGCCACTGAACAAACTGGTAACAGCAGAAAAGCCGTCTATAGGGAGGTAAGCGGTAAGCTGGTAATCGAGAAAAGGAACGTCCTCATATCACCCAGTAGTGTTCGTTTTAAAGATGAAATGCAGTCATACGTTCCTCTGGCTACATAATTCGCGATCTCCAGAAATATATATAGAGCTACGTTTTCAGAATAAGCCTATGTTGCAGAAAAACGTAGTCCAGTAACGTATTATAAATTTGCAAACAATGTAGACAGTGGCCTTTAGTGGAGTTCTCATCGCAAGCTGCAAGAAATTGTCAACGGAGCAATGTTTTTACATTTTGTAGCTCTGGGCACCTCTCTTCATATTAAGAGTACAAACTACTTATATAAATATGGCTCTATGGGGGAGAAAAATATGTCAAAATGTGATTTTTGTATGTCCTTAGTTGGGAATTCATGGTTTGTGTCAGAGCAGTTACACTGTTGATGAAGACTCTAATGCCAAAGAGTTGATAGTAACCCGAACTGTTGATATCACCAACTGTCAACAGCCAGCAGCTTTGTACAGAGGTATGGCTCTCGCACCTGAAGACAAACTTAGCAAACAGGTGTGTGTTTCATTCAATTTCAGTTATATACTAAATCATGAAAATTATGCAAGTTTCGAATTGAACTGGTCTGAATGCTGTTTGAAATTACAGAGAGGTGAAAGTGTTGTTTCCACTGTGAAACACACCTACACAGTAAAGTCCACAGCAGACGGTGGTCAAATTACTAAAGCATTTGCTCAGGAGCGCCAATATTTTTCTCCGTTCAACGTAAAGGGAGGAAACTTCCGAATGATGGCATTGTAAGTGCTTTAAACAGTCAGCTTTCAACAGGTTGCACTCCTGATTAATCAATGATGTTATATTCCTTTTACCAGACGGGACATTGAACTTCTCAAAGTTTCAGACACAACTGACAAAGTAGTGGCTGGACAGGTGCAGAGCAGAGGCAACCTGATGTATAAGACAAATAAGGACCTCAAACCAATACCTGTTGTGATGCTTAACCTAGATGATCCAGTGCCAAAGGCAAACTTCAAAGATTGTACAGATAAACATTTAAGCATATGCAGATGTGATTTAACTCATTAATCACTTTGTTCATACTTTACTCCAACAGATTTTAGATTTAATCAAGCGCCTCGCACAGGCTAATATATATCATGTGGACAGTGCAAGCAGCACAGAAATTCTGGATCTAATTCAATTGATGCGGGTGGCAACACTTGATAATCTAGAGCATTTATGGAAGCAGGTCTCAGGAAATGATGAGCACAGGTATGTTCACCATTGTCTAAATACTATACAATCAAATATTCAAGAAGATCAGTTTATTGACTTTTTTTGGTCAGGCGGTGGTTCCTGGACTTGGTTGTGGAGGTAACAGATGAAAGAATTCTGAAATTCCTTGAGGCGAGATACAAAGCAGGAGACATTACAGCGAATGAGGCAGGACAAGCACTGGTAGTGGCATTTAACCACTTGTCTGCTGAGCCTGTGTCAGTGGCATTAGCTCAGGTGAGACAGTGACCCAATGAAATGCATGTTAGAATCCTTTTTTATCTGCTTTCTGATACACGTTTCTGCTCTCTAGGAGTTCCTGACAATTCCTTTCAGTAAATCCCATCCTCTCCTGTGGAACACTGTCGTTTTGGCATATGGATCTCTTGTACACAGATACTGTGTGTATACTGACCCCTGTCCTATCACTGTGGTACAGGTATCTGGGATGTCCTACTGCTTTATGATCATTGATTCATACAACATAGTAATATTTTGCTAGTTTTAAGTCAAACGTAGTTCTCTGATATTTACAGTACATTTCCCTGCCTTTTATAAATACTATTGTTTAGCCATTGCTGAATATGGCTGCAAGTGGCCTAAGTAAAAACTCTGAGGATGAAATGGTCCTTGCGCTGAAGTCCTTGGGAAACGCAGCTCATCCTTCCAGTATCAAGACTCTCCTCAAGTTCCTTCCAGGCTACTCAAATGCAGCTGAAAAATTTTCCACCAGAGTGCAGGGAGCTGCAGTCCAGGCATTTAGGCTGCTTGCAATCAGAGCCCCTCACAGTGTAAGTACTGCATTATATAACGAGTTCACTCTTCTTAGAACTGCTTAGCCAGCAACTATCACTCTGCAGCTTTCACCTGGTTGCCCACTGAAACTAAGCATCGTTGAGCCTGTTCAGTACCTTGATCAGTCTTCCTGATAGAACTACAGTAGGTTGTGGTCTGTGTGGATTCAATTGCCACATATAGTGATGGGGACAAACCATTCTGTGTTTCCGAGGCTCAGCAGGACCCTCCTATCAAATGTTTCAGCTGTTGTTTTGCTTATACCCATTGAGATTGTGAAATGGTCACACCTATCGTAAAAGGTTCATTTAGTTCACACCTATCAGTTTGTGGGGGTTGAGGCACAGGTCAGCCCATCATGCAAAGAATTGATCACATCAGGGTTTATTTAGGTCCCGTTTACACTAGTGCATTTTCGTTTTAAAACGCATAAGTTTTGCTACGGTTACGCCATCCGTCCACACTACGCCGGAGTTTTCGAGGCGCGAAAACGGAGCGTTTTTGAAACGCTGGAGAGGCCGTTTTCATTCTAAAATGCTGCTGCTGCGTCTCAGTGTAGACGGTGGAAAACGGAGACATTGGAAGGCGTGGCTGCTGAGATTCGCTACGTGATTGGGGCTTTGGGTCATTGCGTATCCTTCCCTTATTCGTCAAGCGCACGTGGCTATAACGTCACCGGCAGACGGCTGACCAGCCTTCTCTGTAAACACTGTATTTTCAATAGCCATGGATGTTTTATATTCATTTGTTGCTTTAAGTAACAACTCGACCTCGTCGTCTGTCCACAAAAAGAGCTCTCTTGCTTTCTTTGCCATCGCGTTCATCGTTCAACCAGCGTTTGTTGACTAACAATAACCAAATGCCGAGCGAGACGCATGCTTCCTGTTTATACTTGAACGCGCATGCCCAGAGTGCGCGAATGGTCACGTGATATACGTTTTTGCTGGCGTAATGTGGATGGACATCTGTAGAGAGATGCTTGGGTAAAACGCTAGTGTGGACGCGGATCGGTTTTAGCTAAAACGCCATTTTAAAACTAAAACGCACTAGTGTAAACGGCGCCTTAGTGTAAATGCAACTGAACTAAACTGCACATAATCTTTCAGGTTCTATTTTAACGATCTAAGTGCATAGTCTGAAAGTGCGAAGAACAGATCTACCTGAGGGCATGTATGAATACACTTTTGCTATTTTAAAGACAAGACAAAAGAAAAATTCCCTTTAAGACACCTTATTGTGCCATTGACTTTAAACAAGTTTTTAGTTGTTCAATGGTGCTGTCTATTTCAGGCCAGCAGGAAAAATGGGTGCAAATGCATTTACTATGTAAACAACTTGACACAAAACCTGAAAAATGATACCTGAAAACAGAAAGAAAGAAAAAACATGTTTCGCCCGGTGCCACATTTTGCCAGGTCTATGTTAGGGCCCATGATCTTAAACTCCAGCTCAAAAGGATCTCTGTATAAGAGGTGACCTTGGAAGGTTAACCTCCTGTCACCTTTCAAAATCAGTTAAGTCATTATTGCAGCGATGGTAGAGACATTTACTTCAAGCATAATAATGATTGGGCATATCCAATGGTGTTCTCAGCAAGAAGAGGACCACTTAATGAACAGGTCTCCACTTCAAGGAATCAGCTTCTCTTGTAGAGGGAACCTCAGAGGCACAATTGTGTTAAGGCATGCATTAAAGGTTCCCAAGATCACAACAGCTTCAATACTTCAATATGTCTTCCAAAGCACCCAGGGCTTCAAAATTGGCCATAAGATGTGGACAAGCTTCATCAACACGATCCAAGCTCACATAGCAACCTTAAAGGCAGTTCTTAAAAAGTATAAATGTGTACCTCACAGAACAATGCTGACCAATGTGGATCTGTTATTGTAGGTACAAAAGTGTACCATTCTGAAAAGTTACTGCCCTAATGACAGGTTTTGTAACTTCATTTCTGAAGCCGCCTTTCCACTGCACACGACAAGCGACAGACCGGAAGTCATTCATTTCCAATGGAGAGTAGTCCGAAAAAGTCTGTATTAAAAAAAAAAACATTTCTATTCATAAATGAGTAATAAAAATATTATTATAGACATTTATAGCGACCAATGAGTTTCAGTATTCATTTATTCATTAATTCAACCATGGTGAACACACGGAGAATAAAGACTCTTGCTCTTGCACTCCTATTTCGGACACTGTGAGAATACTTTATTTGACGCTGCGAGAATCACCGTCTCCTCCATGGTGTCCGACAACACTGAAAATACTGTGCGACTGCCACAAGGGGGCGTATTCCGACAGTCGTGTCTAAATGTCGTGTGCAGTGGAAAGGCGGCTTGAGAGTGTAATCAGGGTTGGTTGAGATGATAAATTCGCCTTCCACGTTTGAAACATTTTAACAATTTAAAACCATGATTGTTGCTGACAGGACTGTTTAGTAATTTAAGGATCAAAAAGCTAATTTTCCACTAGCAAATCAGCAGATGCAGACCATAACTCTACTTCTTGTATATTTGCAGGTACAGGATATTGCCTTGAACCTCTTTGTACAAAAGGATTTACCAGCTGAAATCCGTATGCTGGCCTGCATGGTTCTTATAGAGACCAAGCCACCCATAGCTCTCATCTCAGTAATGAGTGAGGTTCTTCTAGAGGAGGCTGATCTGCAGGTTGCCAGTTTCTCCTACTCTCTGCTCAAAGGCATTGCTAGGTCCCACACCCCTGATAATCAACATCTGTAAGCATGGTACACAGTGCAATGTACTCTTCTCCTCTCTGAATATGAATTGCTCTCATTTATCTTTCCTTCTCCTCAAAAGTTCTATTGCCTGTAACATTGCCATGAAGATTCTAACACGCAAACTTGGCCACTTGAGTTACCGCTACAGCAAGAACCTGCACTTTGACTGGTTCCATGGTGGGTTCATGTTAAGAAGACAATGCTTGCATGGGAAATTTAACAGAACATGGAGATTTCATCGATCTTTATTACATATACTAATTGCTAGCTACTGTATGTTATAAAACCTTTAAGTGGTGCTGGGAGTAGTCTGATGTTGTTTCTGATCTCCTCAGATGACTTTTTATTTGGGACATCTGCTGATGTTTACATGCTACAAAATGAAAGTCCCATCCCCACAAAACTTATGCTAAAAGGAAAAATTCATTTCATTGGGAGAATACTGCAATTTCTCGAGGTAAACCAATCAAAGCAGCATTTATTGTAATTTTGTGTGTACCTTGTTTTGTAAATAACGTCATCATTTATATTTCCAGTTCGGTGTCCGTGCAGATGGACTCAAAGATCTGTTTGCAGGAAAAATCCCACAACTCACTAAAGATTTAGGAAAGAATGATTTGGCTGCTATATTGAAAATTGTGAGCATCTCAGTTTCAGATTTTAAATATGGTTTATGTCAGTCATTATATTAATTTCTGATCTATACCAATCATTTAAAGCTCTCTAACTGGCAGAGCCTACCAAAAAACAAACCTCTTTTGACGGCATATGCAAGAGTTTTTGGACAGGAAGCCTTTTTAATGGATGTAAGCAGGGACTCAGTTCAAAGCATCCTAAAGGTATTCCATTGTCTGTTTATTGAAAGATAAAAAATATATCGTATTGATTTTTTGTTTTTGTAGATGAAATTAAACAGTCTGCATTGTTTTCTGCTGTTTAGTCACTCAGTCCTTCTGCAGGGAAGGAGAGTAAAGTTTGGGAAAAGATTCAAGATGTTCAGAAAGGCACTTCATGGCACTGGACTAAGCCACATCTTGTGTATGAGGCTCGGTTTATACAGCCAACGTGTCTGGGTCTCCCAGTTGAAATCAGCAAATATTATTCCATAGTAAATGCTGTTACAATGAAAGGTGAGGAGTTTTCTTCTACAATTTGCATCGTTAGAAATTAGTTAATATTATGAAAGATGAATATAAAAATGATCATATATTCTATGTCTACAGCAAAAGCTGAAATTAATCCTCCTCTCAAGGAACATCTAGGTGAACTGCTAAGCTCGGACATTTCCCTGCAGACAGATGGCTTTATTGGGTAATAAAACAATGCTGTCGCTATTATTTATTAACAGTGCACTCATTAGCTGTTTTGTCATCCCCTTCACACACACACAAAAAAGGAAAATGTACATTGTTTGTATGGCTTTCCTATGTTATAGAATCTTTCAGCCACTTTGAAGAATATCCTGTTCTTTTTTGTGTATTGGGGAATTGAACCAGGACAGAGAATGTCTAACGGTTTCATGGTTTCTCTGCTGAAAGTTTATTTCATCTCATTTACAGTGTGACAAAGGATCATTTTCTCTTCCACGGAATCAACACTGATCTATTTCAGTGTGGAACTGAGCTGAAAAGTAAGATTGCAATGGGCCTGCCGTGGACATTTGACCTGAAAATAAATCCGAAAGAGCAAAAGTATGAAATGAACTTGACTCCTAGCAAATCCGTCACTGAATTATTTTCTGTCAGGTATGTTTCCATGATTTCTATTCTATGAATTTACTGCACGAAGGCAGCTTTACAGAGCTAATCAAATTATTATTAAATATAATTAAATAATTATTTCCAAAAATCGCAGTTTCTCTGTCGCAGATCTATCGTTTGAACCACGTTAGTTATAACGTAAAATGCCCATAATGATGCTCTAAATGGAGTAACAACTTCTTTAGAGAAGAACCCCATAATATCTTTGTGAATTATATTGGTTTACATGCATTTAAAAAAACATTCAATATTAGTTTTGGTAAAAACATGCAAATTTACATATATGTAAACAGCACATATAGGGCTAATGTTTCCTTTATAAACATTACATATTCTATTCTAAAACATAAAAGCACTTACAAAAGCTAACACATATTTTAACAAAATATATTAATCATATTTTTTACGCAGCGGATGCCCTTCCAGCCGCAACCCATCTCTGGGAAACATCCATACACACACATTCCCACTCATACACTACGGACAATTTAGCCTACCTAATTCACCTATACCACATGTCTTTGGACTTGTGGGGGAAACCGGAGCACCCGGAGGGGAGAACATGCAAACTCCACACAGAGATGCCAACTGACCCAGCCAGGGCTCGAACCAGCAACCTTCTTGCTGTGAGGCGAACGTGCTACTCACTACGCCACAGTGGCGCCTAATATTAATGATGATAATTATTATTATTTTTATTATTATTATTAATAAGTAGGATATTGTTTATTTTATTTAATTTGTTTATTCTACTTTTACAGTTTGACACATGCAAGCCACTGCAGAAATGTTCTAACCAACAGGCCCGTGACATATACAGTACAGATACTTAATAAATAACCCACTATAAATTAAAAGCATTAGCCTATGCTATGTTTTTTGCTTACACAAGCTTTGGAGATGTAACGTAAATTCCACTTTTAAATAACAGTCACCTATAGCTTTCGTAATGAGCCACGGCTGTTCAAAATGACATTAAAGTTTTCATCAAAGTGCACTGCAATTGGTAGGTAAAACGCAAAAAAAAAAGGTAACGCAATTGTAAACATGAAATTCGCTAAAACTCAACTTTAAAAATGCTTTGAAAGCAAATTACACCCAAGAGAGATGACCTTAATGTTTTGTTTTTTTTGTAAATTATTCCAAGTCTAAATGTTAAATATTCTAAACGCATTGGGGGAAAACTGGGGTCACACTTTATTTTGATGGTCTGTTTGTTGAGATTAAGTTACATTGCAATTAATTCTCATTAGATTATAAGTAGACTGTTAGGTTGGGGTTAGGGTTGGGTTTAGGGGTAGGGTTAGCGTAAGTTGATACAGTATGTACTTGCAAAGTTTCTTATAGTCAGTTAAATGTTTGTTGAATGTCAGTATCAACAGATATTAAGCAAACAGCCTACTAATACTCAAATGGACCATCGAAATAAAGTGTTACCAAAACTGGGAATAGAACACAGCCAGGAACTATGTTTCTAACTACAGGTCCAGAGGTGTAGTTGCAAGCATAGAAGTTTACGACGCAGTTTGCGATTGTTCATTGGAATGATGGATTTGGGAAACGCCAATTCAACAAACTATGTTAGTAATAACGGAACTTGCGACCTTAGTTGGCTAACGATGGTTTTCGGAAACACACCCCAGATCATGTCATAAGACACCCCTGATCATGCCAGTTAGAAAACTTTATAATATTTTATAATACTACAATTCCCAATGAAAACTGTATTATATCTAGCACGTTTTCAGTTGTGTAGTTAGCAAACAAAACTTGTCATAATGTGCAATATTTCATGCATGCAAGGATTGCTGGCGGTGTGCAGAAATTACACTTACTGTATTACTAAACCATACTTACATGCTATTTCAGAACGAATATTCAAAGTAGCATGGTAAACAATATAGGGATGGCATCATCTCCGTGGCCATTCATCTATGTAAACACACGAAAACGACATTAACATTATAGCAGACACTGTAAAAAGCTCATTTCCAGACACTAGACATTACTGACAGGGTATTCCAGTGTCATCGAGTGTCAGAATGTTGTATGACGGCTGTACATGAGTTATGATTTTGGATTATAGATCGCGAAATTTAGCGTTTTTTTTTTTTTGCGTTTTTTTTTAAAAAGCATGACAGTAAAACACGAGCGCGGTTATGAATATATTAAAACATGTGTTTATTTGTCGTAAAAGTTCGTAATAATGACAAAAAATACTAATTTGTGGATCTCCTTACTTCCGGGTTCAGCTATCCTGCCGCTGTCGCAGGTGGATTCTGGGACATTTTCTTACCCCTCCGTTTGAAGTGTGGTCCCGAAAAATCTTCGTTCGAAGGGGTGTATACCCCTTGCCCTTAGCCCTACCCCTTCAAGCTAAAGAGAATTGGGACACCACTACCCCTTGACGTGAACGCGCAAAACGAGGGGTAGGGGTAAGGGGAAGGGCTAAGGGGGAGAATTGGGATTGGGCCTTAGATCATTTACTTTAACCATTACTATTGGAATGTGAAGAGACTTTCAACCAGCACAACAAAAATGTTTCTGAAGACAATCACCTACTGCATTTTTAAGCAGTTCAATGCTAACTGAGCACAGTTCATATGTCTATGTTTAAGGAACTTAATGAAGCATTTTCATTGTAAAATGCAAGAAAATGCAACCCAAATTCCTGATGATTTTTCACTCTTCATCAAACAGTTCTAACGTGTATGCTGTTTTGAGAAACATTGAAGACCCAACCTCATCTAAAATAACACCCATGATGCCTGAGGCAGGGGAGTCCTGGCAGGGTGTGCCACTGAGTATGTTACCCCCTTTAAGGGATGAACAGGTAAAACAGTCTTCAAAGCACTTGAAAAAAAAAAGGTTTTGCTTGGCATGTCCTGCATACTAAACAGATTTGTTTTCTGTGGCAGACTGAAAAATCTGACATGAAATTCAGGCAATGCGCTGAAGCTAAAATTTATGGAACCGCAGTCTGCATTGAGGCCGAAGCCAAACGTGCACACTATCTTCATGAATATCCTCTGTATTACTTACTGGGTGATACTCGCTTTTCTTATAATTTAGAACCAGGTAACAGAAATTTTATTTCATTATTGATACAATCCAAAAAATGATTCTCAAGTATTTCTGACAGAAATGTGTTGCTTTTTCCAAAGCCAAGGATGCAAAACCCATTGAAAAGATTCAGATTCAGGTCTCTGCTAGCAGAACACATCCTTCATTAATGAGTGGAATGGTGAATCTCAACCGTAGAGTATCCAAGGTACAATGACTCTTTGTCAGTTGTAGTGGGTCATTGTCTGTGGTGAACTTAAAATTAAATGTGAAGACATTTTGTGGTAACGCTTTACAGTAACAGTACATGATTAATGATGTGTTAATGTGTAAACTAAACATTACTTTATTATGAACTAATGATGAGTTAATGTATGCGTTAATCATGAAAAAACTTTAACTTCAACATGAGTCATGTGAGTTCATGTGTGAATAACGGCTACCTTAATTACTTGTTAGTTCATGCTTGTTTGTTAATTAACATTAATTACTGCAATGATTTTTATGGCCACCTAACGATGAACTTTTAAATATTTTTTAATGATAAAAATAAAACAAAAAGACGGCAATCTCCTTTTTACTTCAAACTGAAAGTAAAAGTAATACATTATGCCCGGCCCTCTCTCGTTGTCCTCTGTCAGGTTTGACGCACAGCACCTGTGAGACCTATATGAGACGGGCCAAGAGAAAAGGCGATGGAGAAAAAAAGGAGGAAGGACAGAGTAGACTGAGAGAGGGGACAGAGGGAAAAAAGTGGGGTTTGGTTCTACAGACTCGGTCTGTAGACCAGTTGAGAGATGCAATGACGTGTTGGGAGCCCTGTGGAGGAATCTATTCACTCGTCCGTCTTCTGGTGTCCAGCGGCAGTTCTCCTGACTGGCTGGCGGCATCTCTGGTCTTCTACTCTGCTCCCGCAGAGTTGGCAGTGACTCCCCCGGGCTCTCTGGGATGGCTTCCTTCAGCTCATTCCCTTGCGGTGGTGAGACCCGCGTCCCCTGCTCTTCCCCATGCTGGGAAACGGCAGCAGGCAGATCCGTTCCTTGCCAACCTCAGGCCGCCCTGGCACTCTGGGCAGACCAACGGGTGTTTCCCCCACTCTGGTTAACTCCCGAACACTAGCCCTCTCATTGGTGGACAACATGTCCCTCCTTCTCCCAGATTTCGGCACCACTGTAATGATTTTTACGGCCACCTGTACAGAAAGAAGGAGACGGAGAGCCAACAAACTATAAAATAATTTATAAAACAAACTGAAAGTAAAAGTAAAAAAATATGTCCGGGCCCTGTCCACTCTCGTCATCCTCTGCCTTCATTCCTCCTTTTAAAGTCCGGAGCTCCTTCCGTGGGATTCGAGGCAGGTGTGCGCCACAGCAGTTTCTCATCTGTGGCAGGCCTCGTTTCGTTCTCACTCTGCCGCGCCCCCTCTCCACAATTACACATTAGTTTATGCTTAGTTTAACCATCATGAACTCATGACATGTTAATGTATAATTATATTATGACTTGAAGGGGCATATCATCATTAACCAATTCTTACCTACTCATGAACTCATTATGCACGTCCGTCTATAGTGCGTTTACACTGAATACCAATAGAAAAGTGTTCTGTCAACATCAACATGAACACTTCACATCAACACTAATCACAGGAGTTCATGAGTAGATAAAGATGAGTTAATGGTGATGTACCCCTCCAAATAGTCATGACTAGGGCCAGACGGAATCTGCGGACATTTTTTGCTATTTCTGGTGAGTATTTTGTTAAAAATCTACGGATTCATGTGGAATGATTTTGGGAGCATCATAACTAAAAACTTAATATATGAAATAAAAAGTAATACCTTTTAAACTTTTATTTAGTGTTTACAATGTGAATCCAATTAGATCCACTTTATTTGGTAAACAAAGCAAGTCTCTCAAATAAAATCTCTACTAAAAGACAGAAAATAGTACTTTAGCTTTAAATGTTAATTAATATGTTAATTAACAACAGGTACTAACAAGTAATTAAGGTAGCCATTATTCAACTCTTGTGACTCATGTTGTAAAGTTTGTTCATGATTAGCGCACGCCTTAACTCATTAGTTCACAATATTGTTTAGTTAGGATGTTAATACATCATTAATAATGTACTGTTATTGTAAAGTGTTACCCATTTTGTTATACATGTTCCTTCTTTGTATAGGAGGCAAGAGACGAGATCACCTCCTGTGAGGAACACAAAACATCCAGTTCACTCCCAGTAACTCAGGTGACACTCAAATCTTTGAAAAATGAAACTAAGATATATTTTTATTATCATTTATCATTTTTATCATCTCTCTGTGATGTAGGATCTAGATGTGACTCCAGACCCTGTAGTCACAGTAAAAGCACTTAGTTTAAGTCCACAAGCAAAACCACTCGGCTATGAGGGCGTAGCCTTTTATCTGCCTACTGCCCAAAAAGACGACATTGAAATGATAGTCTCTGAAGTGGGTGAAGAAGCAAACTGGAAAATGTGTGCCAATGCAAATTTCGATAAGAGTCATTCATCAGCAAAGGTAAACAAAGTTCTCTCATTCTCATAAATTTTCATATTGCCACACTGATTTCTGTCTTTTGAGTCTGTACTTATTAAACTATGGTGTGAGTTGTACCCCTGGGGCACAAGTAGTGGTGGAAAGATTGCTGAAAATTCATCCTCAAGTAAAAGTACCATTACTTGCCTAAAAATGTTGTGCACATACAAGTATCTGTTTTAAAAAATTACTCAATGTATGAGTGAAAAGTAGACCTTTTAAAAGTACTCAAGACTAGCGAGTAATACGCTGTAAAAAGCTGATGCATTTACATGTAATTTGTGGATGTGTGTAAATGTAACATTCTGTAGTGCTTTTAGTTATTGCCCAGCAGGCACACAACGTCATAAGACTTTAATATTACGTTAAATTTAGGTTGTGATGTCAGGTGACCAAAATTCAATGTCTAGTCAGTGTCTAAGGATAATGTTATTTTGATGTCCAATAATGACGTCAAATGATGTTGATAATTGGTTTTTAGCTTGTGTTAGAAAGTGATAAAAATCCCACGTCGAGCCAACACCTTAAACTAACGTCATATTAGCGACAATATGGCAACTAAAACTAACATCTGATAAACATCATACGTAGTAGTAACGTCCACACAACGTCAAGGTGTAACATCATTAGACGTTGATATTTGGTTGATTTTAGGTTAGACATTGACGTCAGCCTGACGTTGGGTTCTGACGTCAACATAGTTTTCATTTTCAAACAAAATGCAACGTCACCATGACATTGGGGTACAATGTCAACATGACGTATTGTTGCATCTTGTACCTGTTGGGTGTTTAAAGCCATTTTGGTCATCATACAGTAAACATCCGTCTCTGGGTCAATGCGTATAAAGATTTTGGACATCTTCTTGGACACATTTAATGCTTCCAAACAGTTTGCTGCAATTATAAATCACCATGTCTTGAGGTAGTTCATTATGATGTGATTTACCTTCTGTGATTTGATTAGACATGAATTACAGGACTGATTTTTCAAATCCCCATGGAGAGGAAAAAATAAAGTAGTGACTGCAGGTTGAAGGAAAGCAGTGGAGTAAAAATAACAATACTGCACTAAAAATGTACTCAAGAGAAAGTAAAAGTCCACATGTTTTAAACTAATTAGTAAATTACAATTCCTGAGAAAAACTACTCAATTAACTCAGTAATTTGGGTTTTTGTAATTTGTTACTTTACACCACTTGGCACAAGAGCATCCCAAACTTGCCTTTTGACTTGGTGAATGAATGGTGAAGAAAATCATACAGTATACATTTCCCAAAATAAAGCCACTATACACTTCCCAGATAGATATCTTTTTTGCTGAGCTGTAAAATAGACATTGGGGTTGATTTAAATCATTCATACTGGCAAGAAGCTTTGATGAATCATCACTCTAAGCTGTCAATCATCTCTACACAACAAAACCTTTTAACTTATCTCAGCATCAGAACATTGTAGGGACCTGTGGATTGGCTCATTTGACTAGCAAATGGGACTTCATGTATGCTACACATTCTAGCAGGGATTTTCTACATGATAATAATGATTAGCTAAGTGCTATCCCATGCTAGAAATGCTTACTAAGGCCCAATCCCAATTCTATTTTGTACCCCTTCCCCTTGGCCCTTGAAACAGAGTATAAAGGGGAAGGGCTTAAAATTTACCCTGAAGAAATGGGATGCCACTACAACACCTGCACACGTCATCGCGATCTCTTGCTTCATATGGGATTGACAATCATGACTGCTGTAGTTATTCCAGTTGCGTTATTTTTTTATATTATTCTTATAAAGCAGCGATCATAACAGTATAATGTGGCAATAAGATCGTAACTGTACTGTGCATTTACACCCTGGTCATATTCATCTACAGTATGTAGACACATAAAAACAACATTAACATAACATCATACCAGACACTGTAAAAAGCTCATTCAAAGCCACTAGACTTTTTTGACAGGTTATTCGTGTGTCATCAGGTGACAGAATGTTGTGTTATTGCTGTACAGGAGTTATTATTATGGATTATAGATAGCAAAAATTAGCGTTTTTTTTATTGTAGCATTTTAAAAAAAAAACATGACGGTAAAGCACGAATGCTGTTATGAATGTATTAAAAACTTATGCTTGTTTGTTGTAAATATTCGTAATAATGACAAAAAATACTAATTGTACAACTCCTGACTTCCTTGTGCAGCCATGCTGCTGTTGTAGCTGGTGTATTCTGGGAAATTTTCAAACCATTGGTTGCGAGTGTGGTCCTGGAAAATCTCCATTAATAGGGGTATCTAGCCCTTCCCCTTAGTCCTACACCTTCAAGAGAATTGGAACACCCAAGGGGAAGGGCTAAGAGGTAGAATTGGGATTGGGCCGAAGTATTAAGAATCAGTCAAACACATAAATAAGGGCTAACAACTGTCTAGCAACCATTGAGGAAACCTAGCAACGTCTTAGCACCACCTTAGCGACTGCCTAGCAATCTCTCAGAACATTGTTGGCTTTCTCCAGTCATTACTAAAGTTTGTCAATAAACTTTTAGCTTTTGGTGGATTTTTGTCTCATTAGGTTCATCTCAGATGGGGTGCAGAATGTCAAACATATGATGTTTCTATGAGGGTGTCTGCAGCGTGCCATCCAGAGTCCAAACCATCCATATACGCCAAGTTTAACTGGGGAAATCTGCCCTCAATTTTCACAACAATTGGGCAAAGGTAAATTCATTATCATTTAAATATATATAAATCAAAGTAGAGCTAAGAATATTGTTTATTATATTGACTTTCTATTGAATCGTTTTCCCTCAGAATTCAAGAGTATGTGCCTGGCGTGTCTTACATTATGGGTTTCTACCAGAAAAATGAGGAAAACCCAGAACGGCAGGCAGCTGTTACTGTTGTAGCATCCTCACCAGAGACCTTTGACCTGAAAGTGAAAATTCCAGAGGTTGTTGTCTAATTATTACGTACTGTTTTCAATCAGAATTTTAATTTTACAACTCTAGAGTTAAACAGTTGAGTTTTGCCATTTTTGAAACCATTCAACCAATCTTCAGGTCTGACGAGAGCATGTTTAACTTAGTTTGGCATAAATTATTGACTTGGATTAAACCATTAGCATCTTGCACAGGGTTTTGATGTAGTTTATCAAAAAAAAAAGCTTGACCTTTCAGTATTTAGTTATTTGTACTAAAACAGAAAGCCAACTAGGTACCAGCATACCTGCCAATGTTACCCCACCTGTCCTACACCCTACAAACTGATCCGAGCTTAGATCAAACCACCAATCTTCCACATGGGAGTCGGTTTCTCTACCAAGAAGACCATGGCCTCTAGCGTCTGTCGCTAGAAAACCTTTAGAGGTTGAAGGAGTGAGGTTTACCTGCACACCACTTCACTAGCTGGCCTCTGCTACACTCCCATCTGGGTCACGGCATCAATGTACCCCCACCGGTCCTACACCACCCAACCCACTCTGAGCTGTGATCGAACCGGCAACCTTCAACATGGGAGTTGGTTGCTCTACCAAGAAGGCTAAAGACCATGGCCTGTAGTGTCTATCTCTTGCCTCTGCTACACCAACATTTTTTCTTTGAATTTCAGGGAGACCGAGGGAGGGTGTGGTGGATGGTGGTTCATGGGGAGCTGTGGGTGGCATGGCTTTGAGAACCAGGGGTGGGAATGTTGGGGGTAGCAGGGATATATGTAATGTCAATAACTGTACCATGGACCGGTTTTCTGGCCGTGGCAGCGATCGCATACTATACCAAAGTTGACGACCGGGTGTTGGAGACCAAACCAAAGAGGTGAGGACTTGGGGTGGGAGTGTAAAACATGAGAGACACCTGGAAAAAACAGGAGTGTTGGCTGGTATGGTCACCAGCACTGCATAATATAGTTGTGCCTGCTGCAGCCATGGTATGGCATCAGAGTTCCTTAATCATTATGCTGGAATGAGAATAGTCATATCAATCTAGAAAATAGCAATTTTTCAATTTTTGTCAGTCTACCAAGTACATGATACAGTAAGTACAGATGGGTAAAGATTTAAAAAGAAAAAATTACAATTTTTTTTGTTTGTTTTTTTGGAGCAAGATGCCGTTGGTCCAATTTGATTTAGTGATTAATGTTCACCTTAGCTAAAAGTGCTCTAGCAAGACCCAGAGATTGGCTGAATGAATTAAAAAATAGTCCGTCCTTTAAAGGTTTCCTGAATATGTTGACTTTAACAATATCCCATTATGTGTACTTTCTAGCGAACTATCTACAAAAAGAAAATTCCTTCTCCAATTGAACTTGTGGGGATCGAAGCTGCAAATCTTACCATGTCAGCTTAACAGGTTAATTTAAGAACTAAGGATTATGAAACTGAATGTTCTGTGTACCTGCATGAATTCAATGTTACTCTTTGTCCCTTAACAGGCTGATGTCATAGAGCATTTCTGGGGGACCAAGCCAACAACAGGAAATTAATGGATCATCAAATGTTGTGAACTGTTTGTACATTTCAGACATTTGATTGATTACTGATTTTGGATATTAAATATGTGCTAAAATCAACACATGTTAAATATGCCAACAAATAAAGCAAGCATGAAGAGATCATCTGTGACATTAATTAATTTATCTTGTGATAGGCCAACATATTCCAGCCTAGATAGTGTTGGAATTATCATCAGTTCCATGCGTGTTCAATAAAAAAGGTCAGAAGAAGTTTTTCTTCAATGTCAAACATCGTAACAATTTATTGTATACAAATGAATAATTCGATTCACAGAATTCTGTTATCCTCAATGCAATGCAAAAGTTACATTCAGGAGATGTGCAACCAAGTTCATTTTCTGACTCCAACTTTTATAGGCAGCTGGTATTAACAGGTGGAGTTTAGTGAAATTCGTCACTTGTCAATCATTCTCCTGTCCTCCATTGGCCACAAACAATCATACTTCCTCTATCTCCAAACTGTTATCAGATAAGGCATGCTCTGTAACATTTTGTTTTCACACCTTTAAGAACATCGCATTGTAAAGGAAAGCTAAGTGAGATCTGTTACTTCTGCAAAAATGCATCATTAGTATACAAACACAGAAGATGTTCAGTTCATATTTTACCTCAAGCAATACCAATACAATTGTGTAATGAACAAAAAATATACAAAAAATAATAAAGAATATATTCTTTTTTTCGGGCGCCACGGTGGCGCGTGAGTAGCACGTTCGCCTCACAGCAAGAAGGTCGCTGGTTCGATCCCCGGTTGGGGCAGGACCCGGTTGGGCCAGTTGGCATTTCTGTGTGGAGTTTGCATGTTCTCCCTGTGGTTGCGTGGGTTTCCTCCGGGTGCTCCGGTTTCCCCCACAGTCCAAAGACATGCGGTACAGGTGAATTGGGTAAGCTAAATTGTCCGTAGTGTATGTGTGTGAATGAGAATGTATGAATGTGTTTCCCAGAGATGGGTTGTGGCTGGAAGGGCATCCGCTGTGTAAAACAAATGCCGGATAAGTTGGCGGTTCATTCCGCTGTGGCGACCCCGGATTAATAAAGAGACTAAGCCGAAAAGAAAATGAATGAATGAATGAATATTCTTTTTTTCCCCAACAATGGACTTACCTGTAAAGCCTCAACAACATTTATCTTTATGTTCAGAATTTTAATAGGATGTCATAGACTGATTACGAGTGTGCAGCCTAGCTTTATGGGCTGCCTCCAAGCACACCAATTGGAAATAAATTTCTCTGGTTATGTGACATGTTGCTTTGAAAGTTCTTCAAAACTCTTTTATTATATAGACCACATAAATCCATAGTAAAGAAAACTTTTTGCATGACTGATAGTAGAACTATTATTGGTTAACATTGTACCATAAGTATTTGTTGGATCTCATGTGGCCTAATGTATGGGCCTAAAATATCATCATAGTATAACTATGTTGTTGTAGCGCTAGTATGAAGTGCAACCATCTTTAATGTCAGTCTGAACACCAGCTCGGTGACCTACTTGGAGCTGCAACTTCTCCACAATGGAGACATCTACAGACATTTAGTCTACAGCTCTGCCCAGAATCACAAATTTCTCTGGTGTGTTCTTTTCGCGCACAACCAGGCAGACCAGACCAGCTTGCTTTCAACTGACTGACTTACTGACTGACCAACTGACCCAGCCACCCCCCATCCCTGAACCCAACTGATAGTGTTTTCAAAAGCAATCTAGAAAAAGAAAAGCAGTCACAGCCACTTAATTTCACCACGTTTTCAGCCTGTTGTTTATTTATTTGCTTTTTTTTTCACTGCTGCAATTGAACCCTATCACCACAGTCAACTCCGCAAGTCCATTAGCATACACAGCAAGTTACTGGGCAAACTGGAAAAACACTGAAAAAGCTGTCCGTATTGAGGTAAGCAGTCAGCTGGTAGCGCTAAAAGGAACTGAGGCTGTCGCCAGCGTTATAACAGCCCGCAAACATACCTATGGCCACATAATTTGTGCTCTTCAGAAATGTAGACAGGGGTACATATCCACAAAATATAAGGCCTGCAGCCCACAACAAATGTGGAAAGCTATTGCGTATCATGGGCCCTATTTAACAAACCGTTTACAACGAATTTTATGTAATTTTGCTCACATGGATAATTATTCATCTGATGTCATTACACTGCTGTGCCTTCAGCCAAACACTGCATTGTTGATCATCGGTTTAAGGAAGGGGGAGGGTGGGTCAGTCGATTGGATGGTCAGTCAGTCATTCAGTCAGCCAGCCAGCCAATTTGAGATCTCAAAAACCATCCGCAGCGGCCTCTCGTGGATTTGCGAAAACAAAAAGTGCAAACAGACGTACCTCACAGGACATATTCTGCGGCCTCCAGAAACTTACTCAGCACTACGTTCTCAGAATGATCCTGGGTTGGATTCATCTCCCTTACCATCTGACACCTACCCCAACTATCCTACTACTTGCCACCCATAAGCAGAGACCAGAACAGGACCCTTTCCTGTTTTACAAAGTTTTTAGTTGTGCATTACACTTATCGGTTAACTGAGAATTACCAATAAGTTTGTAATGCTTAAAATTTACTCATTTCAGTCATGACTATAAGTTATCATTATGTTGTTCACTTATAGAACTTTTGCTTCTTTCAGCATAGAGTGAACATAGCAACGAGTACCTTCCAGTGTAGGATGCTTTAAACTTCCATTTAGAATTGTCATCAGCTGCAACAACATTTCTCAACTGGTGGGTCGTGATCTAAAGTGTATGGCAGTACTGTTTTAAAAGGATTATGGAGTGTTTTTTGTGATGCCCAATTTTGATTTTGCATGTGTGAAAGCTGTTTTCTGACATTTATAGGTGAGGCCCAATTGCAGGAGAAAAATGTTCTCCTAGGCAGTGTCTGCCATCAGATGTTGAAATACATTGTTATTATGCTAAAGTCATTTTTCTTACTTGGTAAAAAATAAAATGTCTCTCATCTAAGTAAAAGGTAACTTTTCTGACCTGTCAGCAGTTAAACTGTGCTCACAGCATGCTCTTCAAATGCACACAACACACACACAAACAAAGAATAAGCCCCACAGTGGCTTCTCCTACTGCAGTAATTTCCATTTTTCTTTTACAAATCCGACATCAGTTTATCAGAAAGTGACAATTTTTGTTCACTTTAACTCATTGGAAGCAAACATAGCTAATGTTAAGGTGAAGTTTGGAGACTAAGGGCTCTATTGTAACAATCAAGGTGCAAAGTTTATGGCGCATAGTCTAGCAGGGTTGTACTTATTCTCTTAATGAGTTATTGGTGTGTTTTGAGCATAACGTGCATCTCATCTCCCATTCTCTTTAAGAGTCAGTTGCATCGCACCCTGGGGCATTTGCTATTAACATGGCAGACTTTGAAAGTGGAAAAACTGAAAGAAAAAACTAATTTTCTATTAAACACAAATATGGTCTATTGTAATGACAATAAAAGCTGCTTGGCGGAAAAAAATGAGCTTCAGGTCAAATTTGGGCCAAAAATTTTGATAAGCTGTTGGACATTGGCCGGTTTACAGCCTGTGCCTCTCAGGTGAGGGTCGGGCTAGGGCTTGGGTTTAAGGCCCGTGCAGTGCTCTAGAAGTGGGTAAGCTAAATTGTCTGTAGTGTATGTGTGTGAATGAGTGTGTATGGGTGTTTTGCAGTGATGGGTTGCAGCTGGAAGAGCATCCGCTGCGTAAAAGAAATGCTGGATAAGTTGGTGGTTCATTCCGCTGTGGCGACCCCTGATTAAAGGGGTGGTCCAGAATGTATTTTTAAAGCTTGATTGTGTTTATGGGGTGCAAAGCAATGTGTGCTCATTCTTCATTTGTGAAATATCACTTTATATTTTCATATATCTTTCTTTAATTATATTGAGCTACTCAGCTAACATGAAAACGACTGTCATATTTCCAAGTTCCTCCAAAAGCGCATCCTCAAGAGGCTCTGATTGGGCAGCTAATGTAATGTGCTGAGATTCATGTGTAAGGATGGTTATATCTCTCCATAATAATTATACCCTGAGAATTATGGAATTCCACAAGAGAAGACCACGAGAACTACCAGGCAATAAAACCATAAACTCTCTAATCTTCTTCAAGAATCACGAGAAAGCTTCTGTCTCACCACCTGCCCTCACACGTTTTGGCCCTCCCTAGTTATACGACCAGGGGTATTGAAAGGTCACTCAAGGATGACCAGAATTCAGGTTTCTATGGTGAAATGATATATGTGGTGTATTTGCTAAACTTACAAACGTTAGCTTGTCATGTTTGGTATCATTTTAAATGTCTCTGTGTGATTGGTAAAGTGGTCTTAATGTCACTGTGATATTTCAGTTGTATTTGGTTATTTGGGTTTTGACTTTGATAAAATCTCTGCCAGATGCCCCCCCCTCCCCCCCCCCCCCCCCTCCAGAGATGATTAACACCTCAAAGTAACCAGGCAAGAGTCTCTGTGGCACTTCTATTGTCTTGAATTTATGGCTGTTTGTTCTGAGAGTGAGTATTTAAGCTAAAGGTGTGGTATAGGCCAGCGGGATTTCAGCAACTGGGAGACCCCGTTGTAGTGTATGAGTGTCTGAAGCTCTGAATCAGAACTCAGACACTACAATGTATTTTTACATAGTCAGGTATTCACTCTTAATTTATCTTGGAGGAATTGATGTTGTACAATTTGAATTGGCTTATCTTGTATAATTATGTGAATTGGATTGGAAAATCTTTGCCTGACAAATAAATGTAAAGACTTTTGTTTAACTAAATATCTCCTGAAATCATTTGAATCCAGTAGATTGTCTTAGGCTGGAGTTTCCGCAGACCTAGACCGGGATTCGTCATACAGTCAGGCTAAAATGGATGGAGCATTTTAGCACAACATTTAAGACCTGCTGATTTCTGACAATCCGCTGACTTAGTATGTTATAATCTAGTAACTAAATCAAACTTTCTTTGTGTATGAGCAAGCATGGGGCGGGCTATTATTACTTAAAGGAAATTAGTTTACAGTTATATCCTCTATCTAAGAACCAGAACCGGCGAGGATGTGTCCGTGAGCAGATGTAGCTGGCCAGCATTCTGACTCTAAGCGACTTCGGGTAAGCAATGAACCATTACTTGAAAATAAGGATTTATTAGGTTAATCAATCTAAATTAGACCAAATCATAACCTATAAGGTAATCGGCTTGAATTGGATGAATGAATATCTAAATTATAATGAATTGGAGTCAGATTAAATTCGGACATGAAAGCGAATCAAAATATGTTTTCATAAGTAAAAATATTTCTTTTCACATGTGCTAAAAGGCTTACACGCATTTACTTTCACCCATACTGTTAGCTCCGCCATCGGACTAATAAATGGACCCTTACACATGGATCGGCTCCATGTTACCAGGAAGCGTCCTGCTATAGCATTACAGCACATCTGGCCACACCTTCTTAGCTGCGCAGGGTGTGTGCTTGTAACTTGAAGGGTTTATGACATCATTAACAAGGATGTTTTTTTTTTTTTGTAGTCCCCAAACTTAGTTTGCTGTAGGCTTTGCTAAGCTAACTCTGTAACAGCCAATGTCTCCCTTTGCATTGAACTTTGAGCGTCTTACATTCAGAGATGTTGTTTATGTTCACACAGCAACTGTAGGTACTAGTTAAAAATGGCCATTACCACTGCACCTTCTACCGCCGCCGCGCAAGAACGTGTTTTAAGGTATGACCGCAGTTTGCGACTTTGCCACCAGGGGGCACAAGGGAACGGGATGCGAACGGACAGAAATATACAGTAGCTGTAAATACCCTGTTACTTATGAAGATTAAATAATAGAACAAAACATTATAATTGCTTCATTAATCATTAAAAACTTGTTAACAGCTTTATTATTATTATTGTAAACCTGTGAAATGAAATGAAGATTCATTTTGGAAAAAGTTAAATTAAAGAAATAAAAGACCACTAAAATAAATGACAACTAAAATGAAAGTAGGTACAAACATACATACAAATTAGGCCTAAATAAAAAATAATAATAAAGCAGTGTTTTAGCCTAAAAATAGAGAGATGTACAGTGTTTGATATTTTAAAGTGACTAAGACAGTTACTAAATAACCTTTTCATTTACGTTTTCATTTACATTTTCATTGTATTTTACTATCTAATTTTATTATTGTCCATAAATAATAAATTAATAATTAAATAGCCTAAATAATTATTTAGGGGTGCCACAGTGGCGTAGTGAGTAGCACGTTCGCCTCACAGCAAGAAGGTCGCTGGTTCGAGCCTCGGCTGGGTCAGTTGGCATTTCTGTGTGGAGTTTGCATGTTCTCCCTGTGGTTGCGTGGATTTCCTCCGGGTCCTCCGGTTGCCCCCACAAGTCCAAAGACATGTGGTATAGGTGAATTGGGTGAGCTAAATTGTCCGTAGTGTATGAGTGTGAATGAGTGTGTATAGATGTTTCCCAGAGATGGATTGCAGCTGAAAGGGCATCTGCTGCGTAAAAAAAATGCTGGATAAGTTGGCGGTTCATTCCGCTGTGGCGACCCCAGATTAATACAGGGACTAAGCCAAAAAGAAAATGAATGAATTATTATTTACTTAATGGCTTAGTATCTTTTATGTTTTAATTTCAATTTCAGTCCACTTGCATAAGCGTGTGAAATTTAATTTGGCATAACAGCATAAAAAAGGAAAAGGCAGTCAAAAGTTAAAGCTAATTCATCAAAATTATGTTAAAACACATCCGAAGTATAAGAAAATAAAACAGCTCATCAAAACAGTCTGTCTGCTATTTTATATAGGCCTGCTATATTAAAAAGAAAGCTGCAAAAGGGACTATATTATTTCAATTCATTTCTGTTTCTGGCACTCGTAGTTCAATGCGCATGCTTGAGTCGTTTATATTAATTAATGTATCATTTACTTTTATTTACTTTTCCTCTCGGTATCGTGGCTGTGCACACGCTGTCAGTTGAATAAAGGCCTAAATTACAGCTAAAAAGCAACTACTGAGTGGTGATATGTGTTCTTTTTTTCAGATAACCACCAATTTCAACCATGAGGAGATCCCGGCAGCTTGATATACAATTCTAAAAATGTTATTTATCTTTAAAATATGATATCGTAGTGGACCACCCCTTGATTAAGGAAACTAAGCCGAAAATGAATGAATGAATGAACACTGTCTCCTCTGCACCAATCAGCTGGTGTGTGGTCTGGTGCAATATGGCTGCAGTCGCATCATCCAGTTGGATGCTGTATACTGGAGTGGATGAGGAGATTCCCCCAAAATGTCCAATGTTTGAGTGTCCAGAAATTCGTTATATAAATGTAATGAATTATCATTGAATCATCATTTCCTAAAACCCAACAAAAGATGCCAATAGAGCAAATTAAGAAGAAATGCAATGGGCAGCAAGCAACTCTGGACGAAGCAACTTTCATTCACTTCACTTGTGTAGATTCTTATTGATCATTGTTTGGCATTTGATGGTATATTTATATTCTCTGAGCAAATAAATTTGACAGTAGTGTTTTATTCTTATTTTTTAAGTGTAATTTAACTGTATATAAGCATGACAAGCAGGTGTTTTAGTTCTCTTTTTATTAAATACAGTTGATATAAATACTGTACACGATACTTATAAAGCCAAACAGGACAATGAGATGGGTACAACTGCCATGCGCTATACTAAATAGGGATTAGTGAATGAGTGAGTGGTTTTGAACACAGCTAGTGGGTGATGCGTCTGTTCGGCTGCAGCTGCTCACAGCTGATTGGAGCCCTAAGGTTATTATAATAAGATGAGAGCGCATGCAAGCCTTCATACTGCACATACAGTAGAAGGCTTAGAGACTCTCGTAATACCCACAGCATGAACACGCTAGTGCTTTTTGTGTTTCATGCAATGCTCCTTGGAGTTCATGAAATACTGTGTAAATCTCACCCAAAGCCTTCATGTGGATACCCTCCATCCCAGTGGTGTAGGTCTCTGGAAATTGCCATAGAATGTGAGGTAAGTCTGTTTAATGGGTTGATTTTGTATTGTTGTAATTGTTACTACCATTATAATTAGCTAACTTTAAATAAGCTATATTTTTGCAGGCTTACTGTATACTTGTAATTATTTTTGGCACGTTAATGTTAATTGAAAATTGAATGATGCTTGTAGGGGGATGGCAGGTTATGTTAAAAAAGATTTTAAGGTGATTTAAAACACAAAATAGATAATATATTGTCACCTATATTATGCTTTAATATAGCTCACGGTCATTTTAAGGATTTTACTGACCATTTAGAATAGACATTATTGGAATGGTGAACAGAATACACTGGGCTTCTAATGGACCTGTGTTAAGCATCATTTTCAAAGGCTTCTTTGTGCTTGCAAATTGGTGTCATACTTTAGAACACAAACAGCTTCCAATTACAGTAGATTTTAGGCCACGAGAGTTGAACACGGGTTTGCATCATGGGTTTGATGAGGCTCCTCATGTTGACAGCCGAATGTGCATAGCATGCTTTGTGCAAATGGTCAGATGTTTATCCTAAATAACTGTCCAAAAATGTGATGTTTAATATTTGATCTGCCATTTGTAGCAGATCCTTTTTATCTTTGCCTGAATGTGACTGCTCATAGTCGGCTACTTTTTAAGATGTGAACCAAATTTGTGGGGATAAATTCTTTTTTCTTTTCTTTTCTTTTCTTTTCTTAAAATAATAGTTAACCTAAAAATCACAATTACACTATAATTTACTCACCCTCAAGTTCATCCTGGCTCTTTTATGTTGCAAAATTGTGTTGGATAGTGGCTTTTATTTTGAAGCTTCCGAAAGCACATAAATCTATCGTCAAACTAACCCATACAGTGCCAGGGGCTTAGTCTTGGGCCGTGTCCTCACATACACAAGTATTTTTATTGACAGAGTTTTCCCCACTTTTGTTTAAAAGAACCTCCGTTCCCATAACAGTGCAAAAACATATTGTAAAGCATATTAAGGGCACGCCGAACCAATAGATGGAGATAATTACATTTTTATGCTGGGTTTATACCATATGGGCAAATATTTTTGCAAGTAAATTGCGTACTCAATTCAAATGTGAGAACAGAGGTAAATTACAACCCATGGTTGAACAATGCAGAACGTTCAAAATTTCATCTGCATTTTCATTTGGTGTGAACCCATCAGTGTTGGCTGATCAGAAAGGAGAAAACATCACACACGCTGATGTCATGAGGCAAAAACTTCAATTGTAGTGTCCTGTTGGAATTTCTAGCCAATTCCATGCGTGTTTAATTAGATAAGGTGAGGTTTTTTTCTTCAGTGCCAAAAATATTAGTAATTTATTAGGTACAAATGAATAATTCGATGACAATGGTTCGCAACTATCATACATTTCCCTGACTCCAGCATATATACACAACTGATATTAACATGTGGAGTTTTGTTGTAACATCACTTATCAGTCATTCTGCAGTCCTTTGAGTGTTGCACCCAGACATATTTCCTATTTCTGCAACCCTTCTCTGCATACCAGAACTGATCAATTAAGTGCATCTTGCAATATATTGTGTTCAATATATACAGCTCCTTATGACATGTCTCGACTTCTTGTTAGACAGAAGTCTAGAGCAAGGCCCCCTGCACTATATTTATTCTTATTCTGTCATTTCCCTCGTCAGCAGTTCCTTCTAAGAAGTATGCAATACAAAAAGAAAAAAAAAGCATGCTTGGTTATTGTATGGTGTCATACAAAAGAAAAAAAGTAATAAAAATAAATTCCTTTTTCCTACAGTCCACAAAACCACACTGCAGAAAATCTTCACCTTGGTCGGAGTTTTCCAAAAGTTGTGGTTTCAGTAACCCAACAATGCATTTTCGTGTGGACAAACGGCAAAAGCACATAGAAAAAAGTGTGGTTTTGAAAATTCCTGTGTTCGTGTGTAGAAGGCCTGTGAAGTTTAGATTTGTTTTGTAAAAAGAAACAAAGACAAACTCTAAACTCATTGATTATAGGCATGTGTTCTCATGTCGGCTGAATGCACGTTATGCATGACTGACGTTTATGACTTATTTATAATGCATTACCTAAAACGAATTCGTAGCAAAAGCTCAGGAATAGTCACGTCTCAGAAGCCACTTACTGTATGATAATAATAATGAATAATAATGGCAATTCCTTACATTTATATAGCACTTTTTTGGACACTCAAAGCGCTTTATACATGTTTTGGGCAAGTGGAATCTCCTCATCCACCACCAGTGTGCAGCATCTACCTGGATGACGCAACGGCAGCCATATTGCACCACACCCCAGCTGATTGGTGTAGAGGAGACAGAGTGATGAAGCTAATTATCATATGGGAATGGATGGGAGGCCATGATGGACAGAGGCCAATGGGCAAATTTGGCCAGGATGCCAGGGCTAAACACCTCCTTTTTTCACAGGACTTCCTGGGATTTTTAATGACTAAAGAGAGTTGGGACCTCGGTTTAACGTCTCAACTGAAAGATGGCGCTCACTGAGCAATGTAGAGTCCCCTTCACAATACTGGGGCATTTACCAATGCTTTTGGAAGCTTCAGCATTAAAGCAACAATCCAGCACCATTTTACAGCATAAAAGATTCATTTAATATTCAATCTTTGGTAAACCATTGCTTTAATTATTTGTCTTTGCATTAATTTTAGAGATCAAGGTCCCGCAATACGATTTAAAATTCTCTAAATAACAGAAAATGTGTGTAATTATCAGTGTGAGAATGCAGCCGTACTGTAGCTGTCATGGATTTTTTTTTTTTTCTGTTTTTTCAAATCATGTATCTGATTTGTTGAATATTTTTGACAATGCAGGTGCAGAAACAATGCATGGAGCTGAATGCAAGCCGGCCAGACCCAGTGGTTCCTCCTGTGGAGATCTCTCTGTATTATGAGAGTCTGTGTTCAGGCTGCAGAGCATTCCTAACTGAACAGCTTTTCCCAACCTGGACTTTACTTAAAGATATAATGAAAGTCAACCTGATACCCTTTGGCAATGCTGAGGTAAATTCAGGTTTATTCATGATTATGCGATGTAATGGAGGAAATGTTACTTGAATTTGTTTATAATTATTACTTGTTCAGGAAGTTCCCGAAGAGAATTCATTCTCATGTCAACACGGAGAACAAGAGTGCTACGCTAACATGGTTGAGGTGAGTTTGTGAGCTTACACAGATGCTCTTTTTCCAAATTTAGTGAGCATGTGACAAGCATAATGTAACACTTGCTCAAGCTGGAAAAAAACACCCAAAAGTATATAGAATATACAGTAAATAGAATTTCCCCATCCACATAGCAAATGTTTTCTGGCCCAGCTCCGGGTCACACAATAACTTCTCCCTTGGCCCAAGTACTGCAAAGAATGACGGTCCTGGAGTGGCCCATTACTGGATTAAAGACAAGGGCCACACATGGGCCATAATCGGCCTGAATTTCAGCCAATTTATCACCCTTAACTAGCCCTAAACTGGGCAAAAATAGGTTTATTATGGTACCGATTCTCAGCTATAACCGACATAGCAAACGGACTTGTCCCAAATGTGGCCTCATTATGGCACTGCTGGCGTGTTGCCGGCACTGGCATGCATAATGTCAGCTGAATGTGGGCCATGCATGGCAATGATGGCACTGCATGCATGACAGCAAACTACATTTGGGTCAGATGCGGATGGTTGGTGTGTGGCCCAGATCAGTGTAGCCATTGTTCACATTGTTTAGGTAACATTAGGGTGGGTTATGGCTCAGTTTTTGGGGTTTCTAGTTAAAGTATAAACTTATATATAAGTAGCTATAGCTGAGAATCGGTGCCATTGATAAATCGGTTTTGGCCCAGTTTAGGGCCAGTTAAGGGTGATAAATTCAGGCCGGTTATGGCCCATGTGTGGCCCTTGTCTTTAATCCAGTTATGGGCCACTTTAGGGCCGTCATTCTTTGCGGTACTTGGGCCAAGGGAAAAGTTACTATGTGGCCCAGAGCCAGGCCAGAAGACATTTGTTATGTGGGAATTCTACCAGTTTATACCATCATCCAGGTGGATACTGCACACTGGTGGTGGAAGAGGAGATCCCCCGCCTTGTGTAAAGCGCTTTGAGTGTCTAGAAAAGAGCTATATAAATTATTATTATAAGGAATTATTATTATTATTTTTCTTACTGGTGGTCAAATGAGAAGTTTGGGGGGCGTGGTTGATTTGACGTACAAACATTTGGTTGGAAGTTTGATTCCGTGGCTCCACCTCTACTGTAGCTACTCCCTCAGGTAGTCCCTTCTGCGCATGCCCAGGCTCAAATTTCAGCAATTTTTTTTTTTTGTGCCCGTCTTGAGGCCTTTGCCTTCAAATCGTGCAGTGGGAAAAGGTTTTGCCGCGTCGTCCATATTTCTTTAAAGTCCTTGCTTGACCAGAAGACTCAAAGTTTGTTAAAAGTAAATATAGACTTAAGTGGGTAAATACCCAAATCATGTTTGTGCAACAGCCCTCAGGTATTGTATGCCCTGATACATGGACCTTGTTCAGTAATTTTGTTTGCCCATTGACTATCCTTATTTTTCATATTCATGTTATTCCTTATACAATGTTGTTCTTATTTTAGATTGCTTTCTTGTGCTTTTTTTAATAAACTCTTTTTGGGCTGTATTTGGATGCTCACCCTTTTTGTTTCTTGCTTCAGTGTGTCAGAACACCAGAATGGCTATGGATCCACCGGTTACATTAGTTTGACTCCAACAACCAAAACACTTTCATTCTGCTCATTGCCCGTTACAGACTTTCCAGATTTTTTTCCAGACTTTGCTCTTTTTTCAAGACTGAACAAACAGTTTTATTCACTGGACCCTGATAATCTCTTGTGAGTTCTTATATCAGACCCTTCTGTTTACTGGTTCTCCTTTCAGTGTAGAGGAGATGAAAGAACATCTTATGGTGCATTTCAAACGGGATATATCACCCTCCAAAGAACACTTTGGAGTGAAAAAATCGTGGGTGTCATATTGAAGTGTCAAAGTGATCAAATTTCGCTACTTCGAAGGGCCCTTTGGGATGAAAGATTTTGAAAAAATCACTGATAAACACTTAAGGAAATTATCCTTTGAGCAGGGAAGCTGTTTGGTGTCACACACTTCACTCAATTTGGAAGGGCTAACCTCTATGCTCTAATCCCTTCGAAGTGATTAAGGGATGGGGATGAGCCCTTCAGTATGTTTTCCACCATTGGTTACCTCAGCTTTTATGACCGGCACCCCAGAGCTCTCTCTAAGCCACATATAAAAGTAAGGCCAGTTCCAAGATGTCAAACACTGGCGTCCAATGTGACAGACCCACCACTGGTCTCGATGTATACCAGTGGCCTTAAGCACAGAAAAAAGGTGTACAGCGCTGTAAATGGTATGTGCCTTCCACTGTCAACAGCTCTGCCTATCAAGGGGATCGCCATCCTGTGTTTAGCATCACATATCTTTTGATCCTCCAGAACCCACTCCAGTCTTCAGAAACTCTACTCCAGAGGCTGCCACTGGACAATATTTGTCTGTGTTTGTGTTTTATTCTTGAAGTATTGCGATGTTAGCTTAGCAACATCATGGATATTCCTTATAGAGGAAGCAGGGATTGTAAGGCAGCTGTACAGAGTCAGGAGACAATAAAGTTGAGGGTCCAAATGCATTTTATTAAGTGGGCCAGACGGAATCTGCAGACATTTTTTGCTATTTTTGCGGAGTATTTTGTTAAAAATCTGCGGATTTATGCAGGATGGTTTTAGGGGTATCATAACTAAAACCTTAATATATGAAATAAAAAGTAATACCTTTTTAACTTTTATTTAATGTTTACAATGCGAATCCAATTAGATCCACTTTATTTGGTAAACAAAGCAAGTCTCTCGTATAAAATCTTTACTAAAAGACAGAAAATTGTACTTGTTTTTTGTAATTGGTTTATAAATAAATAATATGAATATTTTCATATTAGTCAATATTGTTACTGAAAACATTTTAAAAACTAAATAAATATAAATTTACACCAGTAAATAAACAGAATCAACGATGGGCTAAAAATCTGCGGAAATCTGTGGAATTCTGCGCGCGCAGATTCCGTGTGGCCCTAGTCATCAGGCAGGCAAAGGTCAACACAGGGACAGACAGGAGCATGCAGATAAACCAAAAGTTTAGTCACAGTACGGGTAAATGATCGGGACAGGCGACAAAACAACATACTGTAAAACAATAAACAAAGGTCAAAAACACGAAAGGCAAGATCAAGGACAAGCTCAGAATAGATCACTTATAGCTTACAAGACTCAGCTACGATAGTTGTGTTCGAAACCACATACCTCCATACTATATATGACCTCTTAACATTAACGTAGATGGCTTGGTTGTGAAGTTCCAGGCCAAACTAAAGAACTTGGGGGTAATATTTGATAAAATTCTAACATTTGATCCCCACATGCTGTCCACTGTAAAGATTCATTTCATCTCAGAAACATTTCACGAATCCGCCCCATGCTGTCCTTTGCTTTGGCAGAAAAACTGATCAATATTTAGATTTTTTCCTGCTTAGACTATTGCAATGCCTTACTAGCTGGCGTTTTCAAAAGTAACATCAATAAATTACAGTATGTCCAAACCTCAGCAGCCAGGATTCTGACAGGGACTAAAATCAGAGAACACATTACTCCTGTTTTGGAATCTCTCCATTGGCTACCAGTCAGATTTCGTATTGATTTTAAAATCCTCGTGTTTACATACAAGGCCCTGCATGGTTTAGCTCCACACTATCTGTCTGTACTCTTAACTTGGTACTCCAATTCACGTGACCTCCGTTCTTCTGAATACTCCCCTCCACTCGTCTGCATTCTATGGGTGACCGGGCTTTTTCATCTCTGGCTCCCAGGCTCCGGAACTCTCTCCCCCATGACATAAGACACGCTAAATCTTTTAATTTGTTTAAATCGTCCTTGAAAACTCACTACTTTACACTGGCTTATTCATCACATGTGCATTTTTGGTTTGTGTTTTTTTTTAATATTTGAATGTTTTATCTATTTTGAATGTTTTATCGATTGTGAATATTTTTGTCTGAATGATTCATATTTACTGTTATTCTAAACCAGGGTTGTCCAAACTCTGTCCTGGAGGGCCGGTGTCCTGGAGAGATACTAGAAACTCCCCGCAGGTGTGATAAAGCAAGTTGGAGCTAAAGTCAGGAGGACACAAGCCCTCCAGGACCAAGTTTGGACACTGCTGTTCTAAACTGTTTTATATTTGTGTCTTTTTTGTGTAAAGAGCTTTGAGAATTAAGTTTTAAAGGTACTTGAATAAATTATTATTATTATAATAATAATAATAATTATTATTATTATAGTACGCTAAAATCAGGATGCGAGCCGAGTAGTATGTCCGACGAGCTGAGAAGTACACGGATGACTTACTGTATGTTCACACCGAAAGCGGCAAGAGCATCAAAATAGCCAGAAGTCATTCATTTTCAATAAGTGGCGCGTCTTTGCCAGTGTGGGTGTCGAAGAGCATTGAATCAAGTCAACTTTATGGTAATGAGCTATGACGTGGTTCAGCAGCAAGCAATCAGAATGTAGAAGATTGTCCACAGCTTGAGAAGAGTCCAGAGAACACAGTCACTGTGAACTGAGGTTCCGACCACAGTTGTTCCCAAGGGTTTTAATATTGTGGTCGCCGGATTTCCAATTATTTACAATGTTTTCTTACAGGGATATACATTAAAAAGTTAGTGGTGAGTTACTGATGTGCATTAATGTTGTTATATTTATTTTTTTCTTTAAAAAGTGGGAATTTCATACGACAGTACAAATCAGTATAGCTGTTTCAGAATATTTCAGACATATGAACACATAATAGATGACTTAAACCTAATCTTCCAGTGTTAAATGAATCTGATAAAAAGCGGGCAACATTTTCACACTAGAAAGCATGTTTTATGCGGGAATGTCAGTGATTTGCTGATAATGCTGCAACAGCTCCTTTAAATACGAGATCAATGTTGCGAATGTTGCCGCTCTCGTCGCCGGAGCTCTGAAGGCAGACAGCTTTGTCGCTAGGGTGGCCAGAGCGAACTTTGACGCTCCCATCGCCTTCGGTGTAAACGTACGGTCACTACTTCCGTCGAGATTCTGAAGTGCACATCCCATGCATGCTGTGCTATCCCATGATGCCCCGCGAGAATTCATAAATGGGAGTAAAATGACGCTACTGACGCAGGTAGGTCACGTGACTGTGACAAAATGGCATGTAGTACGTCCAAATTCCATTCATACTTCTCACGTCCATACTGTATAGAACATACTTTTCTAATGACCGAGTAGTACGTTTAAATTCAAATGCAGTACCTACTGAGTAGTAGGCAGTTTTGGAGCCGATGTGTGTGTGCTAATTAGTTCTAAACAGCTTCAGCTGTGTATTTGCAATCAAGGGAAATCTGGGCCTGGTGTGTGAGTGAAGTGCATGATGGGATGTATAGTTCATTAAAGTGGCAGATTTGTAGTTCTCCAGCAATCTACAAATGCTAGATCGCTGGCGATTTTGACAGCAGCTACATTTTTTCCTTTTTTTTAATCTATAAAGGTTTCTCTAGTTAGGTTTCTTTAATTGCACCTACTTAATATTTCCTTCTTTATATCATAGGCATGTGTTTTATATGAAGCCAATCATGCAGCGTTCCCTGTCATTCACTGCATGGAGTCATCTGCAGATGTGATCAAATCAGCTAAACCTGTAAGCATCTCTGAGCCAACATTACTGTGCTGTATTCTGTTTAAATGGCAGTAAGCCACTGTGCGTCTTTTATTTTCTTTGGCAGTGTTTGCAGCTGTATGCGCCTTTCATAAAATGGGAGACCATAGAATCCTGTACAAGAGGAGAGCTCGGCCACAGTTTGATGCACCAAAATGCAATGAAGACGCAAGCACTCAATCCTGCACATACTTACGTGCCCTGGATCACCTTCAATGGGGTGAGGTCTTCTCAGAGCTGAGTATTTGCATGCTATTGTCTGTCAAGTTATAAAGTAAAATAAACAGATATTACTGGATTAAGAGTTTGACACATAAATGCATTCTCATCCTCAGAAATACACTAGTGAATTGGAAGATAAGGCTATGTCCACTCTCTTTAATCTTGTATGCAGCTTGTACAAAGTATGTTTGTGTGCCTTTTACCATTTCTATATCTTTTTTTAATTACTGGTATACTGCAAATGCTTACCAACAGGACTTAATTAAGAACCTTGTGTACTTCTCTTGAAGGGAATCAAGCCACCGGTCTGCACTGGAGCCCTGAAAAAACTGGACAGAAGCTTTTGCTAGTGGAAAGAAAATGAATGTTACAAATAGAACATGAGATAAATGTTGCTTTTTTTGACATTTGCCAATAGTATATTTTAGGGTAACTAAAATCATGTTATTTTAACACTCTTCACAATGCAGTTCGTGTGTAATTTGAATACACTGACTGTACATTTGAAACCAAAGTTTGCTTTTGTTAGGAATAACTGATGATAAGCCATTTAATTAACAGACATATGATGCAAGCATGTGGTGGCGAGGCTGTTACACCTCAGGTGTTCATTATTTTTCTATAAACTCATTCATTCATTCATTTTCTTGTTGGCTTAGTCCCTTTATTAATCTAGGATCGACACAGCGGAATGAACTGCCAACTTATCCAGTGGATGCCCTTCCATCAATGGGAAGCATACACACTCACTCACACACATACACTACGGCCAATTTATCTTACCCAATTTACCTATAGAGCATGTATTTGGGGGAAGAGGAAACCCACGCCAACATGGGGGGAACATGCAAACTCCACACAGAAATGCCAACTGACCCAGTCGAGGCTCAAACCAGCAAGCTTCTTGCTGTGAGATGATTGTCCTACCCACTGCACCACCATGAGGCCCTCTATAAACTCTTTTAAAACAAAAATCTAATAATGTTATGTGTATTAACTAACAATTAAATAATGATATTCTCTGTTAACGGAATCACACGCTGGCGCGATCACTTCAAAGCAAGAAGGTCACTGGTTCGAGCCTCGGCTGGGTCAGTTGACATTTCTGTG
>CAIGQQ010036980.1:5500600-5532490 GCA_903798035.1 Danio albolineatus | reverse complement strand
TTTTTTTTTTTTTTTAGTGATGACATCAAAATGTAAACTGTAAACATCAAACTAGCAGAAAGTAACTCCAACAATTTGTGTTATTGTTGTTATCAAACGTTCAATGGTTTTCCAGCAGGGGGCAGTGGCCCAGATTTTATTTTATTTATTTGTTTTATTTTTTTCAAAACAAAACATGACTGCACCTGTTTGTGAAAAGTAAGAAAAATCACGATGGATCAACTCTTAAGACAGACATACACGTTGCAGTTAATGAGGTCAGTGTAAGTACATTTTGAACATTTATAAATGTGAATGTTTTGCTTCACAGTTAGAGAACAGCGTTTACATTTTTTTCTAGCGTTTACTAGCTTTCAAAACACTCCAAAACCTATTTATTTATAAAACGTATTTATTTATAAACTTATTATACTTAAAGCTTTATTTTAAATATGTATAGTTATATAGTTTCATGTTCTAATTTATATATTTCTAGCAAAAATAATCTAAATCATGTTATAGTTCCAAAATGAAAAATAACATTCTCAACCAGTTGAATTTTTTTCTAAATGAAAATACTTACAAAAGTAGAGCTGTCAGGGATGGTTCTGATAGTACAACAAGGTAAGCAAATGAATGAACAAATACATTTAAAAATAATAACAATAATAATAAAATGTCATTACTAATTGTTAGTCTTCTGCTAGTAAGAATTAAAGAAACAAAACGTTTTTCACACAAGTTTGGAACAACATGAGACTGATTAAATTATAGCACAATCTAAACTTTACAGAGGATGCATGGTTTCAGCCTGCTTACTTTTTTCCAGTAAGTTTCGTTCTAGTGACTGATAACCTTCTCCAGCACTTTGCTTGGCTAATTCCCTAGTAAATAATACGCAAACTAATCGAGTCAAAAACAATTGATTAGCTCACTAAATGCAAGGCTTTTGCATAGAAAGCAGTCACTAGCAGCAACTTCAAACTATACAACGTTTCACCACATTAATAATAGTGGAAAAAATCTTAAATAAAAAAATCTTTATTTTATAATCCACTATGTACAAAACAGCTTTCCTCTGTGAACACCAAAATAATAATACAATATTGTTGATGTGGAAATCCCCCATTTATTTTGCATTATAATAAATAACTATTGCAAAGACAAAAGATTGCAACTGCTCTTGTAAATGTGCAAAGACCTCAGCTTATGTCAGAAAACATAGATATGCAGATTTATTTATTTTAATGTAAAATCCCAGAACAGTCACAGTTTTAGTTTGTTTATATGAATGAGTCTTCTTTAGTTTGTATTACTATTTTTTAATTTTTTTTTTTAAATAGCAATTTAGTTATGGCAGAAAATATATTGTTTTGCAAAAACGTGCAACATTTAAGAAAAAAAATGATTGGGCTCTTCACTTTAAATTTGTTTCAAATAATTTTGTTAAAAAATTGTGACTAAATCAGTATCGTGAATTAAATTGAATCGTGAGTCAGGTGAATCAGGTTACGTCCCTAGTAGCGTTATTTATCAATATGTGGAACGTTTTGGACTCTATGGAGCTATGGAAATTTCAAATGTAAAACAGAAAATATGTCAGGGTCATTGCTTTGGTTTACATCCCTCAAAATGGTCTATAGCAGGGGTCACCAAACTTGTTCCTGGAGGGCCGGTGTCCTGCAGATTTTAGCTCCAACCCTAATCAAACACACCTGAACAAGCTAATTAAGGTCTTACTAGGTATACATGAAACATACTGGCTGGTGTGTTGTGGGAAGTTGGAGCTAAACCCTGCAGGGGCATATTTATATTTTTTTATTTTATTTTATTTTTTTTCTGGTAAATTATGAAAATTCTGCTATAGTTTTCAGTGTTAAAGAGAGAAATCCAGCACCACCCACAGACCCTCCCTCATTAGATAAGTGGCAGATAGTGGATAAAAGAGACCCCTTTAACTACTTGTGATCAGATCGACAAAAATCCATCTTAATACCAGGTGTATGTCCAAGTAAACAAAGTAACATCCTCTCACACTCATCTTTCATTTATTTCACCTGCTAATTACTCCTCTTTCCGTTGAATCTTCAGAGATGCACCAAGTCTGACTGAGCAGATGTTCCAGCAGATGCCCTTTTCACATCTTCAGACACACTCATTCCCTTCAGTATCTATCATTATCATCCATCATTACTGCTGCAGAGACATAACAAGGGTGCGGAGTTCACTTCAATTGATATAAAAGACTTTCCACCTTAACTATTTATGGTAAGTGCCGGCAAGCTCAACTACAATGACCCTAGAATTATTATAACTATTAAGTCACACTTAAAACAGTTTTTGTCTGTTATCGATGTAGAATTTTTGAAGGAAATATAATATAGCACAAAGAGCATTTTACAAATGATAAAATGTAAATCACAAATCATTCGATGTTGTTATATAGAAAGAACTGAAGGCATACATGCTATAAAAATCACATTGAGGCTTTTAAAATTGATCCACAAATACCTCACACACATGATACCAAATGATTCATTTAATTTACTCATTTTAAGATATTTGGTTGCAAACAATTTATATGGCTGGATTTAAACAAAAAATAACAATAAATCTGAATGTAACTTTTTTCTTAGTTTAAATTCAGCCCATATACACTCACCGGCCACTTTATTAGGTATACCTGTCTGCAATTTCTAATCAGCCCTTCATGTGGCAGCAACTCAATGTACTTAGGTATATAGACATGGTCAATACGATCTGCTGCAGTTAAAACCGAGCATCAGAATGGAGAAAAGAGGTGATTTAAGGGACTTTAAGCCTGGCATGGTTGTTGGTGCCAGAGCATGGTTATTGGTGCCAGACGCGTTGTTCTGAGTATTTCAGAAACTGCTGAACACAACCATTACAATAGAAAATTGGAAAAATATTCAACGGTAGGGTCAGAATTTGGCGACAACAACATGAAACAACATTCTTTTTATCAACGGTTCAAGCTGCTGGTGGTGGTGGTGGGGGGTGGGTATTTTCTTAGCACACTTAGGGCCTATTAGTACCAATTGAGCATCACGTCAATGCCACAGCCTACCTGAGTAGTGTTGCTGACCATGTCCATCCCTTTATAACCACAGTGTCCCCATCTTCTGATGGCTTTTCCAGTGAGATAATGCGCCATGTCATAATTGCGATGTAACCTGCTCACCTAAAGTTTAAGATAATAATATTTATATTATTTACTAATTAATAACCTCATGTGGAACTCTGAATCTGCGTCTCATTTCGGAGTCTGCTACTGTCCACTGGAGGTCACATTTCAGTCACAGGAGCATGCTTTGAGAGCCTTTCTGAATGAATGAAATGCACTGTTTTTCCAACAAGGCAATCTGGGGTGCTGAAATATAATTGGCTAAACTAGCATTGGGCAATTTAAAATAACCAAAAAGAGAGAGAGGCTTCCGACACGCAGTGTCCATTTTCAAAGCAGAATATCTGACTTCACCATTGTTTTTCAGATAAACAAGAATGTTCTCTTAGCATGTTTCTTTAAATATCTGCACACATATTATGGTATTTTTTTTTGCTTTAGATGAGTCAAAAACTTACATCCAGCACCTTTAAGTTATTAACTGAGTGTTGATTGGGCATTAGTGATGAACTAATTTCAACAATCACAAACACTGAAGAGACACACACAACCTACTACTGAATCCTTAGATTAAATAAACTGAAGAAAAATTTATTAAGTCTATTAAACTCAGCAGAGGATCATTAAAGAACTCGACAAACAACATGACCAGATTCACTTATTACTAACATGTTTTAATTTATTTCTGTTAGAAATCTACAAAAGTCCTTTTTGCTAAAAAAAATAATCGTTTAGTTGGGCGGCGTGGTGGCTCAGTGGTTAGCACTGTCCCCTTACAGCAAGATGATTGAGGGTGGGTTTCTTCCGAGTGCTCCGGTTTCCCTCACAGTCCAAAGACGTATATGTGAAATGAATAAACTAAATTGGCCGTAGTGTATGGATGTTTCCCGGGGTTGCGGCTGAAAGGACATCCACTGCTTAAAAACATGCTGGAATAGTTGGTGGTTCATTCCCCTGTGGAAACGCCTGGGAAATAAGGACTAAGCCGAAGGAAAAAGAATGAATGAATAATAGTTTAGTTAAAGTTCAACACTGTAGTGAACAGTATTTGCTTAGACTCATCGAATGGTGACATCATGTAATGCTTTGATTCATTGATCTAACCAGTTAATGTTAGTTTTAGATTTTGATGACAATGTGGTATTGGTTCAGCTTTACTGATGTTGATAATAATCCTACATTCTCAAAAATACCTGTAAATTTGCAGTTTTCCATATTTTATGATTCATGTTTTTATTTTTCCTGTGTATTTATGCTTTTGAATTGCCTTATGGGGCCTTGATTTTTTTTTCAACTACTTGACTTGAACTTTACAAAGTGACTTTTAAGAAAATGTTTAATAGTTTTAAGTGATTTATTGTGTAGGTTGGTGTTGTATATTACAGTACAAAAACATTTTCTGCTATTTTACAGACTCATTTCATTTATTCATTCACTTTCTTTTCGGCTTAGTCCCTTTATTAATCCAGGGTCGCCACAGCGGAAAGAACCGCCTACTTATCCAGCACGTGTTTTACGCAGCGGATGCCCTTCCAGCCGCAACTCATCTCTGGGAAACATCCATGCCTTCTCATTCACACACATACACTACGGACAATTTAGCTTACCCAATTCACCTATACCACATGTCTTTGGACTGTGGGGGAAACCGGAGCACCCGGAGGAAACCCACGCGAACACGGGGAGAACATGCAAACTCCACACAGAAATGCCAACTGACCCAGCTGAGGCTCGAACCAGCGACCTTCTTGCTGTGAGGAGACAGCACTACATACTGTGCCACCGTGTCGCCCTCAGACTCATTTCACTGTATATTATTTCTTATACATTATATTACTTTAAACTATTAAAATGGCAATAAAACTTACTTTGTTTAACTGTAGAGTTGAATTTTCATCAAAAGTCAACAGAGATCAACATCTCATAATGTAATTCACAAACGTAAGTAAACAAAAACCACTTGTGAATCACAAAAAAAGGGAAACTGTTAATTAACAAATATTTTTTACAGGGTATTGTCTGTGTCATGAGTGTCAAACTCCAGTCCCGGAGGGCCACAGCCCTGCACAAGTTAGCTTCAGTCTTATTTAAAGACACCTAATCAAACTAATTAAGTCCTTCAGGCTTGTTTGAAACCTACAGGTAAGTGTGTTACAGGCAGGTTGGAACTGAACTCTACAGGGATATGGCCCTCCGGGAACTGATTTTGACACCGTTGTCTACAGAATGAGACCCAGGATTGCTTTGAAAACACAACAAACCTCTGAAACACTTTTAATCAGTGTATGAATCTCAACAATGGTGATATTAATGATGTGTTTTGTATGATGCTCCCAGAATGCACTGCAGCTTGTCACCTCATATCTGTGTTTCTACAGTCAATCATATGCTCATAATCTTAAACTGATATCATATGTTCAGCTTAATTGTTTTATGTTCAATTAACTTAAAATTGTAAAAACCACTAAGTTAGCTTAATCGATTTGTGTTGGGATGACATGAAGGGATTGTGTGGAACCCAGCATTTTTAACAGTAAGTCTGGTTAAAGCAAAGCTGTCCAATGCAGGGCAACTGTACTGAACACTCAAATCAAAACCAAATTATCATCATTATCTGAGTTCAAATCAACACAGGTTCGTTCGGAAAACGTAGTACCGCGTACGTTTCTGGAGGCCGCACATTATGTAGTCTGAGATATATATGGCTGCGTTTCATTTTTTAAAAGGAATGCTACGGGGCGGTATGACGCCGTTCCTTTTTGCGTTTACCAGCTGACCACTTACCTCCATGTGGACGACTTTCCTGCTGCAGTCAGTTTGTCCCGTTAGCTCCCAAATCGCATACTTTTGCACTATTCTATGCCATTTTGTAGTGTAAGTAGTTTGTTCACACTGAAAACTCTAAAAATAAAAAGTGCACTTTAATTACCCGTATGATGCACTCATTCAACCGGTAAAATGAAGTGCGGAATGATGGACACTTCACACACTCAATGACCGCAGCTTTGCTCACATAGCGGAAGGGGTGGAGCTTTGAGGCGCAGGTGTTGGATAACTTTATTTTTTTTGGATTGTGAAAGCAAAATTCTCCTACAAGTGTGATTATAGCGCCTCCCGATGGAGAATGCCGTTGTACTCATGGCAGGTATTATTTGTTTTTTTGGTCATTTATTTCACTAATCTGGCAACCGTAAAACGTCATCAGGGAAACAGTTTGAACTTCCGCTCAGTAAAAAAAACATTAGTGTTCCATTTGGGGCAGCACTACATACATATACTATGTTGTTGATTGTGTAAGTGCATGAGTACATAATGCATAAGTGCATATTGTATAGTGTGCCATTTGGGATGCAGCTACTGTCTTTGTTGCTCAACAGTGCATGTTACAGCTAAGTTTCTCTATACAGTATGTTAGTTTGTTTAATTCTACTGTATGTATATTTAAACATGTAACTTAATAAACAACTGTGCCTGCTTTAAGGTGCTGAGATTCTCTTTATCAATGATGATAATAACTTTAATGAATTCAGATTAATTACAATGAAGTTAGATAATTAATTGATTTAAACACATCGTCCTTCAACTGCTTTCTTTTTACGATTATTGGTTTAGAATAGCAGCCTAAGATTCAAGTCTTACAAAATCATATCCATTAAAATGGCAAAAATCGGATAGCTATCCAACCAAAGAAAACACATGAAGTGACCAGGAGGCCTTTAGTGTTCTTGTATTCAATTTTATCATTAAAAATATCTGAAAACCCAGTAATAAAACATATTTTTAGGCTGTATGAACCCCACAATGCATTCATAAGGGCTCAGCTCTATGCCATATAGGGTTAAGACCTTAAGAATGGAATGTGTCCAAAGTGTCCATCAGTTGTACCATTCTAAAAAATCCTTCATTCTGGGCCATCTGAAGTGGCCAGTTTTGAGCACTTTGGTTTGAAATAACACTTTGAAATGCCGTCTGCAGGGTGATTTGGAATGCACCCATTATCTGATCAATCAAAGCTGACAAGAAATCAATGCCAAGTTTCTGTTATCATGGATTAGGTCTCAGAAAAACGTTAAAAGTTTTGACTTTAAAATTGACCGTTTCATTTGCTAACTCACATTGCGGTAGAACTTTATTTTTTGGTCCATTTGAGAATTAGTAGACTGTCTGCTTAACATTTGTTGATACTGACATTCAACAGACATTTAACTGACTATAAGAAACTATGCAAGTACATGTCAACTTACACTAACCCTAAACCCTAACCCCTACCCTAACCCCAGTCTACTTAAAATCTAATGAGAATTAGTTGCAATGTAACTTAAATTCAACAAACGGACCATCAAAATAAAGTGTGAACCACATTGCTATTCTTAAAGGAGCCGTATGTAAGCTTGACATCCAGTGGTTGAACTAGATATTGCAGTCCTGGTTCAAAATGCATTTTCACTCGGCTCAACCTCTGATGGCACCACTTAAGTGCAGGTTGCCAGATTTACGACATCAGCAGGAGAAACTTTCGAGTCTAAAGGCTGATTTAAGGCTAATGTACACTGTTATAACTAAAAGCAATGGCAGAGGAAATATTTTCCATATTGAAAAGAGTTTTTGTTCTAACCAACACCTGAAATGTAAACAACAGAAAACTGACAATGATCCCCTCAGGTACACCTCATGTGCTTTATTCAGCGTTTAATGCTAATTTGAGTTTGATGTCATTTTACATGACATTTATAGCCATAACATTACTACAGAAAGCAGCTACAGATAGTTCACCTCAGATCTTGATATAAAATAAACAGTTTGAAATGGAACTTAAGAACTGTGAAATAATGCAAACCAACACATATCAGTGATTCAGCATGTACATTTAATATTGTTAAAGAGGTTTAATATGTATTAATTAGATTATAAACCTTACCATTTCATTGGAGTGAAGTGTAGCTAGGATTCTGTTCTTCTGAATGCTGTATTTAATTTTCTGTCAAATTACTTATTACTGGAAATCTCATCACGTAACATGTTGTTAGGACAAGGGGTTACAATGTGAACTTGCTCATCTAATGTTTACGTTTGTAATATTTATATTCTTTGCTAATTAACAACCACCTAATGATTAACTCTGAATCTGCTTCTTAGTTCAGAGTCTGCTACTGTCCACCAGAGGTCGCATTTTGCTCATATACACATAATTTGAGAGCAACTCAGGATGCGGAAATATTATTGGGTAAACTATTATTGTGCTATTATTGTTAAAAGAACCAAAACAAAGACAGACGCTTTTTCAAAGCATAATATCTGAATTTAGCATTGTTTTTCAGATAAACAAGAATGTTCTCTTATCATGTTTCTTAAATATCTGCAAACATGATATTTTCATGCTTTAGAAGAGTCAAAAACTTACATACAGCACTTTTAAGGTGAATAATAAATCCATTCAAGTAAATCCACTAAAATTTTTAGCCCGTTTTGGCAGACTTCAATGACAGTCTGAACATCTGCTTCCATGTTCCGTGTCCTTCTGTTGACGTCAACCCGAAGGCTTCCGTAGCAACTGCATATTAATACCATGACTTACCATTGCTTTGCTATGAGGTAATGATGCAAAAGAAAGCACCACCCCTACTCAATTTTCCATTTCAGTTGGAAGTACATTAACATACTGAAATAAAAGTCTCTGCAACTTTCTTTTCAAGCAGAGTTTAAAATAATTTGTTTACAGTTGCCACTCGGTTTAATGTTTTATATCTAAATGCAGTGATATTTTTTTTGTTGTCATGCAACGGCATTTTCACACATGACTTGAGTAGTAAATACTTATAAATTCGCCTTTCCACTGCACACAACATTTGGACACGACCCAATTAAAGTGCAAAAAGAGCCTTTATTCTCCGTGCGTTCACCATGGCTGAATAAATACTAGAATCTCATAGACTTCAAAAATTTTTGGAGGGAATGTGGAGACAGCATTAAAAAATATATTTTGTATTACTTTTTAATGAATGTTTTTTTAACCACTAAAGGCCAAAGCTGTTTTTTTTTTATTATTTATTAATTTTATTTATTTCTCTTTGCTATTTGGGCTTTTTGGAACCTAATTAGAATAAAACCAAAGTATTATCTTTTGATCTTTTGAGAAAAATGATGTCAATATATGTGGACTCGTGGTTAATAACACATACACACATACAGTATTTTTTGAAAATGTTTTGACTATCAGACTTTTTTTTCCCCATTTTGGACAGTTGAAAATAGTGTTTGGGACATTTCATATGCTACAAAACAGTTGCAGGATAACACTGTATGTCTGTAACAAAATATAAAACATTTAAAGAATACAATTGTGGACATAAGAGCTAAAATGTGCCGTCCATGTATGTGGCCACTAAGCCCTAGGAGGGTAATATAGACTATTTTCTGATAAAAAATAATAATAATAACAATAATCTCCTATTTCTCATCTGGCACGCACGGACCTGCTTGGACAACACAGGAATACATCACATCTGGTCGGCCGGTCGCATTGGAATTGAATGACTTCCGGTCTGTCGCTTGTCGTTTGTCGTATGCAGTGGAAAGGCGGCTTAAAGCCACCGCATGCTATACATAGATGATGAAAACCACAAAAGAAAACAAGCAGTAAATAATTCCCTTTTGTTTGTGCTTCTTTATTTTTCTGGTCCCTCACATAATATTTATTGAATAAACACTTTATCTGCAGTAAAGTTGTAAACGCAGAGTGTTTGACATAACATTTTCGTAAAGGTTAACGCTCTGTGTTTTGAATGTGCTCAAGATTCTAAAAGTGCTTTTATATTGTGTATTGCTAAAGCAAATGGCATTAAATTATCAGAGGAAACATAGACACTGACAGAAAAACAGGGGCTGTACAGGGGCTTTCATTAGTGCTGATAATACACACAGATTTCACATACAGGATATATGTTTTCAGTTAGATGATGAAATGCATATATTAAGGTTTTTGAGTGCCATCGACACCTGAAAAACCAGAGTAAAAGAAAACACCAATCGACACCCCAAACCCCCACCAAAACAAAAAAGAAAATGCTTTTAGAAATGATCACATTTAAGACTTATTCACTGTGCTTCAATAAGGTATAGCTCTGTTTTCAATGAAACGATCTCAATCACATTTAATATGAAGGTAGTTTATATCATCAGACATGCATTATGCACTTTACTCTGTTATACCAGGATACATCACTGGCTAGCCAGTTAACTAAGAATGTCCTCCGTCCCAAATAGTTTTCCGATTTGTGGTAGGCTTTTGTGCTGCTATAGTAGTATGTAATTTGGAAGAGCGGATAGTGTCGCCTCTTAAGCTGTGCCCAGGCCTTTTCACTTCTTTGGATGAGAATCCAATCCGGTGTAGAGCCCGGTTCAAGACGTCAGCGTTTCCTCACTGTACCATAAAGACACAGCTGCCTGACATAAAAATGGCCACATTGATGGTTTGGTCTGTCTTGAATTCAGTAAAAAGTCAACAGAAAGCTGTAGAGAAGAGAGCATGTGTGAGAATTGTGGGACGTCCTCCCTGCTTCATGTGTCAGCTCTTATAGTCTTGTACACAGAGTCACTTCTGGAGCCAGAACATACAGGGGCGGGAAGGGGGGACGGTTGACGGTTTGGATGCACACTACCTGATTAAGACTGAGAGGAATGGAGAGTTAAAGGGAGAGTTCGCCCAAAAATGAACGTTCTGTCATGGTTTACTCGTTTGAAACATGCATGGCTTTCTTCTGGTAATCCCAAAAAGGATAAATAAGAATTGCTATGGTGCAAAACAACCACAATACTACATGTGGTCCGTGACTAAAACTGCCAGAAGGTTACTGCCTGAAATCTTTACCTACACTTTGGGTAAATGTTGTATGTTAATGCAAGAACTTCATAATTTTTTTGAGAGTCAGCTCCCAAAATTGTTCTGAACTAGTTGTATGGTTATGATCTTTCCATTTTGAGATTTTGGAATACACTTCACAGGTCCTATGAACAACTTTTATGGGAGTACAGCTAATACAGTTCTTGAAAAATGAGAAATAATCTCAAAATCATGCAAATCATGACAGGAGTTTCATTATCTTAGGACGTACTGTTCCTTTAAAGTGAGGGACTTATGTACATTTTCGAAGAGTCAGTTGAGCGATGCGACCATGGATGCGGCTTCCTACATCACACTGCACTTGGCCTTCAGCTTGTCCGCCCGTCTCTGCTTGCTGGAGCGCATGTTCAGACTCATATCCCGCTTCTTATCCAGATTCAGGAGCTCTTGAAAAAGCTCCTTCACATTGGTGTTGGTCTTGGCTGATGTTTCCATGAACGCGCATTTCCAGGTGTTTGCCTGAGCCTCACCCTCCTTGGTCTCCACCTCGCGCTGGGTCTCATCACTCTTGTTACCCACAAGCATGATCGGGATGTTCTCCACGTTGCCTTTGATGGCCAGCACTTGCTGGTAGATGGGCTTGAGCTCCTCCAGGGATTGCCTGCTGGTGATTGAGTAGACCAGGATGAAGGCATGGCCCTTAGAGATGGACAGACGCTGCATAGCCGGGAACTGGTGGCTGCCAGTGGTGTCGGTGATCTCCAGTGTGCATACGCTCTTGTCGCAGCTGATGACCTGCCGGTACGTGTCCTCCACTGTCGGGATGTAGGTGTCCCTGAAGGTGCCCTTAACAAAGCGCAGAACCAGGGAGCTCTTGCCCACACCCCCTGCTCCAAAGACCACCACTCGGTAATCGTTACTCTGCTCTGGCATGCTGCTCTTGTTTGTCGGAGTATCTGCTGCTTAAGACTCAGTTATTCCCTGAGATCTGAAAAGGGAAAGAAGTTTCACTTGGTTTATATGCAGATAAACAGCATATACAATACTTGGAATGTTTTCAAATGATGAGAGATTCTGGAAACAAATAGTAATGGGAACCCAATACAATAAAAAATGATTCATTTTTTATGTGTCTATGAAAAAATGAATTGTGTATTAAAGAATATGTAAAGCCACTCAGTGTGAAATAGTGCTGAACCCAATAACATAACGCATAAAAATGTCTTGTAAATATCCAATATTAAACCAATGTAAAAATTTGCTATGCACCGATTCTGCTGAAACATCTGAATTATCTTTTGTATTGATATGAATTAAATCCAGTGACGTAAAAGGGTTTAAAATAAAAGACATTTTAGAAAGACACTGAATATTTCCTCCTAGGGCTGCATGATTAATCGCAAAACGATCGCAATCTCCATTCGACCCCCCACACGATCTTTAATCCAGCATCTCTATGATTCAGCCGAAGTTTGGAAGAAGGCTGTTGCACAAGTCTTCACATTGAGTATGTTTACATGGGCTACAATAATTCGATTTTAATGTGGTTAAGACAATACTCTGATAAAGACTTCACCATGTTAATCCGATTAAGGTCATAATCGAACTAAAGCGAAATCGAATCGAGACATGTAGAGTATGCTGATTTTGTCACATTATTGAAGTGCAAAAGACATGTAAACATCTTAACCGAACTCGTCATGTTGGACTTTTTGCCGCATTTAGTGACAAGTTAGCCCACACACACACACACACACACATACGGCTGTTTGACACCTACCGAGTCAGAATCTGCATCGTGAAATGCAGTTTTTTTTTCCATTCAGCATGTGATAAGAACTTCCACTAAAACAACACTCTTCTAGCAGTTCATAGTTGCGTCCAATATCTCGTTTGTCACGGGGGGCATGCATGTGTTCTGAATGTTCTGAATGAAAGTGAAAGTGCCAAACTGCAGTTAAAGTCGACAAATTAAAAATGAAATACCCAAAATTACATGAAACTGCGGAGGAAATGCGGACAGCGCAGTGACGCAATGATGCTAATCGAATTATGTGCTAACATGTAAAACGAGATCATGAAAGGAACATTCAAAAAGCAATGTAAACGCTTTCATCATGTTATTGTCTTTATTAGATTAAGGCAAATAATTTGATTACTGAGGTCTATGTAAACGTAGTCATAGCTTTATATATGTTGCTCAGCAACATGGACACCTCCAAATTGTGTTAAAAGTGTCACATACTGTATTTCTAAGGTATAATTCACCCAAAAATATAATTTCTGCCTTGCGTGCCCACAAATGATATCTACTTTAGTGAACAGAACCTGCAATAACATTTAGTTTGTTGCATAGAGCAATCGTGGAGCCGTGCAGGAAGTATGATTTCCATGAATGGAGTGACGGCCAGTGACATAGCAAACATACCTTCCCCATATGCACTAACTAACACAACCCCCCACCCCCATTATAAGCGCTCGCAGTAACCCCATTCCCACCCAACCACCACCTCAACCCGGTCTTCATTTTTGGGGTGACCCTGCCGTAACTCTTGCGCATGGGCCCACGCCTTTTGTGCAAGACCATTGGTGATGGCAGCAATGACATGAGTGCACTCGGCAGTGAAAGTGAAACCGAAAGAGCGCACATCATTTAAATGATCATATCGCATATTAAAGGTATGATTACGACAAGCATTTGATATGTTTTTTCTTTCATAGTGAACACAAAGTGATGCTCATGAAAATAAATGTTTACAGGATCTGTATAACTAGCCTATATAATGCTGAATAAAATGCAGGGAATCGGATAATGACAAATATTTCATATTACCAGTGAAAAAAATGGTCTAATAATGTTGTTAATGTTTAATAATGAAACTTTAGAATGATGAATAGTTTTCGGATGTCATCACTTTACTGTGCATTAACGTTCAGGACAAATTTAAAGTCTATTCAAGTCCACCACTCCAAGTCTATACAAAATTCAGACTTTTAACAAACAGTAGACCTACACATAGGCCTAATATTATTATTGTTTTACCATGTTTGAGAATTAATAACCTACTCATATTATCCTTTAATTTGCATCTACAGAATCATGAGAAAATCATGCAGCCCTAATTCCTCCCATGGACTGTGTCTTAAAGAGATAAGTAACCCAAAGAAGAAAATGTACTCACTATTTCCCCACTAAGTGGTTTCAAACCTTTATGAGTTTCTCTTCTGAAGAGGAGCATTAGAAACATGTAACCATTGACTTTGAAGTCAGTGATTGCCACTTTCCTAAGTTAATTAAAATATACTCTTTTGTGTTCAACAGAAGAAAGAAACTCGAACATGCCTGAGGCAAGTGAATGGTAAGTAAATATTGAACACATTTTCATTTTTGGTGAACTATCCCTTTACGTCAGAGATTTATATACATTTATATAGTTTGTTACAGTCAAAAGCAATGCAAGAAAAAAACTGTCTGTCCCACACTGTCTATCCCTGAGCGTGCACACTCAATGCAATGTATTATGCTCAAGCTTGGTTTTCTGTGGCTCTGTACCATTTGTGTGTGTATGTCACGATAACACACATTTTAACCCAAAATTAAAGGGAATTTGCTCAATTAAATCAAGTACCAGAAATATATAAAAAAAAAACAGCATTTTGATTTTATGACCACTAGCAGATGGGGTGTGTTTGAGGGTGCTTCACACTTGGTTCAATTGCCTGGACCAGACCCAAGTTCGACTGTCCCCCCTTGCTACCTCTTCGGTTGGTTTGTGTTAACTGTCTTTTTTCCTTCTGCACCCCAGTACGCTTGCGTCATCAAGATGCTGTTTTGTTTACGGCTGTTTCTAGGTGACAGTCACGAAAACGCCAAAATGGAAAGACATGCGCACATCTAATTTGTTTTCCTTTTACTCAATCTTTGGTTTTGTTACCAAAATTAAACTGCAGAGAGCCACTTGCGTCTATCTGCAGCAAAATTATTAAAAATGCTCAGAACATCAAGCGATGTTCGGAGACAATCAGACATCATCACTGTGTTTGCACTGGGTCAGTCACGCTTGTCAACAAGGTAGGTGAAATGTCTTGGAAAGGTCTTGTCTATCGCGACCGCGACGCAACGACTGAATTATACGTCATCAACAGCCGTTCACTTCCATTATTTGGTACGATTGCATTCATACCAAAAGTGTACCAGACCAGAGTTCGCGTGAATCGTAGCCCAGACCATCTCTTTCAGGCGGACTCGGGTACGGTTCACGGGTGCGCACCCGAGTGCAGAAGACGTGTTCACACTAGGTAAACGTACCGTACTATGACGTCAAATGAACCCGGGTGCGGCCCAAAAGTGCTAGAGTGAAAGCACCCTGAAATGATAGTAATAGATCAGGCCCATAGCCAGTCTGGGAAAATGGGTAGTTCTTTTTTTTCTCAAAAAGCAGACATTTATGCAGTTATTCGCCTCATTTTCGAATTAATTATGAAATTAAATACTGTAAAATACTGTTAAATACTGTATTTCAGTGACATGTTAGGCACTATTTAAGCTGGATTAGCTTGTTGGATGGTCATAGCCACACATTTTAGAGTACCAAAGATATTTCCTAAAGATTTAGAATAAATAAACATGAATTAAGTAATTATGTTTCAAATACAAATGTATTACATCATATATCATGAAAAAAAAAAGAAATCTGTTAAAGTTTTAAATTAAAAACTGTAGCATATACTCATTTATTTGGCAAATAACAAACTGACCTGCACATTTAGCTGTCCTCTGTCAGAATTTGTCCCTTTGAATAATTAAAAATGTAGATCTTCATGGTTTTTCTAGCCTGTCTTGTAAAAAGTAACATTTTAAAATTGATGGATAACAAAAATAATTAAATAAGTATTCATATTAATTTTAATATGGGCCGCTTTTGGTGCTTCATACCTTTTTGTTGGTCATTTTCTTTAAGAATAAGTTCAAGATTTAGAATAAAAGTTACTTGTAAAATCTTTCCTCGATTTAAAAACAATACAGTAGCAAAATATGACTTTGCTTACATCAGATTGTATGTTTTCTTGCACAGCTAGATGTTGGACTTTTATAAAACTATTGTTTGTATTGTCTGCATCAGTTACAAAACTGATTAGCTGAAGTCGCACCGAAGTGACAGTCAACAGAGGATTCTGTTTGGTCTTAATGACTTTTTCGATGGGTTGTTTTCACTATTTATGTTGGCATAGCAGTCATAATTGGACAAATGAGTAAATTCTGGACCTTTGTCAGTAAGGGGTTGTGTCTTCCAAACCACATGAACCCCTCCTGACTACGGGCCTGTAGAAGTTCACATAGTATACAGGGTATTTGATTAGGTATACCTGTTTAACTGTTAATGAAATGTCTATAAGGAAATCTAATCAGCCACTCAGCAGCAATTCAATGCATTTAAGCATTTAGATATGATCACAATGATCTGCTGATGTTCAAAACAAGTTCATCACAATGCAATTTTCAGGAAAAACATTGAAAATATCCAATGAGTGGCAGTTCTATGGCCAAAAAATGTCTTGTTGAGGATGGGGTCAATACTAAATCCATAACATGTTGAAAGTAGAAGCAGATGGGCTCCGGCGGAAGAAGACCACACTGGGTGTGCCTCCTGTCAGCTAAGAGCAAGAAACCATAGATGCTGCTTACACAGATCACCAAAATTGAACAGCAAGATAGTAAAGGCAGGTAGCTTCATCTAATTAAAGAAAATTATATATTTCAATCTGTTTACCAGCACTGGTGTTTAGAAAAGAATAAAGGACCAACCCAAAACATCACTAATAATGAGGCATAAGCAGATTGGATGGTTAGATTGGATATTATTTCACAAGCTGATATACATTAACGCATATAAATTGCTATAAAGGAGCTTAAATGTATTAAATTAATAGTTATGAGAAGTGTTGCCAGATTGGGTTATTTCCCACCCAATTGCGAGGTTTTGAATTTGATTGCGTGGGTAAAAAATGGCATAGGTGGGTTGACAAAATTTAGCCGGTTTTGAAACATAAATTTGCGACGCAGTGGGTAGCGCTGTCACTTCACTGCAAGAAGGTTGCTGGTTCGAGCCTCGGCTGGGTCAGTTGGCATTTCTGTGTGGAGTTTGTATGTTCTCCCTGCGATTGTGTGGGTTTCCTCCGGGTGCTCCGGTTTCCCCCACAAGTCCAAACACTTGTGCTATAGGTGTATGATAAATTGGGTAAGCTAAATTGTCCCTAGTGTATGTGTGGGTGTTTTCCAGTGATGAGTTGCAGCTGGAAAGGCATCCTCTGTGTAAAACATATACAGGATAAGTTGGCGGCTCATTCCGCTGTAACGACCTCGGATTAATAAAGGCACTGAGCTGAAAAGAAAATGAAAGAATGAAATCCAATTTTTTTTGCTCTTACTCCATTCAGTTAGTAGTGACCAATGCATAGCTAAAACTGTGTGAGCCCACCCGCAAATCAGACTGCCACTCATTTGCAAGTGCATCAAGCAGCACCTGCAGTTAAACTCACAGCGGTTTGTCATAAAACTTTTATCGATCATTTTTCCCACAATTGACAGCAAGAACAAACGAAGAAGTGTTGCCTGGTTGACAAACCAGCACCTCAAAGCACCTCAAAAGAATGTAAAACGCCAAATAGGACGAATTTATGCATTTACGCCATTATGCATGTACCTGAATCCATATTAGGAATCCATAGAGCTGCTGTTGAAGCTAAAACTCATGTCCTGCTTCTGTTGGGTCAAACAAGTCATCGTTGCGTGAGTTGCCAAATGAATAATTTTTAGGCTCTCCAGATTTACTAGAAACACGTTGGAGCACACTCGCTAATTGATATCCTTAAAACTATTAGACTGAAACTAACATCTAAAATGCTTCATTTTAATTTCATGGGATGTTTAATGCAAATCATTTAAAAACTGTTTAAATATAATCTTTAAACAAATAAACCTACAATATATAGGTAAAAAGGTAGTGTAATCTACAGGACAATAAGTGCAGTGTCATGATGTGACCATTTATGTTGTAATTTTCCTATTGTGGTTATTGTGACTGTTGGTGTTGGTTATTTAATCAAGTCTGACAATTAAAGTAACTGTGGGCAATTTTCTGATTTAAATAAATTTAATTCTTTTTGTGCATTTGGGTGGGTTTTGGACAGCTTTTGGGCTGGAAACCCTATATATACACACACACACACACACACACACACACACAAAGAATTCACATGACTACATAAAATGACATTTGATCCACTGAGGACACATGCACTGTTTTGTTCTTAGTGCCCTTCTGGGCTTTGAACATTTCATGACCCTAAAGGCTAATTTATACTTCTGCGTCAAGTGCACGCACTAGATCCTGCATAGCCTTCGCACAGTCACATACCCTTTGCTATACCCTGATGCGCACCTTATAAATAATGTAACTACACTTCACGACAACGCAGAGCGCAAAATCTGCAATTTGCCGGCTTGGTATCAGTGGCAAATGTGGGCAGGGCTGTGGGAGTGGTGCAGATAGATGTTTTTGCCTCGTGTTTGCTTTGATTAAAGCTGTTGAGCTTTCAGCGGTTCCTATCTCTCTCTTCCTTGAATGAGTTGGCGACCTAAATCTAACCTTATATCAACATCTTATGATGCTGTGTGTCTGCTGGGATGTTTTACACAGTGGCTGTCCTTCCAGCTGCAACCCAGTACTGGGAAACATCAATACACTCTCACATTCACACTTATACACTATGGCCAATTTAGTTTATTCAGTTCACCTATAGCACATGTTTTTGGACTGTGGGGGAGACCGGAGCACCAGGAGGAAAGCCATACAAATAGGCGGAAACATGCAAACTCCACACAGATATGGCAACTTACCCAGCCGTGGCTCGAACCAGCAACCTTCTTGCTGTGAGGCGACAGTGCTAACCATTGAGCCACTGTGTTGCCTCAATCTTTATCCATGTGATTTAATATGGAGATGTCCCGGGCTGTGCAAATAAATTCCCCTGAGAAAGCTTTCCACAAGGATTAGGGTTGATTTCATGGGAAGGTTTAACTAATCTTCTAGAAGAGAGTTTGTGGGGTCAGGCACTGATACTGGATGAGAAGGCCTGACAGACAGTCTCCTCTCTAATTCATCCTGAAGGTGTTCCGTCAGGTTGAGGTCAGGACTCTGTGCATTCCAGTCAAGTTTCTCCACACCAAACTCACTTATTAGTGTCTTTTTGGACCTTGGAAACCCGATGTAATTGATGCAGACATCCTTCCCCAGAGCGTCAAAGCTCCTTCTTTTTGTTTCTTCTTGGACTTATTGAAGGGGTAATTGCTATGAAAATACTACAATTCAATAATAGGCATAATAGTAATAATAATTATGTCCCAATCAATTGTTGCTTAACCAGAAGTTTAACACATAGTGTAAAACTGCAGAAAAGAGTTTGAGTTACTTTGTTGACTTTACTGGCAATTGTTCTTCTCAGTATCATTCTTTTTGTAAAAAAGCATGTATATATTCACATTTACTTTAACTTGTTCAATTCAGCCAGCAGTACAAACCTTAATATGCATATGAGGAAAATCTATTAATAGGACCATTTGAATCGACTATTAACAAAATGATCATATTTACACCACCAGCATAATGTGTAAGCCATGAAGAGGTGTTTGTACAACAAAATACTGGCGGTATTAAACTGATTATAATAAAATGATACTTAAATATTTACAAAATAGAGCTTAAGTTCAAATAGAGCACTTACAGACATATATTTTAACATTTAAATCGGCCCCAGAAATAATCAGCATGTCTTTCTCTCGACCGCACGCTAAGATAACCGCAAGCTACCTGAATACATATAGTACATTACTTTAAATGTCCAGTAGTTGGGGGTCAAAACCACAAGTTGCTATATGCGACTGCACGACAATGACAATGATTCAAAAATATATGTTTTGTTGGGATCTCATTGTATTTTTGACATCAGTTGCGGGCCAGCAGTTTGAGACACCTGCTGTAGAAAGTTGGCAATATCTGAGCACCTCAGCATGCACTGACTACATTCTGTGATTTATGTGGCCTACCACTTTGTGGGTAAGTTGCTGTTGTTGCCAATTGCTTTCATTTTGTTAATACCACTAAGAGTTCACTGTGGATTATTAGTGGTGATCAATTTTTTTATTGCACAGGTGAGCTTCTAAGAGTGACCTGTTCTTTCACAAATGCTTGCAGAAGCAGTCTGCATGCCTAGATGCTTGATTTTATACATATTTGGCTATGGAAGTGAAATGAGGTGACACCTGAATTTAATGATGGATTCGGGTGTCCAAAAACTTTAGGCTACAGTATATAGTGTATGATAGGATAAATATATAATATGCCTCTATACAGTATGCCTGTGTGCCTTTGTGAATTGAGAAGGATAGTCTCTGGTGCCATCAGCATCAAGGTCATCTATTAATGACTCATTTATCTTGCTGTGAAGCATCCGTTGGACTCAGTCTCCTGTGGAAATCAAGATCACACCAGATATTTCTGGTACCTTACTGATTTTTACTGGCAGCATTTGAAGGAAGAGGCCGTTTCCTTACTTGTGTCAACAGAGATTTATACAAATATCTAATTTTCAGAGAAGGGTATAAATGGAGGTCGGAGCCAGTTCTAAGTGGGTGGGACTTGAGCTCCAAACGGGTGGGCCTTCGAGCTCCAAATTGACTGTGCAAACTGGGAGTTTTTATTTATTTAATGTGTTATACATGACACAGAATCCAATTTTGCGCTTTATGAATGTCTACACCTACCCCAATCGTAAACCTCACAGTAACCTGCCATGTTTTATTAACATCTACATCTAAACCCAATCCTAAACCCAACCTCACAGTAACCTGCCGGGTTTTATTAACATCTACATCTAAACCCAACCCTAAACCCAACCTCACAGTAACCTGCAGTGTTTTATTAACATCTACATTTAAACCCAACTCTAAATCCAACCTCACAGTAACCTAAAGTGTTTTATTTATATCTGCACCACCTACACCACCTAAACCCACAGCCATATCACCCTGCAGCTCAAGACCGGTTACTCACTGAAGCTAAGCAGGGCTGAGCCTGGTTAGTACTGGGATGGAAGACCAAATGAGAAAACTAGGTTGCTGTTGGAAGTCGTGTTAGTTAGGCCAGCAGGGAGTGCTCAATCTGCAGTCTTTGTGGGTCCTAATGCCCCAGTATAGTGAAGGGGACACTGTACAGTGAGTGCCGTCTTTCGGATGAGACGTCCTGACTCTCTATTATTAAAAATCCCATGGCATTTCTCGTAAAGAGTAGGGGTATAACCCCGCTGTCCTGGCCAAATTTCCACTATCGGCCCTCAACCATCATGGCTTACTATTCATCCTCATCCACAGAGTTGGCTGTATCACTGTCTCTCTACTCCCCCTATAGCTGGTGTGTGTTGAGTGCACTGCATGGCGCCATTGTCCTGTGGCTGCCGTCGCATCATCCGAGTGGATGCTGCACACTGGCGGTGGTGTGGAGAGACAACCTCCACCCCCACCCCCACCCCTAATGAATGTGAAGTGCTTTGGGCGTATGCACATACATGATAAATGCGCTATATTAATACACACACACATACTTGGGTTTTAAGTCCCTCCCACTTGGATGTCTCCCAACCTACTTGTGGTGTAATCCCTCCCACTTGGAGGTCTCTGGGCTGCAGCGATAGCTACTTGAATTTTCACATTATAGTCTGTAGACAGAACAGACTGACATACTCTGATTAACAGAGAACTTGCCTGTGCTTTTAAGAGCTTGAAAATGCTCTGTGGGTCATGCAGCGCATCTACTTCAGCCCCAGAGGAAAATACAGCAGTACTTCTGAATTAGCAGTAATGATTACTATCACTCAAATGACCAGAGAGCAGATGAGCCTCTTGCTAAACACTTCCTCTTTGGCATGCTGGCAGCATAAAATACAATCTCAGTGGAAAGCGTTCAAACGATAAGGACGGCTTATTTTTACACCAAAGCCAAGCCTTCAGAACTGATCTCATATTCCATCATTTTCCCATATGCATTTCTAATAGCAATGCTGTTCTTGGGCAGGATGGTGGCTCAGTGGTTAGCACTGTCACCTCACAGCAAGAAGGTCACTGATTCGAGTCCTGTCTGGGTCAGTTGGCATTTCTGTGTGGAGTTTGCATGTTCTCCTTGTGTTCGCATGAGTTTCCTTCTGGTGCTCTGGTTTTCCCCACAGTCCAAAGACATGCAGTATAGGTGAATAAATTAAATTGTCTGTGGTGTATGTGGGTGAATGTGAACTTTTATGGGTGTTTACCAGTACTGGGTTGCAACTGGAAGGACATCCGCTGTGTAAAACATCCCAGCAGACACACAGCATCATAAGATGATAATATTAGGTTATATTTAGGTCGCCAGCATCTAAAGACAATGTTATTTTGACGTCGAATAATGATGTTGATATTTGGTTGATTTTAGGTTGTGCTGGAATGTGACCAAAATCCAACATCGAGCCAACATCATAAACCATCGTTGGATGTCAAATATTGAAATTTATTAGTCAGGTATGGCAACCAAAATCCAAGACGTCATATTGGTAACGTCCACACAATATCAAGCTGTAACATCATTATGTTGATATTTAGTTGTTTTTAGGTTGCTTTGGAAAGTGACCAAAATGCAACGTCTGTCCAATGTTGGACATTGACATCGACCTGACGTTGGGTCCTCGATTTTCATTTCCAAACAAGATGCAATGTCCCACAACATTGGGGTACAACGTCAATCTGACGTTATGTTGACGTTCTGTGCCTGCTGGCATATGCTGGATAAGTTGACGGTTCATTCCACTGTGGTGACCCCTGATAAATAAAGGGACTAAGCCGAAGAAAAATAACATAAAAAGCTGTTCTTTTCTAGCCTCTCCACAAATACTACACAAATAAACAATTTTCAAATGATCAGATATATGTGTGCATCTGATAGTAGCAACTAAACCACTTTCTTCTTAGATTAAAGACAGCCATTTAGTCTGATAAAATTATTTGAAAGCCTTTGAATAAATACTTCATTATATTACAGCATGTTTTGTATTACTATTTGTTCTTGACATTGAAATGTATGAAATGGATCATCATGGATCATATAATGTATTAAATTTATGGCTGCCACGTGCACTGAAAACATGATTCATTGGATTTACAAAAAAGATAAGTGGTTGCAAACAATTTATATGGACTGAATTTAAACAAACTAATTCAATTAAGTAATGCTCTACTTATATTCAGCCCATATAAACTGATTGTCTACCTTAAAATATGTAGTAAAACCAATTAAAGAGTTCACACTCAGCTGATGATTGATTATAAAGCTTTTTTGGCATGCTGTCCCGGGAGAGAGCCCTGAGCTCATAAGATCCTTCCTCGTGCCTGGGGCTCCCTCCTGTTTGCAAGGCGAGAGGGGTGTTTGAGCTCAGGTAGATCTCGAGAACTCCCCTGTTGTAGTAGCTAATGAACAGATGTGATTGCTCTGAAGAGATAACTACTTACTAGGAGCATGTCTATGGTGCCGATTTGGATTATTCAATTAACTTAAGTTGCATTTTTTGGACAGTGGGAGGAAACCGAGGAAATCGGGGGAAACCCACGTGAGCACAGGGAGAACATGTAAACTCCGCACAGAAACGTCAGCTGGCTTGGTAAGGAATAGAACCAGTGACGTGCTTGCAGGCAACAGTGCTAACTACTGGGACACCCATCTAGGAAAGGAGGTGGAGTAGGGGTGAGAGGGGGGATTCTTCAAAGCGAAGATGGCTGTTATATGGCACTTAGGGTATTTATAGTGGTTTAGGAATCGTCTGATTGGTGAATCATAAATTGAATAATGCAGGACCAGCTGCAAGCAATCATAAGCACGTGATTCTGTCGAAATTAATTCAGAAATAAACTTCACTTGATCTTTTTTTTTTTCCAGTAAGAAAAAAATTATGAATTTGAAGTCAACATTTGATCATGTTTACACATTATTAAACAAGTATTTAATTGAGTAGTCAAGTCAAAAAAATGACTTTTATCACAGAATTACTTTTAGTGTCATAGTATCGACATGACTTTTTGAATGTAGATGTCTTCCATAGAAGTGCCTTATTGCAATTAAGGCACATTCACAATAATTTTATGATAACTAATAAAAAGTACATTAGCACCCACAGTAATGCACAATCTCAATCTGTTTTTTGTGAGCATATGGAGCAGTTACATCATCTAGTGTCCACACCAGTCCACTAACATTGTTTTTAATAAAAGCATGGGAGCTGTTACGTTGTCTCCTGCTCTACACTACCTGACAAAAGTCTTGTCGTCTATCCAAGTTTTAGGAACAACAAATATTAACTTGACTTCTAGTTGATCATTTGGCATCAGAAGTGGCTTATATGAAAGGCTTCTAGATTACGCTTATTTTACCTAAATAAAATATCATCATACCTTGATTTTTAATTATTTAATTAAGACAGTAAGGTCTGACTTTGCTTAGACAAAAGTCTGGTCATTTAACAGAAATAATCTACAGTATAGATAAGTCATGGTGCAGTGGAAAAAGAATTAATATTGTGTATTACTCCCATGAGCTTAGAGGACTGCATCCATACATCTCTGCAATGACTCAAATAACTTATTAATAAAGTCATCTAGAATGGCAAAGACAGCATTCTTGAAGGACTCCCGGACTGTTGAATGTTGATGTTGCCATCCACTCTGCAGATCTCTCACACGCCCCCATACTGAATGTAACCCCAAACCATGATTTTTCCTTCACCATTCTTGACTGAGAATCTTGGGTCCATGCCGGTTCCAATAGGTCTTCTGCAGTATTTGTGATGATTAGGGTGCAGTTCAAATGATAACTCATCGTAAAAATCTACCTTCTGCCACTTTTCCAAATGATCAACTAGAAGTCAAGTTATTATCTGTTGCTCTTACAACTGGGATCGACGACAAGACTTTTGTCAGATATTGTGTGTTTGGAAATTCTGTCATCATTTACTCACCAATTGTTGAAAACCTATTAGAGGTTATTTCTTCTGTTGAACAAAAAAGTACTTCCATAGTGTGTGGTTTTTTTTTTTTTTGGAAGTCAATCGACCCTAATATTCTTCAAAATATCATTTTGTGTTCAACAGATAAAAGAATCTCATAATGGTTTAAAACCACACAAGATGAGGTTAATGACTGAAATAATTTTCATTTTAACATGATTTTAACTAATCCTTTAAAGTAAGAGGGATTTTATATGGAAGTTAAAAGTTTTGCTTAAGTACAATACAATACAAAACTTTGTATCTGAAAATGTTCTTGCATAAAAGCATAATAAATACTCCTTACAAAGGGACAAAGACTAATACAATATATAAACACATTCATTTTTTACTGACCTTCAGCTCAACAGCCTTTTTTTTTAATTCACTTTATTCAACTTGGGACTCTTAATCGATGGTTTAGACTTAAATGGAATAAAATTCATGATTCACCACATGACTGGGGTTTAAAATTATATTCCCTGCCAGCCTTGTGAGGTTCGTGTAATACAAACGGTCATATCATTTCTGAAGGGACTTTTCTACTATCTTTGAACAGATTTTAATCTGGTTCATCAACTTTGTTTTTAGACTCATATACCATACAGAATTACAAAACTGCAGGACACAAAAGTAGAGACATAAAACATATTCAAGAATCTTTTTAAGCTGTGGATTCCGCTATTCTCTCAATTACAATTACTACAATTTTCATTGAAGTCATTGTCTTTTGGTGTGATCGATACTTTATTTACATTTTTAAAAATGAATATCGCTGAAAATAAGTCTTTTATGAAATTGCTGCCGAGTCTGTTTCTCTTTACGCTACTCAAAACTATGAATTACAATGGTTTTACCATAGTTAAAGGGATAGTTCCCCCCAAAATTTAAAATTTATTCCATTTACTCCCCCTCAAGTTGTTTCAACCCTTTATGAGTTTATTGAAACATCCTATCCAGACTTTGGCCAGGAGGCATTTTAAATATGGCCGGTGAGTGAAATGACTTGCCTTAAAGTGACTTTGGTTGTGCAACGGAAGAAAAAAACTTGTGGGTGCTTTTACACCTGCCTTATCTGTTTCGGTTGAATCGCACTAGAGTTTGTTTTCCCTCTTGGTGTGGTTCGTTTGGGCAGGTGTGAATGTGACAATCGCACTCAAGTGCGCATTAAGAGCGGACCAAAAAAGCGTACTGAGACCTACTTAAAGAGGTGGTATCTGTACACTTTCAAACGAATCCTGGAGCGGTTGGTTTGTGGTGGGAACATGATCCAAACTAAAAACAGACCCAATCACAAAAAGTTCTGTGCCTTTTTGGACTGATCCAGCTGCCGCAGTCTGATGCGCTGTCCCATCTTATGGGATTTGGAGGAAAGCGCTTTACTGACAGTTTTAAACAGAGAGAGAGGGAACCTGATGGATCATTGGTAATATTTCCGGAAGATGACCATGTCGCAGTTTAGCTAAGTTAATTCATGCCTCCTCCTACTGCCTTTGCTGATTGCAATGCATTAAAACATTGTTTTCCAGCCGCAGCTGCGCTTCATTCTCGAAATGTATAGGTTGTCTAAAGTGATGTATACCAGGGATCACCAATCTCGGTCCTGGAGGTCCAGTGTCCTGCAGGGTTTAGCTCCAACTTGTCACAAAACACCTGACAGGATGTTTTAAGTAAACCTAGTGAGAACTTCATTAGCTTGTTCAAGTGTGTTTGATTAGGGTTGGAGCTAAAATCTGAGGACACCGGACCTCCAGAAACAAGTTTGGTGATCCCTGATGTATACAAACTATAGTAGAGGTGTGAACCTACACTGGTCTCGCGGTTCAGTTCGGTTATGATTATCATGCCATCGATTCGGTATCTCGGTGCATCACAATGCATTGAAGATGCTTTTCATACACAGTTTTATATTTTCTTCACATCACAACAATTCTTGTATTAAAATGTATGAATATATTTATACACTAATTGTAATACAATTTTGTCCTTTAATATAAACAGTCAGATATATAAACTGTACCTTTAAAAGTCAAGTACATGCAGAGAACAACATAACAGCATTTATAGCAAATAAAACAAATATAAATATACCACTTGTTTCTAAGCCTTGTCTTGTGAGTTCGTTCTTACACCCCTATGACTGGTCACGCGCTCAACAGAAAGGGCTGCGATTGGCTCTAACGCTCTGGCGCTGTTCACTGATGATAAACACTGATAAACGGCAGCGGCGATCACAGCTGATCCGTGATAGACGCGGAGGAGAAAACCGCAGACACACGCTCATGTCTGTATCCAGAAGTATCGCTGTAACAGCCGAGAGGAGTGAAGTCATGCTAGCAGGTCAAATGGGCCAATGTGAGAGAGAGAAAAGGAGTACTTTCATTTTCTCAATCGCAGTGAAATAGAGACTTCTGCTGGAAGTGTCAGTGAAAGTCCAGCAAACACACACACAGTGAAATTGTGTAGTTTCTGAGTTTTTAAGTAGTTTGAGCGTTGTAAATACTCACGCTCGCCTCCCTCGCCATAGTAAGCTACAGAGACATAGCGCAAACGGGACAAATGACGTCAGTACATAATAACCGGTTATGACCTATTACTGAACCGATACCAAATTGTCCATGTCTGCATCGCTGTGCACCGAAGAAACAATTAAGTTTGACACACCTACTACATAGCATACTGTGATTAGGGATACAATTAGCCAGTGCAGTGACATTTTGTGTCTGCCGGTTTGTTTACTTGTGGGAGATCGGCATTTTCCCGCATGTTAATTCTGATAAATTGAAAAGCAGTCTAGGAAATACGTTCAATAACATCTGGCCAAGGGCGCCACGGTGGCGTAGTGAGTAGCACGTTTGCCTCACAGCAAGAAGGTTGCTGGTTCGGGCCTCGGCTGGGTCAGTTGGCATTTCTGTGTGGAGTTTGCATGTTCTTCCGGTGGTTGCGTGGATTTCCTCCGGGTGCTCCGGTTTCCCCCACAAGTCCAAAGACATGTGGTATAGGTGAATTGGGTAAGCTAAAATGTCCGTAGTGTATGTGTGTGAATGAGAATCTATGGATGTTTCCCAGAGATAGGTTGTGGCTGGAAGGGCATCCGCTGCGTAAAACAAATGCTGGATAAGTTGGCGGATCATTCCGCTGTGGCGACCCCAGATTAATAAAGGAACTAAGTCGACAAGAAAATGAATGAATGAACATCTGGCCAATGAGTGATGTGGATTTTGTCACATCACTGCATTTTGGTTCTTTTCAACTGGACCAAAGCAATCAGTGTGGTGTAAAAAGGACCCAAAATGTCAGAAAAAGGCTACAACGTATCATTTGTTGCCCTTGGTCCAGACCAAATAACCAAACCACAGATGTGAAAGCACCCTTAAACAAGTGAACAATAAGTAAATGATGACAACATTTTCAGTTTTGGTGCAACTATCCCTTTAACTCTATTCTGTATCTTGGATGGAACTGCGGTAAACTACTGTATCGTGATGTGTGGATTTCATTTGTTTCAGACGGTTTGTACCAGTTTGTACCGGTTTGCATGATGTCAGATACATCATTACATACATTAGGTACATTAGGTCTTTAAACACCTAAGCTGTATTGAAGATTCTCCCTGAGCTACCTAGGGACATCTCAGTTGTGCCTTGTTTTTGGGACTCTGGGAATTCTCTGGTTACTGTGGAAACAGACCTCAGGGGCACGTATAGAATGATGGAGCGAATGAGCAAAAACAAGAGTGAGAGAATGTCATCAGAGATACTAATGAAAGTGCTAAAAATGTTTCTATTATTTCTAATGTTGCATGACATCTTTCTGTCAGTTACCGTAGTAACCAACTGGCAAACAGTGGGTTTAATTTACGTCACTGCAGCCTATTCATACACTTAGGTGAAAGAAACTATTTATAGTGAAAGGAAAGCGTTATCTCGGATCAGTTGAGATTTTTTAGGCAAAATGTACTAAACCACAGTTATTATTTGATTTTCTTTCCACATTAATATTTCAAATCTACAGCTATTTCTAACTGAGTACACCCCATTTTGAAAATGAATATTTTTAGCCATTTCTCAGTAAATATAGGCAATGTATTTTGGTGCATATAAACAAAACAGATTTATTAAACAGATATATTTATTAAAATAATATTTTAGTCACCAAACATATTTAGACATTGAAAGATAATACAGTTAAATTCAACCAAAATATTGCAAAACCTACAAATTTCTAACTAAATTTTTACATTTTTTGCATATTTATAATAAAATAATAAATTAATATACTTAAATATCTGTATTTAATATTTTTCTATAACATAAATTTGAGTGTAGTTTTTGTAGTAAGTTGTTTTGTTAGATGAGCTCCAGATTTGGTTTCAATACTGACTAGTATACGCACAAATATAATATTGTAGAGCTTCCTATTTAAAAATATTATTTTAAACTATAGATTTGTGATTTTGGGTGTACTTATATATGCTGAGCACTGTACAGTGTCATGCTTTTAGCAACTTTCCAAAAAAGTAGCAACAAAATAAATAAGATAAGATTAGGAAACAAGCAAGAGAAGAATTTTTTGTACTTTTTGTGCTAATTAATAAAAAAATCTTGCTTACTTTTCAGATAAAATGATCTTGATTTAAGAACAAGATATTTACTGAAACAATAGTGGGTAAGAAGATTTTTTACAGTCCCGTTTAAGGTGCTAAATGCATTTAGTTCTATTTTTGTGTAATGCAGTCATAAGTGTAACTGTACAACCCATTTTGAAAATGAATATGTTTATCCATTTCTCAGTAAATATAGGCAATGTATTTTGGTGCATTTAAACAAAACAGATTTACTCAACAGATTTATTTCTTAAAATAATATTTTAGTCACCAAACATATTTAGAAATTGAAAGAAAATACAATTTAAAATAAAAATTGAATTAAATTTTAAATTAAATTGAAGCAAAAATAAAATTTAACCTACAAAATTTTAACTACATTTTTCCAAAAAAAATTGCTTCTCTTTATTTTTCCTCTTTTTTTAATTTGCATTTAATATTTTTCTATAACATATACATTTGGGTGTACCAGTTTTTGGACCGTTATGGTAAGTTATTTTCTTAGATAAGCTCCAGATTTTTCTTCAGTATTGACTAATCTAATGTATACGCACAAGTATAATATTGTAGAGCTTCCTATTAAAAATATAAATTTAACAGATAGATTTGTGAGGGGTGTACTTATAAGCACTGTATGTTTTTTTTAATGAGGTGGTCTGAACTGCTTCTACAAGAGATGTGCAAACGTCTATCACATGTGATGTCTAAAAATACCACAGCCCACCAATTCAATTCTTATACTCTATAAGCTCAATTCTAAGCCCTTCAGAGCTCTAATGGAATGCAGATATGAGATGGCCCGCATCACTCATTCCATGGGCTTTTGCTGCAACTGGCCTTATGTTGCGGGGATTTGTAATTAGGCAACATTCACGACTACCATATTAATTGTTTTTTCCAGTCAGTTTGATAATAAAGCACATATGGTCCATGGAACCTCAGTAAACAAGCGCTTCGAAGCCATGGGAGGCCGTGAATAACAAAACGCGTTAAATCTTTCCTTTAACGTGGCGCCTTCGCTTTCGTGCGCAAATAAATATGGGCTTAATTCACAATGATCCACACTATATTGAGCGGCGATTTTAAAGAAACGTTCGTTTCACGCCAATAATCACGGTGAAAAAGGCATGTTCACACACACATGCACACGCATACACACACAGGCGATGAATAACAAAATGCACAGGCTCCTCAAAGTCATTACGTCGCTGTGCGCCTAAAGATGCGATTGCGGTCCGTCACAGGGATTCTACAAGGACGCGCATCTCAAATGAACGAATCCATACATGAAAGCCACATTTATCAAAACACCTTACATTGTGTGTATAATTAACACGTACAGCTTGTGAAAAGCGATGTATTCTTACCTGGAGACTGTGTTGTAACGTCCCAAATCTTGTTAGTCATAAATTATAGGAAGCATTAGGAGATCCGACACACAACGAATATCTTACATTCTCTGCCGTACCAGTCCCGTATCATTTTCTCGTGTTATTTGCATGGCGTAAATCGAGCGATGTCGCTGAAAAAATGCTGTTATTGCTCTTCAGGCGAGCGGGCGCGCGCGCTCCAGCTGTCCTACCACGTCCTCTCTGACGCACGCAAGCACGCGATATGCGGCTCACCCCCGCGTCCTGTGTCCCGTTACACGACGAGAACAAAAACCCCACCTGCTCTATAACGTTAAACTACCCTCCGTATACGCCATGTTGATCATATAACATTGTTCCGTCACTAAAGGAGGCATGTTAGCTACATTCTAAAAAGAATATTGCATAATTGTGTCTGCTGTGTGGGTGTGCACTCGGGATGGATGAAGGCACTGAAATGGTCAAGCAACGTTATTTAAAAGAGCTATGAAATTTGTTTGGATTCCATAATTCCTGAGGGCTGCATAAGGTTATTTAGCTAACTTAAATCGTGCTTAAGGACAGCATATGTACAAATATGAATCTTAACGCCACTCTACATGATGACAATATATGGATTATATAAGATTAAATCATTGCTGTACAACAGTAGCCTGTTTTGAGATTATCAACGCGCACCTGCTGATGAAATCTGATTGTATGATTTCTGCCTTATTAATTTGTAAATAAAAAAAATGAATACAGAATACAGAAAAATAAATACTATATATATATATATATATACAGTTGAAGTCAGAATTATTGGCACCCTCTTGAATAGATTATTATTATT
>CAIGQQ010036980.1:5489819-5500200 GCA_903798035.1 Danio albolineatus | reverse complement strand
ATATAGTATTAGGCAAGTTATTGTTTAACAATGGTTTGTTCTGTTGACAATTGGAAAAAAACATTGCTTAAAGGGGCTAATAATTTAGATTTTTAATTTATAATTTAAAAAGGTTTTTAAAAATGTAAAACTGAAATGTAAATTCTAGCCGAAATAAATAAAACAAATAAGACTTTCTCCAAAATAAAAAATATTATCAGACATATTGTGAAAATTGTCTTGCTCTGTTAAACATAATTTGGGATATATTTAAAAAAGAATAAAACTCAAAGGGGGCTAATAATTCTGACTTCAACTTTATATATATACACCTTAACTCAGGTGTGCTCATTTTAGCACCTTGATGACCCCTTTTGAACAAGTATTTGTCTCCCTCCAATGGTTTTCTGACGAATTAATAAAACAACCATTTCACACAAAATTATTCCTTTGTACTAAACTTTTATAGAGGTAGTTTGAGTGCAGATTTAAGTTACGTAGATTGCTGATTTGAGTGCACATTAGAGTGGGTTTGCTCTGGGTGCTCCCCCCACAGTCCAAACACGTGCTATACAGCGCACTGTGTTTGTAGCAAAGACATGACATTTGATTTAAGAAAAAGAATATGAAATTGAAAACATAAATGAAACTTTATAAAATCAGTCAGAATGATCAGTTACTTTTTTGCCAAAAAAAAATAATAATAATAAATTATATAATAAAAGTTGGTAGTCTGAATCAGCTTCATTTATACACTTAAAATTAATAACAATGTTTTAATATTAACATATTATTTATTTTTAACATGATGGCCAACATTATTATGACACTTGACAGATACAGTTGAAGTAAGAATTAATAGCCCCCCTGAATTATTAGCCCCCTGAATTATTAGCCCCCCTGTTTATTTCTTTCCCCAATTTTAACAGAGAGAAGATTTCTTCAACACATTTCTAAACATAACAGTTTTACTGTTTACAGTTTACATAACATTTAAAGGCTCAACTAGGTTGATTAGGCTAACTAGGCAGATCAGGGTAATTAGACAAGTTATTGTATAACGATGGTTGGTTCTCTAGACTATTGAAAATTAGCTTAAAGGGGCTAATAAATTTGACATTACATTTTTTTTTAAATTAACAACTGCCTTTATTCTAGCCGAAATAAAACAAATAAGACTTTTTCAAGAAGAAAAAATATTATTAGACATACTGTGAAAATTGGGGCGCCACGGTGGCGTAGTGGTTAGCACGTTCGCCTCACAGCAAGAAGGTCGCTGGTTCGAGCCCCGGCTGGGTCAGTTGGCATTTCTGTGTGGAGTTTGCATGTTCTCCCCGTGGTTGCGTGGGTTTCCTCTGGGTGCTCCGGTTTCCCCCACAAGTCCAAAGACATGTGGTATAGGTGAATTGGGTAGCCTAAATTGTCCGTATAGTGTATGAGTGTGAATGTGTGTGTGTGTGGATGTTTCCCAGAGATGGGTTGCGGCTGGAAGGGCATTTGCTGCGTAAAAATATGCTGGATAAGTTGGCGGTTGATTCCGCTGTGGCGACCCCGGATTAATAAAGGGACTAAGCCGACAAGAAAATGAATGAATGAATACTGTGAAAATTTCCATGCTCTGTTAAGCATCATTAGGGAAATATTTAAAAAAGAAAGAAAATCTCAAAGGTGGGCTAATAATTCTGACTTCATCTGTATGAAAATTCATTCATTCATTCATTTTCTTGTCGGCTTAGTCCCTTTATTAATCTGAGGTCGCCACAGTGGAATGATCCGCCAACTTGTCCAGCATTTGTTTTACGCAGCGGATGCCCTTCCATCTGCAACCCATCTCTGGGAAACATCCATTCACACATTCTCATTCACTATGGACAATTTAGCTTACCCAATTCACTTGTACCACATATCTTTGGACTTGTGAGGAAAACCGGAGCACCCGGAGGAAACCCACGCAACCACGGGGAGAACATGCAAACTCTACACAGAAATGCCAACTGACCCAGCCGAGGCTTGAACCAGCGACCTTCTTGCTGTGAGGCGAACGTGCTACTCACTACGCCACCGTGGTGCCCACCTGTATGAATTTTTTTTTTTTTCATTTCAAATGTCAAATATCTTCTTACTGGGTTTTATCAATTTTTAATATATGATATGTCCACATTTTGCATCAAAAAGATTTCCTTTGAATTTTGATTGAACATGATTGCTGGACATAAACCGTGTATATGCCTGATTTGTATTTTATAAGCCCACTGAAGCTAAGCAGGGCTAGCCAGGTCAGTACCTGGATGGGAGACCACATGGAAAGCTAGATTGCTGCTGGAAGGGGTGTTAGTGAGGCCAGCAGTGGGCACCCAACCTGTGGTCTGTGTGGGCCCTAATGCCCCAGTATAGTGTCTTTCGAATGAGACGTTAAAACGGAGGTCCTGACACTGTGTGGTCGTTGAAAATCCCAGGATGTTCTTCGAAAAAGAGTAGGGGTGTAACCCCGGCATCCTGGCCAGATCTGCCCACTGGCCTCTGTCCATCATGGCCTCCTAACCATCCCCATATCCTAATTGGCTTTATCCCTCTGTCACCTCTCTGCCAATCAGCTGGCGGGTGTAATGTGCGGTCTGGCGCAAAATGGCTGCCGCCGCGTCATCCAGGTAGATGCTACACACTAGTGGTGGATGAGGAGACCATTGCACTTTGAGTGCCCAGAAAAGCACTATATAAATGTAAGGAATTATTATTATTATTATTACTTAAAATAAATATTAATATTTATAACATTGTTATAATATAAACAAAGGGTGGCACAGTGGTTCTTGCTGTCACCTCACAGCAAGAAGGTCGCTGGTTCGAGCCTCGGCTGGGTCAGTTAGCATTTCTTTGTGGAGTTAGCATGTTCTCCCTGTGTTCATGTGGGTTTCTTCCGGGTGCTCCGGTTTCCCCCACAGTCCAAAGACATGTGGTATAGGTGAATTGGGTAAGCTAAATTGTCTGTAGTGTATGAGTGTGAATGAGAGTGTATGGGTGATTCCCAGTGATGGTTTCATTCTGCTGTGGTGACCTCTGATGAATAAAGGGACTAAGCCGAAAAGTAAATGAATGAATGAATAATTTTAACATTATTTATTATTAATATTGTGGCCCTAATGATTAGGACCTTTGACAGATCTGAAAAAATATACATATTTATATATATATATATATATATTACATATAAAAAAAAAACATGATTTAATTTCAGACTTTTCATGAAACATGGTTGCACTGAGCATACAAATTCAATCATTCATTTTCTTTTCGGCCTAGTCCTTTTATTAATCCGGGGTCGCCACACCAGAATGAACTGCCAACTTATCCAGCATATATTTTACGCAGTGAATGCACTTCCAGCTGCAACCTATCACTGGGAAACACACAAATTCAATTTAATTCAAATATTAGATGAATACTGGTTTTACTGGTTTTATCCATATTAATATTTGGTCCATTTTTTTGCAGCAAAAAAGCTTTCTTTTGAATACTGTGAATTAACACGATTGTGTGACTGGCATCTAGGACTTTTTCATTGTTTGTAAGGAAAAAATACATAAACCCTATTATGATTGCTATATGTTACATCATTTAATAAGCATACTTTGTAAATATTTCATTCGTTTTGTGGCTATTGTTAGCAAATTTTTAAAAATAAAAAAACTGAAACCTCTCACGCCAAGTGTTCTAATACTAGCCACTATTGTATAGGACAATGATGGGACAATGATTGCAACAATTCTCAACAGAGCTAGCCTTGTACGTTCATATAATTCCATTTTTTCTTGTCACTATCCACGTTTTACACTAAATTAGAAACAGGAGATAAGCGTATGTGTGAGTGGGAGGGAGAAAGGCGTGACATCAGAACGCGCAGCATCACTGAATGCAGGGCATCATCCCCACAGAGAAAGACAGCAGCGCCTCCACGCCCTGTAAACACCACCAATGCTGCTGAACATGAGGTAAGATTTAAGCTAATTAACTCTATTAGCCTATATGTTAACTACGGAATGATGGATGAATCACAACGGACACATGTTTGCGGGTATTTGTGCGGTAAATCTAACGGCATTCTACACGGTGCGTCCGTGAGACGTGACGAGGTCCTGATGAGAATATTTATGAGGGCGCCAGAGAGGTCTGCTCACCACAAGCGTTTTCCCACGAATCTTAAGCTTTAGCGTGTCCAAATGAGATTAAAATGAAACTGTCTGCGAGTAAATATTGTTGATTTGTTTATCTGAAGGATATTTTTCCTCCATTTGGTTATCTCAGATAAAAATTTCAAGATCAAGGTCAACAATAAAACGGCAAGGATATCTGCCCAAGTCGTAGGCTATAAAATCCTGAAAGCTGAGGGTCAGCGTCTTTTTCTCGTTCAAGTTATTAAGAAAGCTTCCTAAAAGTCATTTGAATAATTCGATACTCACTCAAGCAACAAAATGGTTTATGAATCTCGGCCTCCGTACCGTAAATATTGCATGAGCACAAAGAATATGTGACGACTATTCGAGATGCGTTGTTTGTAAGTATGTGCGTAGCTTTTTTATGAAATGGTGTCTTATTTTCGGAATTAGACATGTCTCAATGAACGTCAAACCTAAGAAAAACTAGTAGCTATATGCTATAGCAACATTTTTATGTATCCGATAGAGATAGTCTAGCAATAAACCATATGGCGAGAGTCAGTAAATGGCGAATGCAGATGTTATTTTAACAATTGATTTAGAAATTGACGTTTTTATATGTATTGTCATAGAAATGGCCATGTAAAAATCGGGATGTTACACTATTGTATTTCCCTGAGTGGGTTTATTTGTATTGACCAGCTTGATATTTAAAATATCTTACAAAAAATATTTTTGGTGTTATGTTTAAACAACTTATTTTAAATGATCTGAAACTACACAATTTTGAGGGTTTTTTTGGGGGACAACTTGATAATTGTATGTACTTATGTACTAATTCTGTATTTTAATCTACTTAAATTAGTAAGACTGATGAGTTAACTTAATTCCTTCATGTTGCCGACACAAATACAAACACAAGTTGATTGTGTGCAACGCAGCATTTTTTTCAGATGTGGAGTGAGAACAGACATTAAAATGAAATTCTAGTCAGCTGAATGCTGCACATTTGTTAGAATGGCTTATAATGATATATTAAAATCTAAGAGAGACTGTGTGTGTCTGAGAATTAGACGAAAAAAGGTAAATACATAAAAAACATTTCAGTCCATATCTTCTACTACATTCTAGATGTTCATTGTGCACACCTAAGCTTTAATTTATGATGGAAACCATGCCTGTGTTGATCCAACATACTGTAGGGGGTGTTACGTTTTAGTCTCTCCAAAAATAAATATATAACAAATTAAAAACATGAACTGCTTATGTAATGTTTTTCAAGTATTACAGAAAGTAACAGCCATTATGTGATGTTGTGAGTAGTAAAACTGGCTATTCAGACACAACACAAGATGGTGGTGCTTCATTAACTAATGTTTTTGCTCCATTTTATCGTAAAAAAAATGTACACACATACAAAAGAGAAACAGTGCAATAGTCAAAACACTTTTACTCTATTTTTTTTCTTTTAATTTTGATGGGTGGTAAAATGCTGGAAAATCAGAAGCTTTCTTTCTGGATTTTATTTAAATAGAAAGTCTGTGAGTTTTTTAAATATTTGAACATTTTCTTTATCAGCGTACACTATATACCATGATGCCTTCAAATGTTTTGTGATCAGCACTGATTGATGTGTCCCGCGAGATATATTTCCAATAAAAGACAAGGGGGTACTCTGATTATCAGCTAAAATTTGTCAGCAGTACTTCTGTAGTTTCTTAATAGCACTATATAGATCTTTATGGCACACTTTCAGAGCTTTAAAGCAATTTTCCAGTCCTCAGGGGTGTTGTATTTCTTTCAGAACCTCTCTGTCCTGCAAAATTTGCTCACCGTTAGATAAAACTGTAATGAGTTATTCATTACTACACTGTTAATCAACTAAAAAAGGAAATGATCTTATTTATAAAGCACGTTTGTTGATTTTAGCATTGAGAAAGGACGCTACAGCAGGATCAGCTTTGAAAGAAATTCCTCGAAATCTTTTTGATTTGTCTAAATAATTCAGTCTTTCAGTTTTAAAAGTTTGATATAATCTTAAATCATACAGACAATTCAATGTCTGACTCATTTCTTTTGGCGTATCAGTGAAGTGCCTGAATTTATCAGCCATTTTACACAAACCATCAACACTATATGGCAATACTTCTTTTAAGAAACACATGACCTGCCAGCGGAAATGGGATTCTCAGGCATGGTGCCTTCTTTTGCAGGTGGTGTTTCCTAGGTAACGAGACAGTCTAGGAGCGAAGGGTTGATGTGAGATGTGGTCAGGGAAAGGGAAGGGGAGGAGGAGGGTATGCGTCCTCCATCTTCTTTGTTCTCATTCCCGCTGCTTGTGGCCTACTTTAGTTCACCGTATCAGAATCCCTCTGCTCAATTGATGGTTGAATGCAATATTTCTCACTTTTTCAAAACAAAGTACATGTAATATAATTTATGGGGGCTGCACAATATTTTGTTTTGCTGTGATGTACATTGTGATATGAATAAAATGTTATCGGATGATTTGAATAGCTCTACTTGGAAATAATTCCTTTATATAGTTATTTTTTCTATAATAATATTATATTATGGGCGCCACGGTGGCCTAGTGGGTAGCACGATCGCCTCACAGCAAGAAGGTCGCTGGTTCGAGCCTCGGCTGGGTCCGTTGGCATTTCTGTGTGGAGTTTGCATGTTCTCCCCGTGGTTGTGTGGGTTTCCTCCGGGTGCTCTGGTTTCCTTCACAAGTCCAAAGACATGCGCTATAGGTGAATTGGTAAGCTCAATTGGCCCTAGTGTACAGTATGTACAGCTGTGGCGACCCCGGATTAATAAAGGGATTAAGCCGAAAAGAAAATGAATGAATGAATGAATAATATATTATAGAAATGTATAATAATAATAATAAATATAGATTTTTATAATATGTTTTTCTTTGCAGCACATCTGCATAAATTAAAATAAATGACAAGCAAACACAAATAAATAAACAGTGCTATGGTTTTCTGCAGAGTCTAAAAGTATTCAAGTACAGAAATTGAAAAATCAAATGTAAAATATCATGGCCATCATTGTAAAGTAATAATATTTAATAATATCTTAATCTTTTAGTCTTTAATAATAATCTAATTCTGCAATGTGACTATTGCAGATTCATACAGTGCTCAGCATAATCGAGTACACCCCTTTTTGAAAATTAATGTTTTTATCCATTTCTCAGTGAATATAGTTCATATATTGTGGCACAGTTGAACAAAACAGATTTATGAAACAGAGATATTTATTAAAATAATATTTTGGCTACAGAACATTTTTAAAAATAGAAAGATAACACATTTAAATTCATGCGAAATATTGGGGAAAAAATTACAAACTACAACATTTCAACAAAAAACTATAGAGTTTTTTGTTTTTCTTGAATTTTGCTCTTTTTACATTTTCTACTTTATTATTTTTCCCTAATATATCAATTTGTTTGCACTAATTTTGAAGCATTGTCCAATTATTTTTCCAGATTAGCTCCAGATTTAGCTTCAGTACTGTCTAATCTACTGTATGCACAAATTGTATTTCTATATAAAATATTAATCTAAATGAGAGATTTGTGAGGGGTGTACTCATATATGCTGAGCACTGTACATTCATGCTTAAACTATATATTGTTCAGCCCTACAACATAAGACTGTCTTCCGATGGAATAAAGAATCTGAATATTATTATTATATTAAATTGCATCACTTTTCCAATGCTGGGTTGCAGCTAGAAGAGCATCCGCTGTGTAAAACAGATAAGTTGGTAGTTCATGCTGCTGTGGCGACCCCAGATTAATAAAGCCGAAAGGAAAATGAATGAATTATATTGCATTACATTACATTATATAAAGTTATTATATTATATGAAGTCTTATTATGTGAAGTTCTTACATATACATTTATTATATTATATTATATTATATTATATTATGTTATGTTATGTTATGTTATGTTATGTTATGTTATGTTATGTTATGTTATATTATATTATATTATAATATATTATATTATATTATATTATATTATATTATATTATATTATATTATATTATTCGTTAAACTGATGAAATTGTTTTTTTCAGTGAGGCTGTTTGCTGACCTTTCCATCATTTGTATTGTTCTAGTGTGTTTGTCCGCTATTTTGTGAGCTTGACTGAACTGATGAGCCTCTGGCTGTTTTTATATCTCAATTAGAGAGTACTTTAGGACACAGAGTCACTGCCACATGTATGAGCCACTCACACAACATCACAGATTCTCTGTTGACTTGACTCAGGAAATGTAGCTTCATATGTGACCCTGGATCACAAAATCTTAAGATGCACTGGTATATTTGTAGAAATAGCCAAAGCGTCAAAATGAAAAATATGATTAGGATACAAAAAAAAATCTTTTTATGAAAGTTTTATGAAGATATTTTGTACATTACTCTAAATATATGCAAACTCCATTTTTTTATTAGTAATGTGCATTGCTACAAGCTTTATTTGGATGAATTTAAAGGCAACGTTTTTGTAACCCGTTAGATTCCAGATTTTTAAGTAGTTGCATACTGACCAAACATTCTCCTGTCTGAATCAAGCATGCATCAATGGAAAGCTTGTTTTTCAGCTTTCATGTAATTTATACATTTCTTTTTCCAGAAATTGAAACTTATGAATGTTTTTGTGGTCAAGTATCACATATATTCTGAGACCCATAATTCCAAAATAACAGACGGTACAGATTTTTTTCTAACCTGCCTAGTTAACCTAATTAACTTAGTTAAGCCTTTAAATTTCACTTTAAGCTGTATAGAAGTGTCTTGAAAAATATCTAATAAAATATGATTTACTGTTGTCAGCGCATTAGCCTAATAGTTAGCGCGCCGACATACAGTATGGTGCAGCAGCACGTCAGGGCGTCCCAAGTTCGAATCCCGGCTCAAGGACATTTCCCTATCCCCCTCTCTCTCCAACTTCACTTCCTGTCTCAATACTGTCCTATCTAATAAAGGCCAAAAATAAATCTTAAAAAAATCATCATGGCAAAGATAAAATAAATGAGTGATTAGTAAACACATTTAAATTGAACAAAATAAAACAGAATAGAATAGAACAGACCAAAATATAATAGAACAGACCGGAAAAGAACAAAATATTAATACAACAAAATATAATACAACAGAATAGAACACAATAAAACAAAATAATAACAAAATAGAACTGAACAGGCCAGAAAAGAACAGAATATAATAGAACAACATATAAGACAACAGAATATGATAGAACACCATGAACCAGAACTTGAAATAGAACAAAATAAAACAGAATAGAATATAGAATATAGGCCAGAATATAATAGAACAGAATATAATAGAATAGAACATAATATAACACAACAGAATAGAAAAAAACTGCATATACTGTAGCACAATAGAAGAAAATAGAGCAGAACAGAACACAATAGAACAAAAAAGAATAGAACATAATAGAATAGAACACAATAAAACAGATTTAAATAGAACTAAATAAAACAGAATATAATATGACAGACCAGAAAAGAACAAATAATACACAATAAAAAAAGAACAAAATAAAACAGAATAGACCAGAACAGGCCAGAATACAATAGAACAGACCAGAAAAGAACAGAATAGAATAGAACACAAGAAAACAAAATAGAACAGAACAGACCAGAATATAATAGAACAGAATAGAAAAGAGCAGAGCAGAAAAGAACAGAACAGAATATAATAGAACAAAATAGAATAGAACAGAATATAATATAACACAATAAAAAAGAACAAAATAAAATAGAATAGAACAGAATAGAATAAAACAGACCAGAGTATAATAGAACAGGCCAATGTAATAGAACAGAATAGAAAAGAGCATGATAGAATAGATCAAAATAGAACAGAACAGAATAGAACAGAACACAATAAAACAGAATAAAATCAAACCAAATAAAACAGAATAGAACAGAACAGACCAGAATATAATAGAACAGAAAAAAAAGAACAGACCAGAAAATAACAGAACAGAATATAATAGAACAAAATAGAATAGAATAGAATAGAGCACAATGAAATAGAGTAGAATAGAACACAATAAAACAAAATAAAATAGAACAAAATAAAACAGAATAGAACAGAACATGCCAGAAAAGAACAGGATATAATAGAACAAAATATAATACAACATAATAGAACACAATAAAATAGAACAAAATAAAACAAAACAGAACAGGA
>CAIGQQ010036980.1:5470312-5487103 GCA_903798035.1 Danio albolineatus | reverse complement strand
TTATTATTATTATTATTATTATTATTATTATTATTATTATTATTATTATTATTATTATATGAAATTTAGATTCAATTCATCAGATCTGTTAGAAATGATGCTTTGGGATGATTGCTGTGTTCAGTGTTAGGGTGTGTTGTGTTCTGTTCACTTGTGCTTGAATCATTGGGTGTGTCTCGTTGTCTAGGGCTTTGTTAGGAAGTCTGGCTGATGGAAAACGGTTGCTTGCAATGATGATCTTATTTGTTCTAGCTTAAAGGGGCGCTCCAGAGTGTATTTTTAAAGCTTGATTGAGTTTATGGGGTGCAAAGCAATGTGCGCTTATGCTTCCTGTGTGAAAAATTTCAATATGTTTTCATATATCTTATTTTGATTATATACAACTACTCAGCTAACACGAAATTGGCTGTAATATTTCCTAGTTTCTCCAAAAGCACGCCCTCAAGAGGCTCTGATTGGTCAGCTAACATAATGTGCTAAGATTCGCAGATCGGCTCCATGTCACCAGGAAGCATTCAGCTATAACATTACAGCACATCTGGCCATGCCCCTTCGCTGCGGGGAGTGTGTGCGCATAACCTGAAGAGTTTATGACGACCATTAACCAGGATGTATTTTTTTGAAGTCCCCAAACTTCGTTCGCTGTAGGCTTTGCTAAGCTAACTATGTAAAAGCCAATGTCTCCCTTTGCATTGAACTTTGAGCGTCTTACATTCACACAGCTACATTACACATCAACTAAAGTTTAATAATGTGATTTCGTAGTGGACCACCCTTTTAAGGGTGAATTTTATAATTATACAATTGTCATCGCTGCTAATATGTTAGTTATGACATAATTTGCTGTGTGACACAAGCTGATTGATTGTTTCACACATGAAAACAACTGCAAAATGTAAAATGAAAAGGAAGTATTTGCAGAAGTCAACAGATTTTGCAAGGATAATACTTTTATTTCCGCTCCCATATTTTTTTTATCTTTTAGAAGCTCCATAAAACTCTGCCATGAAACAGTTTGTCTTTTTTGGCCTTTGAAAAAAACACCATACTTGCACTCAAACTGAATAATTCAAAACATGTTTAAATTCTGTAACCTACATATTTTGAATTATCAATATTCTTTTGACAACTGTTCTTGTTAAACACACTAGGCATGTACATTCTGTGCATTTTGTGATTGTTTTGGGCATTTGTAAAAAAAAAAATTGTGTAAAAATTTGATGTAAAAACCTCAATGTCTGAAATGTTCTCCTAAAATTAGCATTTTTCTCAGCCTCCTGTGTTTATGTTCAGCTATTTCACTTTAAAGGCAATGATAAGAACTTATTAATCACTATAAAAGTAAAATTACTGAGTCTACACACAGGAGTCAAAGAAAAATGCCAATATAAACGGCATTTAGAGGTTTTAACTAAACTTTTAATACTGTATATATACTGTACACTGCTCAGCATAATTGAGTATACTCCATTTTGATAATGAATATTTTTAGCCATTTCTCAGTAAATATAGGCAATGTATTTTGGTGCTTATAAACAAAACAGGGGCGCCACGGTGGCCGAGTGGTTAGCACGTTCGCCTCACAGCAAGAAGGTCGCTGGTTCGATCCCTGGCTGGGCCAGTTGGCATTTCTGTGTGGAGTTTGCATGTTCTCCCCGTGGTTGCGTGGGTTTCCTCCGGGTGCTCCGGTTTCCCCCACAGTCCAAAGACATGCGGTACAGGTGAATTGGGTAAGCTAAATTGTCCGTAGTGTATGTGTGTGAATGACAATGTGTGGATGTGTTTCCCAGAGATGGGTTGTGGCTGGAAGGGCATCCGCTGCGTAAAACAAATGCTGGATAAGTTGGCGGTTCATTCCGCTGTGGCGACCCCGGATTAATAAAGGGACTAAGCCGAAAAGAAAATGAATGAATAAATATAAACAAAACAGATTTATTAAACAGATATTTTTATTAAAATAATATTTTAGTCACCAAACATATTTAGAAATTGAAAGATAATATAATTAAATTCAAGCAAAATAAAGCCAATAAAAATTACAACCCACAAAATTTCAACAAAATTTTTCAATTTTATTTTGCTTCTCTTGATTTTTCCTCTTTTTAAATTTTTATTTAATATTTTTCTATAACACATACATTTGGGTGTACTAGTTTTTGGACCGTTATCGCAAGTTATTTTGTTAGATAAGCTCCAGATTTGGCTTCAGTACTGACTAATCTAATGTATACATACAAATATAACATTGTAGAGCGTCCTATTAAAAATATGAATAAAAAGATAGATTTGTGAGGGGTGTACGTATATATGCTGAGCACTGTATATATTTTGGCCATCACTAGTGTGCTGTCACTTAAATTAAATTGACCTGCACATCAAAAATAAACTTGGCATTAAAATTGTGAATACACTAATTAGTTAGCATGCATGCTGAAAAGAATATGCGCTGTGCACACGCTGCTCACGTTTGTTGTGTGAAACCAGACTTAAAGTTCCCATAAAGTGTCACGATCACCAGCGATCTACAGCACTTTCCGTGAACTACAGATTTGCTTGTTAAAGGACTACATTTCCAGTCATGCAGCACACACACACTCCTACTCCATATCACGATTGATTGCACATACACCACTGGAGGACTGTCAAAGTCTGATCACACACACTACATAAGCAGCACATACACACACACAGTCGTCGCTCAGTATTGTTTGCTGTATGTGACTCTACAGCAGGTTTCCTTTGTTCCTGGTTTTTCCGTGTTTTGACCCTAGCCTTGCTATCTGTTTATCCTTGACTGCTACCAGCCTTTTTGACCTTATGCCTGTTTAACGACCATGGTATTGATTACCTTTACACATGTGTTTGCCCCTGTTGACCACTGCTGTACTGACTTTATATTAAATCTGTGATTGGATCCTCACCACCGTTGTCAGTGTCACCATCCTGTTACATAAAGTGCTTTGAAGTGTGTGTATTTATTCGATGTTTGACGTAAGTTCATGAAGACAGGGCAGCACATAGAGTAGCTCTGTTTTTATTGCATAATTTGTGTAGTTTGTAATGTTGTTTATGTAGTTATGTATTGGTAAAAGCTCATAGTTTTCTGACTGAAGTCAATTGTTAATAATGTATATTTTACTTAAAGGTGCAATATACTGTATTGATTCAATAAGTTAAATCGTTCTCTGATGTCTACATAGTTGGTATGTGGGCAAGTTCAAAATACCCAGAAATGATTTTATATGCATTATGCATTCATTAACCCATGAAATACCCCTAGAATCAGAATCTCCATATTAACCATCTTTGGAATGATCATGAATATTAATAAGCTCTGCTTTGAGCTCCTACGCCCAACACCCCTTGTGAACAGGGCGCCTCTCTCTTTCTTCTTTTTACTCAATTACATACACACAAACACACACAGCATGATGTACTTTAAAATAAACACGTGCAAAACTACTTAAGTGATGTGGGTTTATTTTACTTTGATTGAGTGAATGATCTCTTTAATATAAGCTGGGGCTATTCGATTACTTTGTCATTGGGGCCAGTTCATGAAAAGCATTCTAAATGAGGGGCCGGAGAGATTCATTCATTCATTCATTTTCTTGTCGGCTTAGTCCCTTTATTAATCTGGGGTCACTACAGTGGAATGAACCGCCAACTTATCCAGCATTTGTTTTACACAGCGGATGCCCTTTGAGCAGCAACCCATCACTGGGAAACACCCATTCATACATTCTCATTCACTACGGACAATTTAGCTTACCTTATTCACCTGTACCACGTCTTTGGACTTGTGGGGGAAACCGGAGCACCTGGAGGAAACGCATGCGAACACAGGGAGAACATGCAAACTCCACACAGAAATGCCAACTGACTCAGCCGAGGCTCGAACCAGCGACCTCCTTGCTGTGAGGTGACAGCACTACCTACTGCGCCACCATGTCGCCGGGCCGGACAGATATATGACTTGCAACATGAGTGATGACACAACAGCAGTATAAGAGCCCATATGTTGTATTTTTGCACCTTAAGACACCTGTGGGGGTGTTACGGTGGTGCAGTGGGTAGCGCAATCACCTCACAGCAAGAAGGTCACTGGTTCGAGCCACGGCTGGGTCAGTTGGCATGTCTGTGGGGAATTTGCATGTTCTCCCCGTGTGCTCTGGATTCCTCCACAGTCCAAAGACATGCGCTATAGGTGAATTGAACAAGCTAAATTGGCCATAGTGTATGTGTGTGAATGCAAGAGTGTATGGGTGTTTCCCAGTGTTGGGTTGCGGCTGGAAGGGCATTCGCTGCTTAAAACATGCTGGATAAGTTGGCGGTTCATTCCGCTGTGGCAACCCCTGATTAATAAAGGGACTAAGCCAAAAAAAGAAAACGAATGAATGATATATTGTGGATGGTTTTTTTGTGATATAGCGCTGATATGGTGATCTATCATTATTAGGGGGAAAATAGCATATCATATTACTGTACCTTAATGTCAGACCACTTATTTCACTTTTATCTTTGCTCTTAACTTATTTATTTATTTATTCTTGCAAGTTCAGTTAATGATTTTATTCCAAATAGAGCTATTCAAGTCATCTGCCGGGATCATGTTCATTTTGCAATAGAGATCGCAAGCAAAATCAAATATCGCAGCGTCAGATTTCTCCAATATCATACAGCCCTACTCGCAATATACAAATAAAAGAGTTTTAGGGTAACACTTTATTTCGATGGTCCATTTGAGTATCAGTAGGCTGTCTACTTAATTACTGACATTCAACAGACATTTAACTGACTATAAGAAACTTTGCAAGTACATGTCAAGTTACACTAACCCTACCCCTAACCCCAACTTAACAGTCTACTTATGATCTAATGAGAATTAGTTGCAATGTAACTTAAATTCAACAAACAGGCTATAAAAATAAAGTGTTTTAAGGTGCTTTAATGCTAACTAAAGTTGTAAATATAATTTGTACATAAAAATTGTTCATTTGTTTTTTTTGTTTTTTTGTTTTAATTAAAATTAAAATAATAGTTAACCCAAGTTTTATGTTTTTACTACAACCAACAACTTTGGTCACCAATATCCCAGTAGACACACAACATCATAAGACGTTAATATTAGGTTAGATTTAGGATGCCAGTGTCTAAGGACAATGTTATTTTGACGTCCAATAACAATGTAAAATGACGTTGATATTTGGCTGATTTAAGGTTGAGTTGTAAAGTGACTAAAATTCAACGTCGAGCCAACATCTTAAACCAACGTCATATTGACGTCAAATACTGACATTTATTTGTCAGGTATGGCAACCAAAATCTAATTTCTGGTAGATGTCATATTGGTAACGTCCACACAACGTCAAGCTATAACATCTGTAGACGTTGATAGTTTGTTGTTTTTAGGCCATGTTAAAAAGGAAAAAATTTGCAATGTCTGTCTATCGTAGGACACTGACATCAACCCGATTTTTATTTCTAAACAAAATGCAACGTCAATCTGACATCATGTTGACATCTTGTGTCTGCTGGGATACTTCAATATATACAGGAACAAGGAATCGCTTAAACATTTCATAAACTTCATTAGTGATTATTTTAGGTTGAGTAAAATAAAAAGTAACTGTATGCAAACAGTACGGCTGTTTAAAACATACAGCACCATCTGTCGCCACTGGCTTGATTGGTTTGGGACGTGTGGAGCTGTGCATCGATGGATTTCTTCTTCAGTGTTTGGACTCTCAGTTGTGAATATTAAACCACACTGAAAAACTAAACTGAATTTCAGCTCTGAAAACTGCACTGACAATTTTCTAGTTCTATGTTAAGCTGCTTCGACACAATCTAAATTGTAAAAGCGAAAAAAATAAAATAAAGATGAATTGAAATGAATCTGCTGTTAAAAACGAAGCTCAGAGCTGATTCAAGAGAAAATAGCGATGCAATTTGAAAATGACAGAATTAGTTTCTCTTTTTCACCTCAGCTCTAGTTTATACTGGACTGTTTTTTCAACATAGGCATTTGTGGAGATCACAAATTATGTAGCCAGAAGTACGTATGGCTGCATTTCATCTTTAAAACGAATGCTACGGGGCTGTATGATGCCTTTCCTTTTCACGCTTACCCTTAACTTCTTATGGATGGCTTTCCCACTGTTACCAGTTTGTCTAGTATCTTACCATGTAAGTTGGCGGACCTGAGTTGCAAAGAGTTGACCATAACAATGGGGTTCGAGTCCGGTGAAAAACAGTTCTAGAAAGTGGGTTAGACAAAAAAAAAGAAGCCAAAAAATTAAATAAACAAGTAAATAACAGGGTGAGAATGTAGTAAAATCTGAAAATGTGGTAAAAATCAGATGAGGGCTTTTCTTTTTCTGGATTGCTTTTTGAAACTGTCGGTTGGGTTTAGGGAAGTAGGAGGGTGGGTCAGTTGATTGGTCAGTCAGTCAACAGCGGCCTCTGGTGGATTTATGCAAGAACAGCAGGCACAAATGGCACTTGCGAGAGAAAATTTGAGATCTCAAGAAGCATACACAGCGGCCTCAGGCGGATTTGCGAAAACAAAAACTGCAAAAAAAACTTAGCTCCTGGGATGTATTTGGTAATCTCCAGAATAGTATAGAGGGGTACATTTTCAGAATAAGCCTGGGTTGGTTTTTTGACTGTTTTGGGCTACTGTGCAATACATGGTGTTAGAGTGTGGTGAGATTTTTAGTGCTATGTTAAGATGTGCTGGGCTGTGTCAGACTGTGTTAAAGACACATATATTTATGATATAACTGACGTGATTAAACGTGTTATGATTTATTGGGTCATTTTAGGCTGTGTGAAAATATATTTTGCTATTTTGAGGAGTGTTAAGATACTCTGGAGTGAGTTCAGTTGCGATGAGAATCTTTAGGTGTACTTCGCTGTTGTCTTTGTGGTGCTCTCATATGATATCATTAGCAACAGATCCAAAAACATCCATGTGTTCCCCATCCCCTGGGTCTGTTTGAAGACACTTTTCAAAGAGCCATATTCACATCTGTTTTCTTCTCACATACTGTATGTATAAATTAGCTTACTTAAAGCTTTGGTTTTGTTTCTACTCCAAATATCTAACAATTCTTAAATGAAGAAGCATTTTCAAAACAAGCAAAACATTGTCTTATTTTCAGAAGTACTATGTCAAAAATAAGGTAGTTTTTTGATATCTCGACTAGAAAGAAGACAAAAACCCTAAGTAAGAAAAGCATTTTTGCAGTGTTTAGAGAAGCCTTGTGTTAGAGAGAGTGAATATAGGAGAATTAAGAATGTTTAATGTCTTTCTGATCTGGACTGTTGTTGGGGGATGGTCAGAGAGGGGCTGTTGGCACCAGTCACAGAGAGAATTAACACAGCCGTGAATAATGCAGACCTGCCATATCAACTGCAAGAAGGCTCTGCAGTGCTCATGCAGACAGATGGCCTGGAACTTGCTCATTCACAAGCTTAAAGGCACGCTTTGCGTTCATTATGTATTCCAAAGATGGCATTTCATTTCTCAAATCAAATAATTATTATATAAATAATAATACAATAAATGTATAAGTGTATAGTAAATGTATATTTATAAAATGTATGTTTAATGAGATTGAACGCAAATCCAAGACTAATAAAATGGATTATTCACACATTGTTTAAAAGCAGCATTACAGAAACTCACGCCAATTCATAACTTTTTGATTTGGCTAATTCGTATGAATTTGTACGATCTCATTCATACATTTTAGTATGATTTGCTCATCCACAAATGACGGTTGGTTTTAGGGGTGGGGTTGGGTGTCACGTCCCTAAAAATAAATAAAAAATTGCACATTTTTGTATTACTAAACTTGTTTGAATTCGTACAAATTAGCCACTAAACTGATAAAACTAAAAATAGTAACGTTTTCTCGTGAGATCATGCTTGAATATTTTTATAGCTTCATATTATAAAGCAGATTTTTGCTAATTAAAGCTGGATGGTAATATATACTATAGTTTGTATTTTGAAATATGGTGACTATTACTTAATCATGTAAAAAGCCTGATAAAAATGTGTATCTGGATTCAGTGTCACCATTTTTCACTTTATCCGAGTTTCCTCTATAAAACCCCTAGAAAACATTTAATTTTGATGGTTGTTTACATGAGCTCTTACTCACAACTTATATTAAGTCAAGTAATTTCATGTTGGATGTGCCAGAGCTTTCTTCAGTTAAACAAAAAGAAAACTAAAGTCATTGCATTTAGGAACAGAGATGAGGTTCTCAAGGTGAATGCGTATACCTTGAGTCAAACTACCAAAAATAAGGTTTAGTTTCAGGAGTCATGTCAAAGCAGTAATTAAATCAGCATACTATCATCTCAAAAACATCGCAAGAATTATATGCTTTGTTTCCAGTGAGGGCTTGTTCATGCTTTTATCAGCAGCAGGATGGATTACTGTAACGCATTCCTCACTGGCCTTCCCAAAAAGACAGTCAGCCAGTTGCAGCTCATTCAGAACGCTGCGGCCAGGATTCTGACCAGAAGCAGAAAATCAGAGAACATTAAACCAATCCTCAGGTCTTCACACTGGCTCCCAGTTACATTCAGAATAGATTTTAAAGTACTACTACTTGTCTATAAATCACTAAATGGCCTAGAATCTCAATATATTACATACATGCTCACTGAATATAAACCCAACAGATCCCTCAGATCATTATGGTCAAATAAACTACAAATTCCAAGAGTTCAGTCAAAGCAGGGTGAATCCGCCTCCAGCTACTACGCGCCCGTTGCTGCAATGAGCTTCCAGAAGTGATCAGATGTGCTCCAACATTAGGCACATTCAAATCAAGCCTGAAAACACAACTGTTTAGCTGTGCCTTTATAGAATGAGCACTGTTCTACGTCCGACAGATCGCACTATTATGTCTTTCTTTTCCTTTTCATTCTTTTTTCTTCCCTTTTTCTTTTTATTATTTGTATAAAGCACTTTGAATTGCCACTGTGTATGAAACGTGTTACATAAACCTGCCTTGCCTTGCCTTGCCATGTTATAAAGCCATTTATACAATATATATTTTAAAGCATTTGTTGATGCATGGGTTACTCATGGGTGTAATTGATGATTATAGATGATTAAATAGGTTTGGAGGGATTACTGTCCATCACCGCCTGCAGCATGGTGCAGAATGTTTGATGATAACAAGAACGAGGTGCTAAATTTTACAAACTAAGTCATTCATAATGAAATGCATTGCAAATACATTGTTTATGACAAGCTCTGCTGTATACACTTAATGCTCTGCTGTATACACCTAAAAATAAGAAAATTACATTTTATTTTCATGCCAACTTTAAATGTGGTTCTGTTAAAGTTTGATTCATTTAAATGAATCGTAATTTGTATATGGGATTTAATGGATTATAGTATTTTTATTGGTCATTAAATCTAATTGAACAATCTGTTTATTCGGTGAACGAACATCAGTTATTACCAAAAAAATTAACCAAAATAAACCAATGGCAGATTTTGGGGGAGCTCCATCACACAGAGCCCCAAGCAGTGGGTGTCTTGCATGCCCATCTGCTACTCTACTGTATATACCAGCCCTGGAGATTTTACAGCCCCCCAGCTGACTGGACATCTTTGATCGGCCCTTGTATATGGTTTATTTCAGTTCAACACAAAAAGGGCCATGCAATGCAATGCACAGGTCTGATAGCAAGTAAACGAAAGGGGCAAATCACATGTCGGGTCTTTTGCGCCCTCAAGTTTGTCATTTCAAATGAAGATGTGTGACTTGAGCATGCAAATAAGAACCGACGCTTGTGTTTTTCAGTTCCGCAAGTGAACCACAAGTCATGTGACAAGAACCAACCAGGCAGCTTCACACTTTGTTCACACACATTACCTCAGACTAACAATTTAACAAATCCAGATACAGATCCTCAGATCTAGATGATTATTTGTGCGCTGTGTTATGTCACACCTCTGATATTCATCCTGATTTCAGTACTCTTGGTCAGCTCAACACAGCTCAGGCTAGATTTCTCTCACTGAACATAAAAAATAAGTAAATAAAAAATAACCAAGGTGAAACAGTTAAAAATAACCCTGTGGCATTTATAGCTTATCCACAGAAGTTGATATTGTGATGCTGGTCTGTAAAATACATGCACTTACTGTGTAAAGATCAGTTTCGAAACTTGCTTTTATGAATGTTTATTAAATAGTATCAGATACTGGTTTTATATATATTATAACTATATTGGAGTCTAATGTGGCACCTTGTAAAAATAAATTGCCCGCCCCTGGTACTGTGTTTTTGTCTACTATACAGTAAGGAAGTATGCAGTTTTGAATGCAGCCTTAGAAATTGGATTTTGAGTGCACTGAAGTCTGACCCCTGATCTCTAACCTTCTCAGGGATCCCATCGATTGATGATGTCATACCCAACGGCCTCCTATGACCAGCTGGTGCGGCAGGTGGAGGATCTCCGTAAGGAGAACTCTCACCTGCGGCGTGAGCTTCAGGACAACTCACACCACCTGTCTAAGCTGGAGAATGAAACATCTGACATGAAGGTGAGTGAAGCTCAGATTATCAATGATTGATTTTCTTTAAACAGATCCTTGGGTCTGCAGGTGGTCCTGGTCCACCCAGTTTTGATGAACATAGCCAATGAGCTACAATCTGGCCTGATATTAGAGCTTTTATTGTTATTAGAGCTTTAATGTCAGGTCCAACACATGTCTCAGATGACAAGTCCATTTGAAGGCTCTGTCTACATTTTTGTGACTCTGAAATACATTACTTAGGGAGCATTTTATTATTTGTTTCACACACATATCCTGATCACATCCTACACTTCCAAGTGAAGGTGTTGCTTGTTATAGAGATCACCTTGCAAACCACTGACCTAGACCCAACCATTAGTGTTTTCAAAGGCAAACAGAAGAGAAAAGTGCCAGTTTAACTGAACAGATATACTATGCTTTTTCTTCTTTTGTGGAATTTGTTTATGCTTCAACACCAAGTACAACACCATACAAGATGAGTTACCGAGCAAACTGACCATGCCAGAAAAGTTGTCCATATGGAGATAGATGGGTGAGGCATTTGTATTTATTTAATGTTGTGCAAAGAACTTAAAAATAATCCTTAATTCATTGATATTATGTAATAATAATAATAATATTAATATGCAATAAATATTCTAAAGCAACAAAAGTTGTCATACTGCTCTGTAATATTCATTTTACCTAGAATTTGCAGTCAAATGGATGTTGAAGTACATTTTTTAGTTTTACAAACAAGTAGGCTGAAGCACATATTTCCAATAAGCCTGCGTTGGTCTTTTTAGACTGAAAGGAACATTAAGTTTGAGACATTTATAGCTTTGTTAGTTGTTATACTTAATGCATGAAGTATAAATTTGTTTCATAATATTGCTTGTCATGTTGGGCACTGCATATGGTGTGTGGCATTCTGTGTGGCAAGAGTTAGCCCTGTTTGGCTCAGTCATGACCCACTTTCCACAAAATGTCTGGAAACTCTAATGATGAGTGTCCAGCATCTCTGAACTCATTTTAAATCACTGTTGCCCATTACAGCTCTCGGATGAGCAGAGCAGGCAACCATTAGACCATGGAACGTATTGTATTATTGACCCTAGAGTCTTAAATTGCAGAATTTCTGATGTGTTATATGAGCTTGAGCCTTTGAGTTCCAGTAAAACGGGAGCATATCTTTCTTGCAATATTCTCAGCACATGAAAATACACAAACAAGTCACACACATACACTTATGATGCCGTTGAAATTGATCAGATGATGAAATGCTAGTAAAAGGTGTGTGAATACTGCAGATTCACCCATGTTTTGTTAGTCTAGCTGCTTTGGAGACGTTAATCCTGTAGGGAGGAATGCCCCTGAAGAGCTCATTAGGAATCAACAGCTTTGTTCTGTCAACTTTAGTAGGTCTTTGTGATGACTACTAATTTGAAATGTCAATTTCTGTTTTGTTATGATTCTTTAGGGTCTTGTATGTACGTTTTTGACTCTTCTAAAGCATAAAATTCCATAATATGTTTGCAGAAATTTAAGAAACATGCTAAGTGAACATTCTTGTTTATCTGAAAAACAATACTAAAGTCAGATAATCTGCTTTAAAAAAACGTGCTTTCCTTGCTGGAACGTCGGTTTTTGTTTTGGTCCCTTTAACCCGCCCAATGCCAGTTTAGCCAATTATATTTCAGCACCCCGGGTTGCCTTGGTGGAAAACAGCATATTTCATTTATTCAGCCAGGAAGGCTCTTGAAGTAACAGAAAATGCGACCTCCGGTAGACAATAACAGCCTCTAAATGAGACGTGAATTTAGAACACATGAGGTTATTAATTAGCAAATAATATAAATATTACAAATGTAAACATTAGGTGAGCAGGTTACAATGTAACCCTGTATCCTAACAAAACGATACGTGAAAAGATTTGCAGTGATAAGCTATTTGGCTGTTTGCACTAGACGAACTGTGATAGAAATTTGAATACAGTCATTCAGAAGCACAGAATAGTGCACTCACTGCACTCCATCAAAATGGTAAGGTTTACAATCTAATTATTACATATTAAACCTCTTTAGCTATAATAAATTTACGTGCTGAATCACTGATATGTGTTGGCTTGGACTGAGTCACAGTTCCATTTCAAATGGTTTATTTTATTTTCAAAATCTGCTGCTGCTTTCAGTAGTATGACAATAAATGTCATGTAAAATGGCATACAAACTCACATTATTAGCATTTAACACTGAATGAAGCACACTTGCAAACTGCACCTTTAATAAAAAGTCTATAACCTCATTCATTCATTCATTTTCTTGTCGGCTTAGTCCCTTTATTAATCCGGGGTCGCCACATCGGAAAGATCCGCCAACTTATCCAGCATCCGTTTTACGCAGCGGATGCCCTTCCAGCCACAACCCATCTCTGGGAAACATCCATACATTATCACTATGGACAATTTAGCTTACCCAATTCACCTGTACTGCATATCTTTGGACTTGTGGGGGAAACCGGAGCACCCGGAGGAAACCCACGCGACCACGGGGAGAACATGCAAACTCCACACAGAAATGCCAACTGACCATGCAGAGGCTCAAACCAGCGACCTTCTTGCTGTGAGGCGAACGTGCTACTCACTACGCCACTGTTGCGCCAAGTCTATAACTTACTTGGGTTAAATTTATTAATGGTGCAATAAATAAACAATTTTACCCTGTCAAAGACACCTTGGCCCACAGCAAGCCATTTCGCTTCAGGAGCTGTAGGCAAGATCGGGAAAGATTGTGGTTGCTAAACCAGCACAGCACACACACACACAGCACTTCAAGAGTTCACACTTAGCTGATGATTGATTATAAAGCTAGTTTGGCAGGCTGTCCCAGGAAAGAACCCCGAGCTCATAAGATCCTCGAGCCCAGCGCTCCCTCCCATTGCAAGGCAAGAAGGTTTGAGCTTGGGGAAGATCTCGAGAACTCCCCTGCTGGAGTAGCTAATGAACAGATAGTGATTACTCTTAGGAGATAGCTACTCACTAGGAGCATGTCCATGGTGTCTATTTGGATCAGTCAATTAACTTAAGTTGCATGTTTTTGGACGGTGGGAGGAAACCAGGGAACCCGGGGGAAACCCAGGGGAAACCCACATGAGCACGGGAAGAACCTGCAAACGTCTCTGATTCCAGTCTTTACCAAACCAGCCGACAGAAACGTCGGCTGGTTTGGTAAAGACTGGAATCAGAGACGTTCTTGCTGTGAGGCAACAGTGCTAAGCACTGGGCCGCCGTGCCACCCATCTAGGAAGGAGGAGGAGTAGGGGTGGAAGGGGGGATCCTTCAAAACAAAGATAGCTGTGATACGTAACCAAGAGTATTTATAGTAATTTAGGAATCGTCTGATTGGTGCGTTGTGAATTGGATAATGCAGGTCCAGCTGCTAGCAATCATAAACACGTGATCCTCTCGAAATTAGTTTATAAATAAACTTCACTCAATGTGTTTTTAGTCATTGTCAATGTGAGCAGTGGCAAAAATACACCCAGCGCCGAAATGATCGTGGCACTGCTGCTTCAGCTCTGCTCACGCTCCGCACTGACACACTTCTTTTGTGTGCGATATGAAAGTTCTTATCCGTATACATGGATGGAGAGAAACACGCACTGCTCACACTCTGCTCGCACATGTGGTTTGAAAGAGGTAATAGCAAAAAAACAGGGACTTCCACAATGAACAGACAAATGATGCAAGTTTGCCATTGCAGAAAGGATGATAGTCTGCCTTCAATGTCCTCTTTTGTTACGATCCATTCTGAATAAACAAACAATGCAGTTTACATGCGTCGTCCTTGTTGCATTATTCATTAGGATAAATCTAAACTAATTTCTGTAGTTCAAACAACTTGTAGTTGGAAAAAGTCTGTTACAACAGCACACGTATAAAAAAAACAGTTGGATTTAAATTTGACTTATAATTACAGTAAAGTGTTGGGCCAGGGGTGCGTTTCCCAAACAATGACATAACTGGAGGCTGAACTATCATAGTACGATGCATCGTTTGGGAAAAGAACGATGTAGTGACGAGTGTTTTCCAAAACCCGTAGTTTCTCTGTCGCACATCCATCGTTTGAACCATGTTAGTTATCACGTAAAACACCCACAATGATGCTCTAAAAGAGACGGAGTAACTACTTCTTTAGAGAAGAACCCTGTAATTTCTTGGTGCAAATTATATTGTTTTACCCGCACACGCATTTAAAAAAAATCCAATTTTAGTTTGGTAAAAAGATGCACTCATTTTCTATATTAACTGAAATATATGTAAACGGCACATACAGGGCCTATGTTTCCTTTACAAATATTATTGAGAACATTACATATTCTATTCTAAAAATAAAATCACTTACAAAAGCTAACACGTATTGTAATATCATATATAAATCATATAAATAAATAAATAATGAGGCTATTTATAAGGAAATTACTAGGGCTGTCAAAATTAGCGCGTTAACGCACGCCGATTAATTTGAAATATTTGAGTCGTTAAAAAATTTAACGCATTTAACGCAGGTGGCAGTTTTTTTATTCCCTGTTGTGGCTTTTACGGGGTTGTAGTCCATGGCGCAGGGCATTGTGGGTGTGTAGTTCGCAACACATGCGGTGGAATGTGAGCGCGCGCTGTGTGTGTGTGTGTGCGGTGAAAGGGAGAAAGTTTGATCCGGTTTTGTGTTAAGTTTACTCCTGTAATTCCACCCGGGAGCTGTTTTGGACTGTGAAGCTGAAAGCACTAAAGGAAGTAAAAGAAGGGCATGCATCGAGTACTTTTGTCCGTCTCATCATTTGCACGAGACTGTGAGTTAACGAGCTGTTACTCTGCCGCCGGGCATCGCGGAGAAAGTAACACGTGTGTTCAGGGCCGGCGCGTCCATAGAGGTTACCGGGCGATAATATGGATAATGTGGATCCATGTAAATGTCCTCAGTGATGTGCCAGATGATGTCGCAAGCTGTCAAAGACAGCCCATTCCTCTCTAAGTTGATTCCAAGCACCCTCAAATGTTTCATTAAGTTTGACGTGTTTCCCCCCTACACGCAACTTTTCTAAAGCGTCTGCTTCGCATTGCTGTATCAGAATCCTTGCTTGAGAAATACAGCCATACTTTAAGAACTGTAGTGGTGCGAGGTGATTATCTGAAGGGAGTGTGTGTCTCTGTCTGTGTGTGTGTGTGTGTGTGTGTGTGTGTGTGTGTGTGTGTGTGTGTGTGTGTGTGTGTGTGTGTGTGTGTGTGTGTGTGTGTGTCTGTGTGTGTGTCTGTGTGTGTGCGCGTGCATGCGTGTGTTGTCACCTGATTATGTCAACAGACAGTACTGTCTTATAGCAACTGGCTAATGTTAGGAAGGTCTAAGCAAAATTGTTTCTACTTTATAATTAATGTTCTCAACTCGCAAAACAACTTTACAATGAAAACAATTGTTTGTATTCAATACTTTATTATTGTTATTTTTTTCCTCCAATTTCCATATTTGCAATGCCTGTATTTTGGACTTTTTTTTAGTTCACTTAGAATCCAACATGGAAATAATTTCTGTTTGTTATTGGCATTGATTGTTTTAAAATTCAAATGGCACTTACATGCCTGTGTTTTTATTTCTGTAATAAATACGGCTTTTCGTGATTAATCATGATTAATCACAGACAAAAGTGTGATTAATTAGTTAATTTTTTAATCAATTGACAGCCCTAGAAATTACATAATAATGATGATGATGATTGTTACGCGGGTCTGTGTTTATTTATTTATTGTATTTTTGCTATGGTTGTGCACTTGTTTGAGTAGGTGGAGTTTTCTAGCAGCTTGTCCAGGATTAGATGGCGCCGGTGATCCCCGTGCCTCTGCTAGTGTCTGAAGTGAAAGCGCATTCACATTTTCAGAACCACGTATTTGGTTATGTACCGTGTCGACGTCGATTCAATCAAACAAAAGATCCAAACCCAACTCGATTCATTTATTCGACTCTGAGTCAACTATTTTGCTAAAGAATTAATAGCTTTAAATGCGGCACACTTTCAGATTTAAACCTCAATGTCACGATCACCAGCGATCTCCTCAGTCAGAGATCGCTGGTTGATTCACATCACAACACAGCTTCCTTCACTTAGTCCCGTAATCACCACTAGCACCTTCATGTTAATGTTAATTGATCACAGCTGCTTCCCATCACCGTGCACTCCAT
>CAIGQQ010036980.1:5443047-5470302 GCA_903798035.1 Danio albolineatus | reverse complement strand
CAAGCCTTCCAAGCCTTCCACGGCTTACCAGCCTTCCAAGCCTTCCACGACGTACTACAAGCCTTCCAAGGCTTCCACGTCACCCCAGCCATCCAAGTTGTCAGTCTGTGTGCTTCCCTTCGCCTGTCCTGTTACCCAAGTCTCCAGTCTGTGGTCTGTGTAATCCTCTGTCTGTCCTCAGTGTATCAATCCACCAGTCCTGTCATCCTCGTCTGCAGTCTGATTGTATTCATCCGCCAGTCCCGTCCTCCAAACCTCCTGTCTGTGTGGAGACATCCGCCAGCCACGTACCCAACGTCTCCTGTCTGTGTTAACCATATGTTCGTCCATTTTCCCGATCCTTCCATCTGTGGTCTGTGAATCATCCATCTGTCTGTCCTCCGTAGTGATATCTGGGGTGTGCTGTCCTAACCCCCGTCGTCGTCTCATATCCTTTTGGTAATCCCCTATGTGTTCAGTGTTGTCTTTAATAAACTGTTGTGCATTGGAATCGTCCTGTCTACCAGTCTGTTTCATAACACTCAGCTGGATGTTTTCATTCACTTTGAGCTGTTACACACTACATAGAAGGACATTTTCAAAAACCCATAATAGGGGCTCTTTATAGTAAATTTATTATTAAAATAGCTTCTGCACTAAAAAAAATATTCATTAGATTTATTAAAAAAAAACATTTAAGTTGAACATTACTCAATTTAATTTAAGTTTCATTTCAGCCCATATAAATTCTTCCCAACCACTTACCTTAGTAAAATAGTAAGTCCAATAAAACATTTTTTTTTCTCAGTGTGTGTTCTGCAGAAACACAGACATGTTAAGAGTACCATAAATCATGAATATTAATTTTCAGCCCAAATTTACAGATCTAAACCTGAGGGTTTATTTAGTGGCGCATTGGAAATGCTCAAAGCCTTTCTCTGCACAGAGCCATCGATTGAAACTCATTCAACAACTGCTTTCATGAGATTATACTGTAGGTGCCGGGGTCATATTCGGTATCCCATGATTCCACAGTAGCCCGCATGCCCAGATGCTGAACATAATCCCTGCCAAAGCTTTTCAGTCTCACAATCTATTCTCTCCTCAAACAGTGCATGCATTATAAAGATGAGGTCATCTGCTTTGTCGAGATGAGAAAAGCGTCTCTTTTTATTTGAAAATATGTGCTTTAGTTTTAACTAAACTGGACTCCATTGGCAAAAGATGACTGCTTATATTTTGAATTGTCCTAATTTATTTTATTTTTTGCGGGAATAGGAGGTTCTGAGGCAGTTGCAGAGTAAACTGGAGCAGGAGGCCGGAACGCTTGCCTCTTCAGGCAGAACTGATGTGCTGGACCAGCTCAAAGGTAAACCTCCAAATAAGTCATACTGTCCATTTATCTTCAGATTGTAATATATTTTCATTTACTATTTGCTTTACATTGAATTAAATGGATTTAGTAACTGGTTAATGCTTCTTTTGGAGAAATAATTCTCTGCTAAACATTTGAAGTCTTGACGGTCATTTCATATAAGGTTTAACAAAAGCCATTTTGTTGTAGGGCTGTGCGATTTGGGAAAATATCTAATTGCGATAGATAATTATGTCTAAATATCTAATATCTAAAACCTCAACATGTCATACTGTTCATTTATCTGAAGCATTTATCTTCAAATTTTAATATATTTTGATTTAATATTCATCAGTTACTTAATTACATAAAGGTACAAGATATTCTAAATACTATTTATTTGAATGGCTTGTCTTTTTTATAAATGATCAAATAATTTAGTCAGATTTAATTTTAATCAATTTAATTATAATCCAAATTATTATGATAAGATTCATGTCTTAGTTGAACACTTTTAATTAAATGGATTTAGTAACTGGTTAATGCTTCTTTTGGAGCTCTGCTAAACATGTGAGGTCTTGACAGTCATCTCATTCAAGGTTTAACAGAAGCCATTTTGTTGTAGGGCTGTGCAATTTGGGGAAATATCTAATTGCGATAGATAATAATGTCTAAATATCTAACATCTAAAACCTTGACATAAGTCATACTGTTCATTTATCTGAAGCATTTATCTTCAGATTGCAATATATTTTGATTCATTATTCATCAGGTACTTAATTACATAAAGGTACAAGAAATTTTAAATAACATTGATTTAATGACTAAATTTTTTAAAATATAAATTATTGGATAATTTAGTCAAATTTAATTGTAATTACAATTATGATCCAACTTATTGTAATAAGATTCATGTCTTAGTTGAACACATTTAATTAAATGGATTTAGTAACTGGTTAATGCTTCTTTTGGAGCAATAAATCTTTGTTAAACATGTGAGGTCTTGACAGTCATCTCATTTAAGGTTTAACAGAAGCCATTTTGTTAGAGGGCTGTGTGATTTGGGAAAATATCTAATTGCGATAGATAATTATGTCTAAATATCTAACATCTAAAACCTCGTAACCTCGACATAAGTCATACTGTTCATTTATCTGAAGCATTTAGCTTCAAATTTTAATATATTTTGATTTACTATTCATCAGTTACTTAATTACATAAAGGTACAAGATATTCTAGATACCATTTATTTAATGACTTATTTTTTATATATTAATGATCAATTAGTTTAGTCAAATTTAATTGTAATTGCAACTATAAACCAAATTATTATGATAAGATTCATGTCTTAGTTGAACACATTTAATTAAATGGATTTAGGAACTGGTTAATGCTTCTTTTGGAGCTATAAATCTCTGTTAAACATGTGAGGTCATGATGGTCATCACAGATAAGATTTAACAGAAGCCATTTTTGTGGGCTGTGGAGGATATATCTTGTGATTTCGATTTGATGTGTGATTTAATTATGTAGTCAGCTCAAGCTTCAGCTCAATAATCTGTTTTGTAGCTTCTGCAGTGGGTGGAACTGAAAATATATCAACTTATATTAGCAAACAACTCTGAAATTGTACTTTGCTTGCTACTAGATTGAGTGTATCTGGCAATACTTTTAGTTGACTTTTTAGCAAGACGCTCCCCAGATAGCCGCCTGTGGTGCTTTTTTGGCTGCTGGTTGTTGTATTCCCTCATGATGCCTAGGCCTGTCACAATAGTCAATATATCGGCTTATCACACACATGGACAAGACCTCAAAAATTTTTGGTGATGCAATATATATCGCCCATACGTAAAAACCAATTCTTGCAACATTTTAGCTGATTGCACAACCTCTCTATCTCTATTAGAGGTGTCAGTGTCAGTATGGTTAAAAAAAAAACACTGAAGTATTTACCATAAATGACTAAATTATATTTTGATGTTGGTGCCTGACAACTGAAAATAGATCTGGTAGCAGATATGGCAACTTCTGTTACTTTTTACCTTGCTTTTTTTTTTTTTTTTACATTTATTATTATTTGTTTTGGATATGCGTTTTCACATTCTGATTCCAATGCATAATCATTAAATTATTAAAAGGACTAAATAAAATTAAATATTCTTAACAAAATATGATATTATATTATACATTTTATTGCCATCCTGGCATTAAAATGACAATGGTCTTAATATGACAATAATATCGCAATATATTTTGGTGCAATATATCGTACAACAAAAAATAGATATCGTGACAGGCCTAATGATGGCAACAATTCTGCGACATCTCTTACAAATGACCTGGTTTTGTGGTGTCTTTGACTTTGAAACCAAGATACTGTATTCCCATATTACCAATGTGCTGTTTTTCATTGATATTTAATTTGTTTATTAATGCTTCTGAAGCGGCAGATGAGGTCATCCCACTCGTCTGCGCTTTCCTGTTTGTTTGTTTTTTTTATTGTGTGTGTTCTGCATTGTTCGGTTGCTTAATTCTGATTGGACAGAACAAGAGTGTGCGCACTCAATTGGCTAGTAAGACTGTGACACACAGACGACAGTCACGCATTTGCTCTGGGTGGGGAAAGTTAAATAAAATTTCATATCGCAGTCATTAGCTAATCGCAATGCTTCAATCTGCAATTGTGATTCCATTTCGATTAATCGCACAGCCCTGTTTTGTTGTTTATGTATTATTGGCTGATAGTGCTAAGTGTGCAGACATTACAGACATGAAAATGTAAATTCCTATTTTTATTGTTGTTTATGCTCATTTTTTTGTATAGTTCCTATACAATTTAATCAATGATGTACTGCTACCATTATTATTTTCTATTATTATAATTTTATTATTTAATTCTAGATTGCAAATGTTGTAAACTACGGGGTCCATGACAGTTGATGCATTACTTTAATATTAAGGATTTAAACTGCTATTAACATTTAGATATAATAATCAGCAATCAAACACTTATAGATCAGTTTTATAATCACATAATTATGCATTTACACCAGGGGTCTCAAACTCAACTTACCTGGGGGCCGCTTGAGGCAGAGTCTGGGTGAGACTGGGACCCAGTGTCCCATTAGGTTTTCCACAAGAAATTAATTATATTATTATTTATTCATTTCTAATTTGTTTATTGTTTCATCTTATTTTATGTAAAAAAAAAAATTAAAGATATTTGAGAAGATAAAAATAAGATGTAAAAATAAACAGATAAAAAATTAATAAGAAAACAAATCAATCAGTAATAAATAGTAATAACAATAATAATAATATTTAGATTTACTGTTATCCATCGTGCTGTCGTTAAAGGGAAAAGAAGCAACACTGTATTGTCATTTGTTTTGACAACTTTTACACCATATAGAAATAAAAATATGTAATGTTTAATGTGTGAGGTGATACAAATACAATGCAAGTGGCGTGATACAAAGAACCCACAAGTAACCATGATTTTAGCCTTTGGAGTTTGGACTGTTTGCCGATGGACAGGTGTTGATGTGACTGCAGATGACTACATTAGGCTGCATTTTAGTTCCTTATTTTTCTTTTATCCCGCCACTTTTGCATCACTTTGATTTCTTTTGTCAGAGAGAGAGAAAGAGAGCTCACATTAACTCTCTAAGTGCCATTTCAGTTCACTTCCAAGCGAAAAATAGTAATTAAATAACTTACTCTGTCTAATCTTCAAGAAGTGCCCACAGTTGGCTCCCCTGTCATGTTCAGTGGCTGTCATGTTCTGTCATGTCATGTTCTGTTCTCTGTCATGTTCGTTCAGCTCCACACACAACACTGTAAAGTGCCATACATATCAAACCTGTGGGCTTCACTGACATTAAACTTTCAAATTAAGGCAGGAATTTTAAATATAGCTCTTATAATACGTGTTTGGAAAATCATGGTGAATTGTTAACTGCAGAGGTCAGATACTGTGGGCTCTGAAGATGGTTATTTCATGCTATTCATTTTCGGAAAATAATTACTTATAGGATTAACCCACCTTCCAGTTACACGCATTTACCACGCGTATATACCCTGCGCAGTAAAGAGGCATAGCCAGAGGCACTGTTATGTTTTAGCATTACATAACATAGTAATTATAGTATTTGTGCTTCAGAAGTGCAGACAGAAGTGCTTACAGTTTAATTTTAACTATGTTCCAGAGAATTATAAAAAATATATAGCTAGCATTTGACAAAGGACAGCTTCCAGAATCTCTCCCAGTTCAGTGATTTGGTTAAAAACTCCTCAAAGGAGCAGCTCCAACAAGCAGAATCTGTGGATTGTGAGCCACAGTTGTATTTGTTAAAACTGATCTATGACATGCAGTGTCTAGGGGTAATGGTTTGTTGTAGCAAGGATGTATACAACCGGAAATGCTGCTTGGCACCGCTAACAGTTTAGCTACAAATTCAAATTTATCAGTCAAACTGCTATAAACACCCACAATTTTCAGCAGCGCGTGCAGTGTCTCTCCATTGCCTGCGTTCTACATGAACTCGCAAAAGAACGTTTCATATTACTTACACATGCTTATTCCGAATATATGTGAAAGACCTGTAACTTGTTGAGCTAGGTAAAAACAATACAGGAAAGCTGGCCTAACTCGTGTACCAGCAGAAAAATCAATCAAAGCTCACGCGGGTCGCATTCTTTATCTTGCTCTTTATTCTCCTGTCAACAGTGTCACTGTTTCAGAGGAAAACTTAAAATACACCTCCTAGAAAGAGCTTTTAAATAGGGAGAAAACTGATCCCTTTGTACCTATCTGATGCCTTGTTATATCGTTGATGCTGTGTGGTATGTTGGATGTGTTCTATGTTGTTTTATCTGTTGTTTTATCTCTACTTAATTTGTTTTTAGGTTTGTCAGCACAATGGTCGACAACTGTTGTTTAATTGTGCTTTATAAATAAATAAAGAAACAAAACAAGCTGTATATTACAGAAAAATAACTTAATTCGAGCATTAGAGAAAAATGAAAAACAAACATCAGTTCTGCACACATGCAGTTGTCGTGTTACATGCGTTTACAGACTGTTCACACACATACATAAAATGTTAAATACGCCGTATTTATAAACTTATCGGACACTTGACAGATTTTATTTTAGAGAGCAGGCATGAGGTTCATCCTTTTCATTTTCTGTCTGATTAAAGCTCAAACAGATACCGCTAACAGCTACTCTGATTGACACTATTTACACAGCAGAATCAAAGCGCATGCTTGTGGAGGCGTGACACTTTACTGGAGTCGATCCGCGAATCACAGCACATTATGTTAGCTGACCAATCAGACCCTCTTGAGTGCGGGGCCTTTCAGAGGAACTAGGAAATATGACATGTCATTTTCATGTTAGCTGAGTAGCTGTATATAATCAAAGTAAGATATATGAAAAAATAACATTTCTGCACGTGAAGTGTGAGCACAAATTGCTTTGCATCTTATAAACACAACCAAGTGCTTAAAATTACACTCTGGACCTCCCCTTTAAAAGTAAATTTGATTTAAGTTTTTATTATTGACATTAAAACTAATTGTTATGTTTTATTTGTCATTTTGTGATACGCTGGTCATTTATTTCTGTCATTTTATCTATTATTGTTTTAATTATTTTGTATATAAGTGTTTTTATAGGTGGTAGGGGTTTGTGGTTGTAACTCTTTTCCTACTTTTTTGTTGGTGATCACATGCTCCCACGTTATTTTATGCTGTTGTGTACACGTTGTTTAAGCCCTATAGCCTTATTTTTTAAATTGAAGCCCACTACTAAATGTACATGGAGAGGTTTACAAATGTAAAAAGGTTCCATAAAAATAATAATAACAAAACTTTATTGTTTATCCAGAGTTGCATATGGACCTGACCAACTACTACGAGCTGAAGTACCAGCCTCACAACCTACGTGTGTTTCCGGAGATGGTGGCTGGCCAGGTAGGGGAAGGTGATGAGAGGCTGAGCCTCAGCAGATCCAGGAGTCCCGTGTGTCAGTCGTCCCGCCAGTCCTCATCTGCATCTGGAGAGGGAACAGCCTTGCACCCTGGGCTCCCTCATCAGGTGACTGGAGAAGGCCGTGTCACTGCCCAACACCTAGAGGATCTCTGTAAAGAGAGGTGGGATCATCTACAAACTCGTCATCTGCCCTTTTATGTTTCAAATGTTTATGTGTTCCTTTTATGTTTTATGTTTCAAAACACGAATATGTGACATTTTCCCGAACAGGATCTGGCTCAAATTAAGAACAAATGCGCAAACTCATAGAAAATACATGGCATGACGAGGTGGGCTTCTTGTCTGCGTGTGTGACCCCCTCCTAGTCCTTAAAATCTCTGCGTGAGCAATCGTACAGATGGGTAATTAAGTAATTATTAATTACTTAATGTTGTATTTAAAATACTTATCTAATTACTGTGTCTGAAAAGTAACTTAATTACTCAATAAGTAATTTAACTAAATACTTCTTAAAATCCCTATGAACTTTGAGTGGACAAACAATAGAAATTAAACGCTGTAAATAATAAATAATTAAATAAAACATATGAGTCAAGCATGAAATAGTTTAGCCTTTTAGCTTTCTGAATCATCTTTATTACATTCTAGAAAAACAAACATAATCATTTAAATATAACACAATTGCTGAATAAACAATAAATATTATTCTGCATATAAGTCGAAAACGTTTTTCGATCAGGCAGTGCTGCTTTTTTTGCCAGACACAGGTATTTTGTTTAATATGCACCTAAAAGACAGTGATTCTAAAGTACACAGCGGCAGCATCTCTTCCACACCGTGGCCTGCAATCATTTTAAGCTCACCTTCAGACCTTCTGTGCTAGCGAAGTAAAATCAAGGTGCTTTAGTAGATTACTCGTGCTGTTGAGAGCGGCCGACTAGTGCTGTTGACTTTCTCCCCAGGACTTAGCTTTGGTTTTTCAGGCTGTACTTTCTTCGTCAGCTGAGGAAGTTCAACCTTCCAAAGGAGCTGCTGAAACAGTTCTACACTTCCATCATTAAACAGTCATCTGCACTTCAATAACTGTCTGGTTTAGCTCAGCTACCAAATCTGACCTTAGAAGACTATGTCGAATAGTTCGGACTGCTGAGCGAATCATTGGTACAACCCTCCCTACTCTCCAAGAACTGTACTTATCCAGAGCGAGCAGAAGGGCTGCCAAAATCACTCTGGACCCCTCACACCCAGCACACTGCCTCTTTGAACTTTTACGTTCTGGTCGACGCTACAGAGCACTGCGCACCAGAACAGCCCGACACAGAAACAGTTCTTCCCCCAGGCAATCCATGTCATGAACACTTGATGATAGTAATTGTGGAACCAACATCACTACTTGCTATACACCTTTTATACACACATACACTTATTTAACAACACACTTTACATGCCAATTTGCACATAACAGCTGCACATATAACGTTGTATATAGTAATACACCTGTACATACACTTGTTAATTTGTATATTTGCATTTAACGCTTCTATTTTTAAAATATATTTATTATCAGTTTTTTGTCCTGTCTCTGTAATTCTGTTGCACTGTAGAAGCTCTGTCACGAAAACAAATTCCTCGATTGTGTGAGCATACCTGGCAATAAAGCTCTTTCTCATTCTCTACATATTACTGTAATGTTCTTGTCTGCTTGTTTCAGAAAAGTGAAGCAATGGGAATATTTCCATTTCGTAAAACAGCCACTTGCTTCAGGCGAGTCCGACATCTTTAGAGTAGGACTATGCAGCAAAATGGCGGGAAATCACGTGCATAGATTTAGTAAGAGTTGTATCGTAGCCAAACGTTGCACTATTCCAACAGACCACATATTAATGGAAAGCTTATTACTTTCATATGATGTCAAAATCTCAATTTCAAAAAATTATGATTGGTTTTGTTGTCCTGGTTTACAAACATATCAAATAAGTTATGGTGTTTTGAACTTGATTGTTCATTATTGAATTCCCCTAAACCTTGTTGATTACAGTGAATTTAAGTTTCAGTTTGTGTGTGTGTGTGTGTGTGTGTGTGTGTGTGTGTGTGTGTGTGTGTTTGTGTGTTTTAGGACTATGTTGCTAAGTGAAATAGAGAAAGAGGAGAAAGAGCGACGGTGGTATTACTCACAGCTGCAGGGATTGTCTCAGAGACTGGCTGAACTGCCGCGGCTCGATACGGTAAGCCTAAACAACTCAATTATGGGTTTATTTTTACCATATGTCATTTGAATATATGACTAAAGCATTGGATATTCCTGAATCACATTTCTTCAGATGTCTACAGATAAAAAGCCTAGTGAAAAGGTATTTTAGTACACTTTCAGCTCCTCCCATAAGTGCATCTGAGGGTGGTCTGATATCAGTAGTGTACAGTCTGATTCAAAGAGCAGCCGCACCATCTTTAGTTTTTTTAAGGTAACAGTGGGAAGATGGCTTAGGAAATATAGTTCCAGAGGCAGTGTGGCAATGAACATTTAAACAAATTCACTCAACATCTATCTGCGTCAAACATGGTTTATTACAATTTAAGATAATACATAGACTGCATTTTTTCTATAAGCAAACTGTCAAGAATATTCCCAGAAATTGATCCGACATGTTCTAGTTGCCACAGATATGAGGCCACCTTGGGCCAAATGTTCTGGTCGTGTCCATCCCTAAGACCATTTTGGTCTGCAGTGTTTGAGACCTTTTCTTATATATGTGAAAATGAGATACAACCAGATCCAATAATAGGAATATTTGGTGTGACAGCTGAAAACCTTGCACTACCAGCAGGTCAATTAAGTGTGCTAGCTTTCTCTTCTTTGTTGGCCCTAAGGCTTATACTTCTGTAGTGGAAGTCAACTAGCTAGAAGAAAACTCAAATATTGCAGCCAAGGCTCAAATAATAGACTCTTCAAAGTTTGGAGTCCATTCCTGTCGTATTTTGAGACAAAATACTTGAACTGTAAGCCCCCCTCCAGGAAATATATATATTCACCTTCTACTGTTTTTTTTTTTTTTTCATGTACTTTGTTCTTGTATATGTTTAAGTTGCTCTGTTAAGATCTTCAGTTTGGTATGACTGTTTATCAGTTTTTCTGGCAAATTCAATAAAAAGACTTGTCTACTACTACTATTTTTACCATAGATTTGCCTTGTTTTAATAGTGGAAATTAAGTTATTTGTGCTGTTTACATTAATAATATGATTTTATTTTATTTTTTGTCATAGTTCTCTATGCAGGTGGATTTTATCCGGCAGCAGCTGGAGTTTGAAGCTCAGCAGCTGCGTTCTGTGATGGAGGAACGTTTCGGCACCAGTGATGAGATGGTCCAGAGAACACAAGTAAGAACAGCTTATAGATTTAATGCCACGTTTCACCAACAAAGATCCAGCTGTAAATCCAGCTTAAATGTCACGTGTCAGTCACAAGCCTGCTATACTTGTATCAACCACAGAACTCACAGTCAAACATCAGGCACTATGTTGTTTTGTTTTTTTTGTCTTCAACCTGTTGTTTTAACTACCCAAAACAACCCACTTCATCACCAAGACCACCACCAGGCTAAACTACCTGAGATTATAGTGGTGTATCAAGATGTGTATCATTATCAAAAATCATGGTGTGTTTTTCTGCGTACAGATCCGTGTTGCTCGGTTGGAGCAGCTAGAGAAAGAGCTTCATGATGCCCAGAGCTCACGTGGTACTCAAGAGAAGAGTGCTCTACCTGAAGTACAGGTAACACATACACACACTTCTTGCATCATAACATACATAAATTGAATTACAATGTGTTTATTATAATGTGTTATGTGTATATGAAAGTACGAATAACGAATGTAGCAGAACATTAAATTACTGTTTATTTCTTTGCATTTTAACTTTGTATACTATAAAATCACGAGTCTCCTCACGGTTTGTGGCTCATTTTGTGAGCCAGCTGACAGTTGTTCGCTCCACTCTTTTTCCCCCACTTTGCCAGTCACGCCCACTCCTCCCTCTGATCACAGCGCTCCACGCCCATCAAAAAGCATTTCTTGAAAAAATTCAGAGGTAGATTGGTTGTGATTGGTTTGTTGCACATTACACCCAAAACACAAGAAAGAAAATAAGAACAACCATTTCAAACCATGTGCCGAGAACGCTGGCCATTTTTCTCATTGGCTCTGAGTCTCTAAGATTCCACCAAAACAAAACATCAGTATTTATAGAAAGAAAGGACAGGTAAATCATTTCACTCTAATGATGTATTTGATGACATTACAAATCACTTTTACGCTCAGTAATGGCAAATACACAGAACAATTTATAAATGCTATAAACTACCATGGGTTTGTCATTGCCAAGGGCAACACAAAACCGCAGAGAACATTGTTGACTGAACCAGTGTGCTGGAAAAATCACATTAAAAATTTGACATTTCTGGCTTAGGTAAAGAATTGTGCATGCAGGATATATATATATATATATATATATATATATATATATATATATATATATATATATACAGTTGAAGTCTGAATTATTAGCCCCCCTGTTTATTTTTTCCCCAATTTCTGTTAAACAGAGAGAAGATTTTTTTTCAAAACATAATAAAACGTAATAGTTTTAATAACTCATCTCTAATAACTGATTTATTTTATCTTTGCCATGATGACAGTAAATAATATTTTACTAGATATTTTTCAAGACACTTCTATACAGCTTAAAGTGAAATTTAAAGACTTATCTGGGTTAATTAGGTTAACTAGGCAGGTTAGGGTAATTAGGCAAGTTATTGCATAATGATGGTTTGTTCTGTCGACTATCGGAAAAAAAAAATAGCTTAAAGGGGCTAATAACTTTGACCTTAAAATGTTCATTAAAAAGTTAAAAACTGCTTTTATTCTAGCCGAAATAAAAAAATAAGACTTTCTCCAGAAGAAAAAATATTATCAGACATACTGTGAAAATTTCCTTGCTCTGTTAAACATAATTTGGGGAATATTTAAAAAAGAAAGAAAAATTCAGAGGGAGGCTAATAATTCTGACTTCAACTGTATATTAAACTTTGAATGCTGATTTACATTTCGTAACGTAGTCAAAAGTGCAGATTGCTTTTGGTATGCTTGTAGCTGGACGTTTTAATCAGTCTATTAAAAAAAATTTATTCATGAAAATATGAAGCATTGTTTTTCTAGGATGTTCCTTTTCTTTACTTTACAGCTGCATTGCCTGGTCTCACCTGGCACCATCTCATAGCACAGACTGGCACCAGTGTTGCTATGCAAAAAAAAAAGGGGGGGTTGCCCTCTGCAAGCTTCCTCCTATTGGCTTCTCAGTAACTGGGATGCTTGGCAAGTGTGAAGCTATAATTTGGAAGCATAGCTCACTGAGACTAAGGGATTCCCACCGCAGCACAGTCATCTGCCTGCTCAACACTGCACCAGACTGACAATGAGCTTGAGCCTTACTGTTAATGAAGCTGCGAAATCTCAAATAATAAAGTCATAACATAATGGAATTGTATTGGTTTTGCAGTTACAAAGCTTCTTATAGTCAACAGAATATTTAAAGATCCCAAGATATTATGTGATGAAAATGTAATTAACAAAGCCTTAATTACATAAATGCACAGTGGACTTTCGACTACTTCATGAGATACATTCTGGGATGAGTGTTAATCAGTGATAATGGGGTTCACATGTGTTTTAATTGTGCTTCATTGGACAATCCAAAAATTGTAAGCTCATTTTTCCTCTAAATGTTCATTTAATCAAAATTATTAAAACATTTAAGTTATTTAAAACATGACACACACACACACACATAAAGTCATAAGTCATATCTGTATCCTTTCTGGTGGTCTAGAGATCACAGCACTGTTGCCAAATGTTGCCATAGTGATGGCTTTGAGTATGCAAGAATGAATCTAATGCGTTGGCGCTGGTGCTGATTCAGTCTCCAAATGCAGATGGCGTGCACATGCACAGTCCAACAGAAACAGATTTCAAACCGGAAATAGAAAATTGCGCACTTACAGTAACTCTCAAAAGCCACAGATGTGGCTAAACACGTTTACTATGGGCATTTGCTTATTTATGAACCAAATTTTCAAGTAGCGACTGAATAAAATTGGGAAGAAGAATAAAATCTACACTCTATTTTTCCACAGAGCACAGAGTGCCTCCCAAAAGCATCTGTTCCTGACATGGATAGTGGAAATGCTGCTACTTTGGATGCTCCTGGAGAAGCAGGGAGCAAAGTAAGTTTGAAACGTTTGTCCTTAAATTAGGCAATTTACATAAAAACAAATAGTTTGTAATACTTTAAAAAACTGGTCTCATTGTATAATGGACAGAAAGCAGACTGAAACAAACAGATGAATTGACATCCACCTGTATATTAGGCTGCATTTACACTGCATGGTTCGCGTGGCTAAATTTCGATTATTTTTTTTTTTTTGCACAGATCGTATATGGCCCATGTAAGCAGGAAAAAAAAATCACATGTATTCCGATTTACTCAAATCAGATTCAGGCCTTGTTCATATGTGGAAATGTATCCGATATAAATCGGATCTGTGCCAGTGAATCTGCAGTGTAAGCAGGTAGATCGCATTTTCACCTGTCAATGCGAGTCACGCATCATTAAAAAAACCATAGCGAATGATGTCAAAGACGATGCTTTCATTTCGGAACAGACTTCAGCAGAGTCTCAAACCTTCAATCTCATACACAAGGACTAAAAAAGTTTTTATTGTCATGTAGCAAGAGTATTTAAGCATGTTAACAAGAGAGAGAGAGCGAGAGAGTGCAATATCCGACACGTAAACAATATGAACTAATAAAAAACTGTTACATATATCACATGGTTTTTTAGCATTTTTTTTTAAAGCATGACGGTAAAACACGACTGTGGTTATGAATATATTAAAACATATGCTTGTTTGTCGTAAAAATTCGTAATGACAAAAAATACTAATTTGTGGATCTAAATACAGGAACAGAGGAAAAAGACACTCTTTTATTATCAGCTGTCAGTCAGCACCAGCTTTTTTTCCTGGTCATTGCGCCTTTGCTGTGTGCTGTGTATATGCAGACAATCGGATGCGAGTCACTTTTAGCGCTGACTGACAGCTGATAATCAAAGAGCGCTCTTTTCTCCGTTCCTGTATGTAATCTGTTCGCAGGGTTTCATTTTTTATTCTTTTTTTTCTGACAAGTTGTTTTACTGTAGTTTATGACAGAAAAGTTCTCATTTGGCCATCTTCTTTTTAATCTAGACTTTTTAAACCAGTAGGCATGGTCACTTCCATGGCGTGATTTATGCACGTAATTTATGTAAAAGTTTTTGCTTATCCTATATTGTTTACGTGGCGGATGTTGCGCTCACTCGTTAACATGCTTAAATACTTCATGACAATATAAAAGCTTTTTTAGTCCTCGTGTATGAGATGGTTTGGGACTCTGCTGAAGTCTGTTCTGATATGAAAGCGTCAAAGTTAACATCATTCGCTGTGGTTTGTAATAATGTGCAACTCGCATTGACAGGTGACTACCTGCTTACACTGCAGGGCAGAGATCCGATTCATATCTGATAATTTTCCACATTTGAACAAGGCCTAAATCTGATTTCAGTATATCGAAATCCATGTGATTTTTTTCCTGCTTACACATTCATTCATTCATTCATTTTCTTTTCGGCTTAGTCCCTTTATTAATCCGGGGTCGCCACAGCGGAATTAATCGCCAACTTATCCAGCATTTGTTTTACGCAGCGGATGCCCTTCCAGCCACAACCCATCTCTGGGAAACACATCCACACATTGTCATTCACACACTACACTATGGACAATTTAGCTTACCCAATTCACCTGTACCGCATGTCTTTGGACTGTGGGGGAAACCGGAGCACCCGGAGGAAACCCACGCAACCACGGGGAGAACATGCAAACTCCACACAGAAATGCCAACTGGCCCAACCAGGACCTGCCCTGCTTACACATGCATGGGCTATATCTGATCTGTGCCATATGGGAGAAATTGGAATTGTGTCACTTGAAGCATGCCGTGCAACCTTAGACTTACAATGATCCCAACCAGTATTAACCACCATGCAAACACAATATTTACAAACTGAAACTGTAAGTGTGTGTGTGCATGGACACCCTCACTGGTATAAAGTCCGTAACCGGGATCGTGTTATCGTTGTCCTGGAGTTTTTTCCTAACCACTCTCAGGGAAAGTCCAATATAAAACCTGCAGGCAAAAACAGGAGTTTTTCCAAACAATCATGATCTCTTTGAAGCATTGATCAGGATATGGGGAATTTCATATTTATTAAAGTGTTAGCTCACCCAGAAATGTATAGTACAATTTATGTCGTTCCAAACCTCTGAGACCTTTGTTTGTCTTCGGAACACAAGATAAGATTCAGTGTTTCAAATTGGAATCATATCAAGTTCTTATCTTCAAACATGTAACTAAAATATAGATTTTATTCAAAAGTTTCCTCTCTTCTGTGTCAGTATAGGGCACATGTTCATGCGTCACACTTGGTCCCGCCACTGACGTATTACCTCGGCTACGCTTGTTCTTTGTTTCAAAGAGAAACATCAGTACACAGTGCTTATGAACATGAACAATATACTAACACTAAGGAGAAGAAACTGTTGAATCAAGTTTTGTTTTATTTTACAAAAGGATTCTTGTAGCTTGATAATATTCCAATCGAACCACTGAAGGTGAATGGTGTGCTTTGAGGATGTTTTTGGTACCGTTATGGAGGATGGAAGATGGCGGAGCTCTCAGATTTCCCTTGAAATATGTTAATTTGTGTTCCAAACACGAATGAAGGATTGTTGGGTTTGGAACAACATGAGTGAAATTAGTTTTGGAGAAAGAACCCTTTAAGTTTGATGTTTCTCATCACCAGTCCTCAGGTTTATTTGAAATTGATGTTGCGTAATTAGTCGTTTAAAACAATCAGGGTGGTGGGTTTTTGGTTAGCACTTTGGCTTATCGATGCTAAACCAACTTCCTGGCCATTATCGAGAGCAATGGAGGCATTCTGCACAATGTGTTCAGACTTACTACCACCCAAGATGATTACAGGTATCATGTTTATTCACATAAAAAAAACAGAGTATTCGGTTAAAATATCAGTGATGTCAGTGCCAATAGCCTAGTGCAGGGCTGTCCAAACTTAGTCCTGGAGGCCCGGTGTCCTGCAAAGTTTAGTTCCAACCTTAATCAGACACTCCTGGGCTAGCTAATAAAGCTCTTACTAGGCTTTCTAGAAACATCCCTGCAGGTGTGAGGCAAGTTAGAGCTAAAATCTGCAGGACACCAGCCCTCCAGGACCGAGTTTGGACATGCCTGACCTAGTGGTTAGAGCATCGACATAACACTGAGGTGTTCACAAGTTCGATTCCTGGCTTGAGGTCCTTTGCTTACCCTCTCTCTGCTCCTCACACTTTCCTGTCTCCACTTATCTGTCCATTAAAAGTAAAAATAAATTAAATAATTTTAATAAAATATCAGTGATAGCACTTAAATTTTTCCTGTTCTCCTAATGCAAGGGGGCCTAAAGTGAAGTAGCTTACCCAAAAAGCCACCCTACATAGGACCCTATATACATTTTAACATAAATTCCAAAAGCAGCTGTACAAATATATTAGTGTCCATGACAATTTAATTGGCATCTTTCACATGTGGAATTCATAAAGTTTTAGTTTCAACATGCTGTAATCAGAAAGGATAGTAATGATAAACTGTAAGATATATGTCAACTGTAGTTACGCTATATTTGGGTTGCAGGTGGAGATGGTGTTTTGGCTACTTTCCATGTTGGCCTCCAGAGATCGAGAGGAAATGTCCCGTACCCTTCTTGCAATGTCAAGCTCACAGGAAAGCTGCATTGCTATGCGCAAGTCTGGCTGTGTCCCGCTGCTTGTACAAATACTACACGAGGGGGGCACAGGGGAGGCAACTGGGACAGGATGCTACAGTCGAGAAGCCCGTTCCAGAGCCAGTGCTGCACTGCACAACATTGTGTATTCACAGCCTGATGAGGGTCAGGCACGACGTGAGATGAGAGTTCTTCATGTGCTGGAGCAGATTCGCTCCCACTGCGAGAATGGCTGGGACTGGATTGAGAACCATTTAAGTACCCCTTCACCCGGTGGTAGCAAAACCACAGGTAAGCTATGGTGAAATCACTGTTCTTAACAAATTTTATTATAAGAAACAGAAAAGGTTAACCCTAATAATGAAATTGATCCCCTTTGATATCATCAGAAATCCCTGAGCCAGTGGATCCCCAGATATGCCAGGCCTTGTGTGCAATAATGAAGTTATCTTTCGAGGAAGAGTATCGCAGAGCAATGAATGAACTAGGTAATTATTTGTGGTTTCTTTACAACAGACCCTAGAGTATGAGTTAATTGTCAATACCTACACTTCCTGACAAAAGTCTTGTCGTCAATCCCAGTTGTAAGAGAAACAAATAAAAACTTGACTTCTAGTTGATCATCTGGAAAAGTGGCAGATGGTATTTTTTTTACGATGAATCGTCTGTTGAACTGCATCCTAATCATCACAAATACTGCAGAAGGCCTATTGGGACCCGCATGGACCCAAAATTCTCACAGAAAGCAGTCAAGTTTGGTGAAGGAAAAATCATGGTTTGGGGTTACATTCAGTATGGGGGCGTGCGAAAGATCTGGAAAATGGATGGCAACAGTCTAAGGTATCAAGACACTTGTGCTGCTCATTACATTATAAACCATAGGAGAGGGCAAATTGTTCAGCGGGATAGCGCTCCTTCTCATACTTCAGCCTCCACATCAAAATTCCTGAAAGCAAAGAAGGTCAAGGTGCAAGCACTGTCCAGGATTGGCCAGCCAAGTCCCCAGAGTCCCCAGACATGAACATTATTGAGCATGTCTGGGGTAAGATGAAGGAGGAGGTTTTAAAGATGAATCCAAAGATGCAGAGATGTATGGATGCAGTCGTCCAAACTCATGGGAGTCATACACAACATTAATTCTTTTTCCACTGTACCATGACTTTATAATCTATACTGTATATTATTTCTGTTAAGTGACAAGACTTTTATCTTAGTAAAGTCAGACCTTACGGTCGTAACTAAATAGTTAAAAATCAAGACATGATCGTATTTTATTTTGGTAAAAACAGCGTAATCTAGAGGCCTTTGCCTTTCATATAAGCCATTTCTGATGCCAAATGATCAACTACAAGTCAAGTTGTTATTTGTTGTTCCTAAAACTTTGATAGGCTACAAGACATTTGTCAGGTAGCGTACATGTGCAGTAAAGAAAAAACACAATAAAACTGTTAATTCTGTATATTTTAGGGGGCCTGCAAGCTATTGCGGAGCTAATGCATCTGGACCAAGAACTGTATGGAATGCACAATGAGCCAATCAATATGGCCCTCCGGCGTTACGCAGGAATGGCGGTCACTAATCTTACATATGGAGATGTTGTAAATAAGGTACTTTTTCAAGTGATTGCATACATGTGTAACAGACAAATATTAAAACAAATAATAAATGTAATTATGGTTAAAAGACAATTATTTTAGAAGTTAAATACATGCAGCTTTTTTTCAAAACTTGTCTTTTTGTGTTGTTGATAAAACTATCTTTATTTACTTTTTCAGGCTACACTTTGCTCAAAGAAAAACTGTCTTCAAGCCATTGTTGCACAGCTAGCTTCAGATAGCGAGGAGTTACAGCAGGTACTTTACATTCTTACGTTTCAATATATATATATTTTTTTTTTATAGTATTTTTTGATTCAACCATTTCTAAATATTTGGCCCACAACAACTCTGTGATCTCTAATTACTATTAGGTTGTGTCAAGTATACTGAGAAATTTGTCATGGCGTGCTGATATCAACAGTAAGAGGGCTTTGAGGGATGTTGGCAGTGTGTCAGGACTTATGACTTGTGCACTGCAGGCTACAAAGGTACAATACATTTTTTATTATTTCCAATGTTTAGAGAAAAGTGATGTTCCATTACCACTCAGTATGAAACTTTTTATGGTCTTCTCCACAGGAATCCACATTAAAGAGTGTGTTAAGTGCACTGTGGAATTTGTCAGCGCACAGCACTGAGAATAAGGTGGCAATTTGCTCCGTTGATGGTGCTCTTGGCTTTTTGGTTAGCACTTTGACTTATCGATGCCAAACCAACTCACTGGCCATTATTGAGAGCGGTGGAGGTATTCTGCGCAATGTGTCCAGCCTTATAGCCACCCGAGATGATTACAGGTATCATGTTTATTCACATTTACAATATAAACAGAGCTCTTGGGTAAAATATCAGTAATATCACCTAAATTTCTCCTGTTTTCCTAATGCAGGCAAATCCTCAGGGATCATAACTGCCTTCAGACTCTGCTACAGCATTTGCGATCTCACAGTCTGACTATTGTGAGTAATGCATGTGGAACCCTCTGGAACCTGTCTGCAAGAAGTCCAAAAGATCAGGAATTGTTGTGGGATCTGGGTGCTGTAAGCATGCTGCGCAATCTCATCAACTCAAAGCACAAAATGATAGCCATGGGAAGTGCTGCAGCTCTGCGAAACCTCCTCACAAATCGTCCACTCAAATATAAAGATACAGCCGTTATATCCCCAGGATCCTGTATGCCATCCCTCTACATGAGGAAGCAGAAAGCATTAGAGGCGGAGTTAGATGCAAAGCATCTAGCAGAAACATTTGATTCAATTGAGAAGCAAAGTTTCAAGCATGCGAATATAAACAAACCACTGAGGCACATTGAGAGCCTTGCAAAAGACTATGCCTCAGATTCTGGCTGTTTTGATGATGATGAAGCACCTAATGTATCAACCAGTCTGGACACTGGGACATTTTCCATGCTTTCCATGTTCTTGAATAATTCTAACTTCCTTAATACGCAGCTTCGTAAGCGCGATGGGGAGCCCGAACAAGACATTGAAAACTTTCAAACAGACAGTAAAAGATCACAACCTCCTGATGATGAAGTGACTGTGGCAGCTGAAAAATTAGCCAAGAAGATCACCAACACAGTGGCTAAAATTGACAAATTGGTAGATGACATAACCATGCATACATCTTCAGAGGACAGCTTCAGTCTCAGTTCAGAAGATCATTTTTTGGATTGGAATTATGGGCCAGATGAGCTTCATGAGGCAAGAGCCATTTCATGCTCCCCTTGTCCTCTCTCAGATAGCAGCACTTTTTCACCTAAAGAGCGTCTTAGCAGAGCACATGCCTTTATGCGTCTTAAAACAACAAACTCAAGCTTATCCAATGACAGCCTTAACAGTGGTAGCATCAGTGATGGCTATTGTGGCAGTCAAGACCAGACTCATCCCTCTGCCAGACCAACAGAACAACGACGTCCAAATAAACTTGACCTTAAAGTCGCTCATGAGGAACCACTGAATAGTGGTGTACATATTTCAAGAGTCATGTGTCAAAATGAGATACCTGAAAGAGATTTTGAGGCAAACAAAGATGCGATTTTGCCTGATTCAGGTTCCACAGATACAGAGAAAAGTCAAGAGCCATTTATATCAACCCCTGCAACTGTTTCAACCAAGGTGTCTTCAGAAAATAGTATACCAACTGTCAAGTTGTCTCCCTCCTATCAGCATGTTCCACTGATCCAGAGTGTTGCCAAGTTTGGTGTTGCAAAGACTGCAATTAATGTTCAGGCAGCTCAAGCAATGCGCAGGCAAGCTTGGGTTCCAGCAGTAATGACTGGTGGAAGTATTAGCAAGTTTTCCCCAATATGCTCTGCACGAAGTCCCACAATAGGACAGCTGGAAACTCCTCAGAAGTATTCTGTAGAGAACACTCCAATATGCTTCTCGCGTTGCAGTTCTCTATCCTCTTTGTCTTCTGGGGATGGAGCTCTTGATGGACAAAGTCAAACTGAAAATGAGCTAGAAAGTGACTCCTCATTAGAAATCATAGAGGTAGAAGATGTGAATGTTGAGAGAAAAGATGAAGAGGATGAGAATGAGACACTTGATGACTTGAGTGACAGTCAGTTATTAGTAACTGATCAGAAAATTAGTAGCTCTGATCCAATTGAGATCTCTGGTACAATCAAAAATGAGAAGAGGTTCCTTAGAGGAGTATCCCCAGTAATACTTGAGGACAGGACACCATCTAGTTCTTCAGACAACTACATTCACGAAACACCTCTTGTAATGAGTCGCTGTAGTTCGGTGAGCTCACTTGGCAGCTTTGAATCTCCTTCAATTGCAAGCTCTATTCAGAGTGATCCATGTAGTGAAATGATAAGTGGAACTGTCAGCCCCAGTGACCTACCAGACAGCCCAGGACAAACAATGCCTCCTAGTCGCAGTAAAACTCCATGCTGTCCAGAATCAGGTGGAGCAGATGCTCAGAATCTTAGTGGTGTAGGAAGTCAATGGGAAAGTAGTTTGCGCAAATTTATGGAAATCGCAGACTTTAAAGAAAGGTTTAACCTACCTCAAGATTTGGACACAATGATCTATTTCACTGTGGAAAAGCCAATTGAGAATTTCTCATGTGCCTCTAGTCTGAGTGCCCTTCCACTGCATGAACACTATGTTCAGAAAGATGTGGAGCTCAAACTAACTCCTTTGCTAAACCAACAAGACAATGATCCAGAGGAGTCTGAAAAAGAAGAGGATATGGAAGACCAATATAGTGAAGGTAACTCAGATGATGACATTGAAATTCTAAAAGAATGCATTAATTCTGCCATGCCTTCCAGGTTTAAGAAGGTAAGATCCACTGTGATACCCAGTCTCTCAAACCAAGTTATCAACATGCAGGCTCGAAAATCTGTGCCAGTGTATATGGTGCTGCAGAACAAAAACAATCAAATGTGTACAGGACAAAAACTTGGAATGTCTTCGAAAGAAATCTATCATGATGATTCCTCTTACACAGACTCTGCAGAAGGTACACCCATCAATTTCTCAAGCACCACTTCCTTGAGTGATGAAACTCTTCAATATCCAACAAGAACTAAAGGCATGAAAGACTGGCGAAGAAATAAAGAGACACAAGAGCTTGTTGATATTGAGGCTAAGAGAATTGAAGACCTACGCATGTTCTCTCGCTTCCACAAACCAACTAAAATAGCATGTCAGTCTCACCTAGTCACAAATCAACTGAACAAAACAATCAGAAGAATGGTGCCCACTCAGAGATTACTAATACAAAGTAAAGAGATGGCAGCAAAAATGACCCAACAACGAATTCAAAGCCAGTCTCCAGTTAGACAAATTCAAAAGCAAGGACAGAATCTGTCAAGAAGCATGCCACAGTTAGATATTCCCATGAGAAAACAAAGCACTGAGGTGTACCAAAATCAGAAAACCTGCTATCTAAGTCAGGTGCAGGAAAACACTCTATCCATAAAGTCTAGGCGTCATCCATCATCTACAGAAGGCATTTGTCATAAAATGGAAAGACATGATGGACCGATGAATAGGACTGGACGGAAACAACAATATGAGTCAAGCAATATAATACGTAATGCTAACATACAAGATCAAGTCAACAGTTATCAGTCCCGCCAAAATGGCTTTCACAGAATCAAACAAAATCTAATTTTAGAAGAAGCACCTCCATGCTACTCTTTGAGTTCCTCTCTTAGTTCTTTAAGTGATGCTGAATTTGAGGAACATGAAAACCCTCAAAATACGTGGATAAAAAATAGACATAACATAATATCCAACCTTCAGTGCCATCCAAAGTCACAGAAAGACCTCAACCAGTTTGAAGAGAACAGCTCACCTAGTTCAGTCAGCATGGATTCAGAAGATGATCTTTTGATAAAATGCATAACATCTGCTATGCCACAACACAAGAAAAGGCAAGCTGCCCGAAAAAGAAAAGCTGAGAAAAAGCACAAACAAAAAGCTACTCTTCAGAAAGCAGCAGAGGACAGGAGTCTTGATAATGACCTAGATAGTGATGAAATGGCATCAGACAAAGACTCTGATCTCAATAGTGTTGAATGGAGAGCAATACAAGAAGGAGCAAATACAATCATTACCAAGTTACAAGCTTCAAAGTCCCAGGAACCCTCATCAGAGTCTGAGTCGGTTTTGTCATTTATGTCTGGTTCAAGCTTTACTCCTAAAGAGAAGAAAATATACAAAGATGACAAAAAGGCCAATAAACCACTTGATTTTGCCCCTCGTAAACCTGTACCGAACTTGCCAGTGGTCTTCAGGGGTAGAACAGTGATATACACACCCAAAAAGGAGACAACACTTTCTCAAAGGCCACCACCTAAAAAGGTGTCACCGAAAGCAGATGCCCCTAAAAATCCAAATCTAGCGCAACATAGGTCAAGAAGCCTTCACAGACTGGGCCAACCCATGGATTCCACTCAGTTGTCTTTGCCCAAAAGAAGCTCAACACCACCTGCCAGGATACCAAAGAGCTCGTCATCAGGATCATCTCAAAGTTCAACACCATCCAGGCAGCCTCAGAAAAAAGTAACCTCCCAACCTCCCATAAAAGGAACAGAGAAGGTGGCATCAGCACCATCCAGCCCACCAGACAGAAGAGGAAGAAATTCAAACATTGAACAAAACTCTAAATCTCCTATAGACAGAAAAACACAGAAATCCCCTGTCAGAATACCATTCATGCAGAATCCATCAAGGCAAACCAGAAACCTTTCACCTCTAGTAACCAACCAGCCCACTAGCATCAGCAGACAAAATACCCAGATGTCAGGTAAAAGAATTCTACCAGCAAACCGATTAGATTTGGTTCGCATGACGTCTGCTCATTCAACTAGTGGTGAATCAGATCAAAATGGCTTTCTCAGACAACTAACCTTTATCAAAGAAACATCAAAGGTCTCAAGATATGATGCTTCTTCTCGTTCTGTCCCAACGTCGCAGCATGCCTCACCTCGAAGGTCGGGTCCAGGAGCACCAGCGGTTTTCTTATGCTCGTCCCGTTGTCAGGAGCTTAAAGAAGCTGTTCAAGGTCCAAGAAGAATGCCTGTAACTCATGGACAAAGACAAGTTCAGGAACAGGGGGTTCTCAGACAAGGCATGGCTTTATCAAGAGCCACATCCATTGATAGGGGCGTCACTGTAAATCGTCCAGCTAGACGAACAAGCTCGGAAAGTCCTTGCAGGGCCTCAAAGAGAAACACCCCCTGCCCAAAGCCAAGAGAAAAGAGGGATGATACGTTCAAAAGATACTCTTCGTCACCAAGCATAAATGTCTTAAGTCGTGTTACCAGCCGTTCCTCTCTTCGCTCCTCATCCTCTGATTCAAGCGGACGAGCTAAAAGTGAAAGAAACGCAAATCAGAGGCAGCAGAGAGCTGGACTACGTAACGCCGACAAAGTGACCTGGAGAAGGATTCGTGATGAGGACGTCCCTCAGATATTAAAGAGCACCCTTCCACCCACTGCACTGCCTCTGTTACCTTCACCTGAGGGAACCAAACAGATGCCGCCGCCACCACCACTACCAGGTAAACTGCCTACGATTACACTGGCATCACGGAAAACAAGTGATGCAACTGTTCAAACTGAGGACTACTCAGCCAACAAAACCAACTCAAGCACTTCTCCCACAATTGATAAAGGGCTCAGCATTACAGAGGAGGCCGCAAAGATGGCCTTGCCCAAGAAAATAGTGGTATTTGGGAATACTCTACAAGATGGAGATTCTGATGGATCTCTTAAAAACTACAGCACAGCATCGACTGCTACCTTTCAGTCGACAGAAAGTACCCACAGCAGTGGTGTTGGCCATTTCCGACAGAGTTCCCCTAGTAAGGCTGTCAGAGTTACTCCTTTCAACTACATCCCCAGCCCAATGGTCGGTTGCTCTCCACAGACACAGGGTCAAGCAACAACGATGTCTGAAAAGACAGTGGATAAGCGTGAAGCTTAAAGTAGAAACTGTGATCTGTAACCAGTTCCAAGCCTGGACAATGTACTATGCTGATACCTGATGCTCTAAAAAAACTCTCTACTCAATTCTCTTTACCTCTGATATTTAATGCTAATGCATCTGAGGTTTTTAGCTATTTAAAAAAAGATAAGTGTGGATGTGAACAATTAGCCATGTACAATAGAATCTCACTGGATTCACAAGATGAACCTAACCATACTAGACGTGAGGGTATATAACGTTTTATTTATTTTATTGTTTGTTCTTCTGTTTTTATATATATCTATTTTTGTACAGTGATATTAATTATTGCTTGTGCTACTTGGACGATTAATCAAACATTGAGACTGTCTCGGATTGTGCTATCCACTGAAATTATGGCCCACATTCAGAACATTATGCAAACCATTCTCCAAAAACAGTGACATGCTTTAAAAGACCATGTGCCATCTGCAAACCGGAAGACTGTTGTATGAGAATCATGTATGCACATGCCTTTATTGCCACCCTGACAGGTTAAACAAGCCTATTGCCTTCACTTATTATTACTCCAGGTACATATAGCTACAATAAGTAAAATGTGCACAAACATGTCAACGTAATCGTCATGGATATGTAGTGATACTGTTGTAAATACTGATTTAAAACTGTAGTCTAATGCTTCCCAGAAGGCGTAATTCTGCCTATATTCAAAACAGCATGCTAAATACACACTTAACCACTGTAAACACCTTGATGTTAACTTTGCAGTTTGTTTTTCCAATGAAAACGACATACTATAAGTTTAACTACAAATCTCTACCAACACATTTGCATTTTTTGAATATAAAATTGTGTAACTGTCGAGTGTTCTGCAAACGATGTAATATATGTAATACTGTACATATTCCTGCATACCGAATGCTTTCATAATGTCATTTTGTGTAGTCACATTATGCTTCAGTATTTAAAAGCAAGCTAATGAGTAGCAACTCTCCAGATTGAGATAAATATGTTGTTCTTCACAGTAGGTTGGGCTGAATTCTATAACAAGACTGCTGTATAATGTTCAAAATGGCTTCCATTCAACCAAAGCCTATTGCCAAAACTGCAGCTACACAAGCAAATATTGTAATCATATGATCAGTGTAGGTTTGATTATGGCCAATTAGCCAGCACAAGTGTTTGTCTTATTTGGTGAGGTGCAGTATTTACATGGTCTTAGTTATAACTGTAATATAGCAGCTTCACTCAACTTATCTCTTTTAGTCAGAAATCATGCCTTCTCTCTGAAAAGTAAGGTTACTGATGCCACATCCGCCCTTGAAAGTTTTGAGAATATTAAAGTGAGCTATATTTCAGAAGTCCTGAAGCAATCTGGTGTGCCCATATTAAATTAAAGTGATGGTTCACCCACAAACCACCCTTCACTCACCAAAACCTATTTGAGATTGTTTCTTCAGTTGAAGAATGCTAGTTGCTAGCACACATTGACTTAGCATTTTAAACATTTTATACTTTGGAAGTCGATGAGTGCAGGGATTCTTCAAAATTTCTTCAATTGTGCAACAGAAGAAATACTCAAAGGTTTAAATCTACTTGAGTAGAAGGTCTTTTTGATATTTGGGTGAACTATACCTTTAATGTCTGACTATATCAGAAAGTACTAAAATTGACCAGTGTCAAAGATGTAATGTGTAACGACCCCAACAGTGGTGGTCAGGATTAAGCAATATTATGCGACACTAAACCAATATTGACAATTGGGGGAAATTTAATGGAGATATAAGAGGTCTTGTTAAAGCATGAATTGGGTTCAGAATGTTGAGAGAATGTTGTGTAGACTACCAGTTATAACAGCTGTGGCCTGGGGTTAGGAGTCCTCAAATAAACATTCTCATAAAATCGGTGTCTGTGTTTTAATTTTCCAAGTGTCATTTGTTGAATGATAAATACTTGCATTAATCATATATAT
>CAIGQQ010036980.1:5398108-5442647 GCA_903798035.1 Danio albolineatus | reverse complement strand
GAGCGGCAAATCTGGATTTCACCATTTCCAGATGCAAAAAGCTCTCAGGTAAAATATGTTCCTTACGAACATATTTTTGTCACATGTTAGCAGACCACTGTAATCCACACATGTGGGTCAACTGATGACCCATGTCTCCGAACAATTCTTCTACTTGTTTTAATTGCGATTGGCAACACAATGTGGCGTCTCTCTGAACACTGTAACAGGTCATTTGAGTCTTCGAAGCATATCATATATAATGATATCATGCATATTAATGAAGTTCATTCACAATGGAGCACGCTGATTGGTCCAAACCAAGTCTTTCTCAAGAATTACTGAACTGATGTGCTGAAAACTCAATGTTACTTTGGGCTCTATTTTAATGATCTAAGCACAAAGTCTAAAGTGCAGGGTGCAAAAAGCATTAAGGGTGTATATGAATCAACTTTTGCTATTTTAAACACGGGAAAATACGCTCTGCGCCACTACCCATGGTCTAACCGTGTAGTGCTTATTCTCTTAATGAGTTATGGGTGTGTCTTGAGAATAAACCAATCAGAGTCTCATCTCCCCTTCCCTTTAAAAGTCAGTTGTGTCGTGCCATAGCGCATTTGCTATTTACATGGCAGACTTTGTAAGTGTAAAAACTGAATGGACCACTAGCAAAAAACGCAAACATAAAGTGTGAGCCTTCTCCAATCGGCCTTTACTTTCACTTTCTTTTTTACATTTGGTTTGTTAAGCACAAAGATTTGTTTCAAAACTATTTCTAAATCCAGTTCTAATTTCCAGCAAACAAATAAATGAACAGTAATAAAGAAGTGGGCGCCACGGTGGCGTCGTGAGTGGCACGTTCGCCTCACAGCAAGAAGGTCGCTAGTTCGAGCCCCGGCTGGGTCAGTTGGCATTTCTGTGTGGAGTTTGCATGTTCTCCCCGTGGTTGCGTGGGTTTCCTCCGGGTGCTCCGGTTTCCCCCACAGTCCAAAGACATGTGGTACAGGTAAATTGGGTAGGCTAAATTGTCCGTAGTGTATGAGTGTGAATGTGTGTATGGATGTTTCCCATAGATGGGTTGCGGCTGGAAGGGCATCCGCTGCGTAAAAAATATGCTGGATAAGTTGGCAGTTCATTCCGCTGTGGCGACCCCAGATTAATAAAGGGACTAAGCTGACAAGAAAATGAATGAATGAATAATAAAGAAGTGTGGTCTAAAACTGAGGTATATCCAAACACACATGCTATGCTCCATATGGTCAAAAACCTGACATGTGGATAAATCTAAGCTTGTTTTTAATAAAACAAATGTAAATATGCATATAATAAATAATAATAACATTATACAAAAAGCAAGTTGTCGTGAATAAACTGAAAAAGACCCCCCGAGATGAAGAAGGCATGGAGGCAGTGGTTTTTATGTTTATGTAGAAAATAATCATTTTAGTAATATTTTCATCCTTTAATTCTTTTTTTATTTGTAAAGATATTTGCATAATGCGGTACATCCTGCGTGTTTTAAGCTATGTGTAAGCGAGGTGCACAACTAATGTGCTCTGTGCAGGACTTTAGACCTGTTTTCAGCTGGTCTATTGCACAGTATATTTTAGTTCCACAAAATAGCAAGGTGCCAACAATGCACCTTAACACACCTCTTTTTCAGACCAGAACACCCAGGAGTCAACAAAGTGGCACAAATGGATTTGCTATTTAAAATAGGAAAACGGGAAAATTAAGGTTGCGTTGGTCTGAAAATAGCAACACGTCGGGGCAAACACGTCTTCGGCTGGGTGTATGATAGGGCCATTTGTACCGGCTGGTACAGACAGCCAATCTCCACACTGGAATGCACACACTCATCTCTGTGATGTAGCTTCAAAATTTCTTTTCAAACCAGAAAAACGAATTTGCTCTAAACGATGCAAAAAAAAAAAAAAAAAAAAAAAAAATTCACTTGCCTTAATGTGTCCTAATAGTGTTTTTAGCAATGTGAGACATGTATTATGGCTGTCAACATCTCAAAAAATGTGTTTTGGTGTTTCGTGGTCCTTTAAAGGAAATGCTCACACAAAACTGAAAATTGACTCACCCTCAGGTGGTTTCAAACCTTAGATTGTTTCTTCTGTTAAACACAAAACATTTTCAAGAAAGCTGAAAACATGTAACCATCGACTTCCATAGTAGGAAAATCAAACACCATACAAGTCAGTGGTTACCTGCTTTCATCAACATATATTTTTTTTAACAGAAAAAAGGACACTCAAGGTTTGAAAGAAAGCTAAAAATATGATGACAGAATTTTCAGTTTTGAGTGAAATATCCCTTTAAAGTGACTAATATGTCATTTGTATACTTATCTTTAAGTACAGTTGCACATTCATTCATTTTTCTTTGGCTTAGTCCTTTTATTCATCAGGGGTTGCCACAGCGGAATGAACCGCCAACTTAAGTTTTTTTTTTTTTTTTTGTTTTTTTTTTTTTTACATTTGGACAAAAGTTGAGAACACATTTTTTTTTAGCAAGCCATAATTTTCTAAATGACCTGGTGTAATCCAGATATCTAAATAAATTTTAATGTAGCTTACAGTATATGCTGAACTTGTTTACTTGAGATATGCAGTTTCCTAAATATTTCCTGAATATGTTCAGTCATCTCAGAGTATGTTCAATGTAAACACAGAAGACATTGTTACCAGAAATAAGAGTGTTTATTCAATTGAACACCAAGCAGCATCCCACCATACTACATTTTTCATTTTCTTTAGTTAAATAATTGCAAGTTCAGTTCTTTGTGTGCACGACTAAATTAGAAGTGACTGCAATCATTAGCTGAAGAACCAATTTGCTAATGCATATACTTCACTTAAAATAAAGAAGTTTTTCATGGACAAGCTTTTCATTCGTTGATTTTTTACTTCTGCTTAGTCCCTTTATAAATCAGGGGTCATCATAGTGGAATGAACCGCCAACTTATCCAGCATATGTTTTACGCAGCAGGTGCCCTTCCAGCTGCAACCATCATTGGGAAACACCCTTACACACTCATACACTACGGGCAAATTAGTTTATTCGATTCACCTATATGCACATCTTTGGACTTGTGGGGGAAACCAGAGCACCTAGAGGAAACCCACGTGAACACGGGAAGAACATACAAACTCCACACAGAAATGCCAACTGCCCCAGCTGTGATTTCAACAACTTTTTTTTTTTTTTTAACCAAGCCATCATTTTCTTATGGCTACAGTCTACCTTGAACTTGTTCATTTGAGGTATGCAGTTTCCTAAATATGTTCAGTCATCTCACAGTATGTTCAATGTAAACACAGAAGACATTGTTAACAGAAATATATGAGTTTTTGTTGAAATGAACACCAAGCAGAAGCCCACCATACTACAATTCTTATTTTCTTTAGTTAAGTAATTGCCAGTTCAGTGCTACGTGTGCACGACTAAATTAGAAGTGACTGCAATCATTGGCAAAACAACCAATTTGCTAATACACATACTTGTGCATTTAAACATATTTAAACATTTTGAAATGAAGGATTTCTGCATGGTCAAGTTATTTAACATGAATTAAAAGGATGTTGTGAATAATTAATACCAAATCAGTATATTTAGACAGGTAAACATTGGATCTCAATGCTTGGCTTCAGAAAAGTTGATATAATTCACATTAACCCTTTGTCTGCCGCTCTACCAAACGGTTGACCATGTTTTTACTGTTTTAATAATGACTGATAAAGTAAATTCAAGAATGACTGTTTTAAATAATGCTTTACACACTGCATTGTTGGTTTACAAAGAAAAATCAAACAAACCTCAAAAAAACAAGAAAGCATGTTAAATGAAACGGAAATATTTTATGCCATACTTCAAAAAATAAAGGTGATTAAGTATTCAAAAATGTTTTATTGTGAATTTTTTTTTTAAATAAATTGCTCTTACACTTCATATTTTCAGATTTTTCATAGTCTATGTATTAATACAGGTTCTTTTACCATAAACTGATACATAAACCATTTGGTAGAGGCTGATATTTTAGAAATTATGGGATGTGTTGGAACAAAATGCGTTAACTTTGGTGCAAAAATTAAAGGGTTAATGTACTTTTTACGACACAACCTGAATATCTGTGTCTATCTATTGACTCACCCTCAAGTGGTTTCAAACCTTAAGGAGATTATTTCTTCTGTTAAACTGAACTGAATAAAGCTGAAAACATGTAACCATTGACTTCCATAGTAGGAAAATTAAACAGCGTAGAAGTCAGTGGTTACAGGTTTCCAGCTTTCTTCAAAATCTATTTTGTGTTTAACAGAAAAAAGGCACTCAAGGTTTGAAAGGCTGAATAAATGATGACAGAATTTTGAGTTTTGAGTGAAATATCCCTTTAAAGTGACTAATTTAAGTCTTTGGTAACTTATCTTTAAGTACAGTTGCACATTCATTCATTTTCCTTCGGCTTAGTCCCTTTATTCATCAGGGGGTCGCCACAGCGGAATGAACCGCAAAGTTTGTTTTTTTTTGTTTTTTTACATGTGCACATAAAAGTTTGGAGAACACCTTTTTTTATTTAGCTAGCCATAATTTTCTAAATGACCCGGGATGTCACTACCACACTTGATTTTGGTTTTATTGTAAAAAAAAAATAAAAAAATAAATAAAAAAAAACAAGAAAGCATGTTAAATAAGAATCTGAAATATTTTATGCCATACTTCAAAAAATAAAGGTGATTAGGAATTCAAAAATGTTTTATTTTGAATATTTTTTTAAATAAATTGCTCTTACACTTCATATTTTCAGATTTTTTATAGTCTATGTATTAATACCGATACATAAACCATTTGGTAGAGGCTGATATTTCAGAATTTATGGGATGTGTTGAAACAAAATGCATCGAGTGTTAACTAGCGACATTAGGAGTTAAGAAATGCAGTCCAAACATTACTTAGAAATTAAAGGGTTAATGTACTTTTTTCCGACACAACCTGAATATCTGTGTACTTGATGAATTTTGAACACACAAAATACACTTAAACAGATTCATCACATACAAACCAGCAAAAAATAAATAAATTTAAGCATGTAAATGCCAAAAGTGTACACATGTATTTACGAATTATGAAGATGAAGCTGAATCCAAATGCTAGTGATTTCCCAATAAACACAGGATTCAAAAATCACATTGTTATTACCCTGTGCCTTTATTTCTATGCAACACACTAAAACAGTTCTGGGAAGTTTAAATTTGGACATCACTGATTAAAACCTGCGTAAATTATTATACAAACGCACCAAATGTCCAATAGGAAGAATACTCGGCATCCTTCGATGGATTTGAAGCTTTATTTGTTGCATTCACAAGTGCCATGCCCAATCCATCGACTAAATAAGCGAATGTCCAGTTCATAAATTGGCGCTGTGAATGTTCAAAAGTCACATTGCGCTACTTTTCACCTCCATTACAGTGTTTTCCAAAGATTTCCCAGCCGCGCGCAGCTCGTCTCTCCGCCGTGCAAGACTGCCGCGTTCCTCTTGCAATCGCTCATGCAGGTCTATGTAGCGCCTGCTCTGCTGGAACCTCACCTCCACTTCACCATTGCTGGAACTGCCCTTCAAATCTGAAAACCACAACAGAAGTTAATGGTCATGGGCAAATATTACTGTCATGAATACAAAGGTGCAGTCACACTAGCGAATATACAATATTGCTAACATTATGATGTTGGTCTGCAATATTCAGTAACACAATCCTTTGATTAATCATTAATAATAAGAAATGTATCAAAGACAACAACTCTGAAAATAAATAAATAAATATAACCTAAGCATTATAGCATCGTGTGAATTAGGGCTGCACAATATATCACTTCAGCATCAATATCACAATGTGCGCATCTGCAATAGTCACATTGCAGGATAAATAATGGTGAGTTGGGATTATAATTAACTACAAATCACTGTTCAGTGCAGATGATTTGTGGAGTCATTGTAAATTTTAACCATAATCTACCATTAATGTGAAAGAGTTTTACTCAGATGTGTTGTTTAAGGCCTGCGACTGAGATTTAAAGCAAATTTAAACCATTTGGGAACAAGTAATTGTCAATTTTGGCGCTTTAACAAAGATTAATTGTGTTTAATATTGTTGAAATTAAGACTATACAGTGTTATTTTAAATTTGATAATTGAATTTCTCTACCTCAATTTTATTAGATTTTATTATTAGACAATATTGTTAGACTCCCCAACACAACAGACAATCCTTTAAAAAAAAAACTGTGCTAGTACATTTGGACTTAATCTATAAACTCTAACTCTTCCCCAAGAGGTGAAAACTGGAATGGTTTAGTGTGTGTACCGCATATTAGTGTAGTCCAGGGAAGGTTCACCCAAAACTGAAAATTCTGTCATTATTTACTCACATTGACTGGTTCCAAACCTGTGTGAGTGTTTTTATTCTGTTGAACAAAAGATATTTTGAAGAAAACTGGAAACCTGTAACCATTGACCTTAATTGCATTTTCCTACAACAGAAGTAAATGGTTACAGGTTTTTAGATTCCTTTAAAATTTATTCTTTTATGTTCAACATAAAAAAAAACTCAAAAGTTTTGGGTCAGTAAATAGTCAGTAAATTTTTATTTTTGGGTGAACTATCCATTTAATTTAAAGTCTGGTCTGGTTCAGTCACAGTAAACACATTTTAGTGGGGTCTGATACACTGAACAACTGAGTTTAAGACATCACTACACCAACATAGCCTATACCAGGGGTGTCCAAACTTGGTCCTGGAGGGACGGTGTCCTGCAGATTTTAGCTCCAACTTGCCTCAACACAGCAGCAAGGATGTTTCTAGAAAGCCTAGTAAAAGCTTGATTAGTTTAGCTTTTTTTGTCTGATTGGGTTTGTAACTATACTTTGCAGCATACCGGCCCTATAGCACAGAGTTTGGGCACCCCTGGCCTATACCTTTTTTCCATTTCTTGCGAACAACTAACTGACAAAACATTATTTGACAATACAGTGCTTACAGTTTCAGTTTTACCTCATAACATTCTCTCCAATTGTTTATGTATAGGTATTTTTGGTTTTATATTCGCACATTAGTTCAGTGACAACTTGTCACGCTCCTTACTTTGAATACTCGGTCTGAAATCACATTTAAGTATGACTTGGAAACAACATTATCACTACTTATTTGACTGTGAAGAACGTTGTAGGCTACTTAGCCATTTGCTGCTGATTTCACTATTTCGAATTAGAGAAAAATGCTTCATTTTCTTTTCAGCTTATTTCCTTTATTAATCTGGGGTCGCCACAGCAGAATGAACCGCCAGCTTACCCAAATTACCTGCACTGCATATCTTTGGACTTGTGGGGGAAACCGGAGCACCCGGAGGAAACCCATGCAAACACGGGGAGAACATGCAAACTCTACACAGAAATGCCAACTGGCCCAGCCGAGGCTCGAACCAGCGACCTTCTTGCTGTGAGGCGACAGCACTACCTACGGCGCCACCGTGTCGGCAGAATGCTTTTCTGAAATCATATTATTATGGAGGAAGTACGAATGTGTGAATATAAAACAAATTTACCTTAAAACACGGACTTATCCATTCATTCAAAGGGAAATCAGGGAAGCTTAAGTGTTATTTTCAGTGTATCGTGTAACGTTATTTAAGTTGGTAAAGCATCATGAGGGAAAGTAGATAACGTACTCTAAATTAGTTGGTCTGCATCAGGGCGTGCACATTCATATTCATTCATTTATTTATTCATTCATTTAGTTATTATTTGTACGTCTCTGAACTAGTGTAACGTTAGTGTTGCTGTATAAAACAAATATATTTATAAAGATTTCAAAGCCACTACACTGAAATATCCTCGTCAGTACCTTCAGCAGAAGTGTGTGAAACAGTGAACACTGGATCATTGGGATAGGCACGGTTCACATCCTCCATGATCTGCTCCACTGTCGGCGGATCGGGTCGGGTCGGCAGAACCATCCGCTTTTTGCCTTTGGAACCAAAATTCATCCTGACAGGAGAAGTACCGACTCCAATTTTAAAGAAAATGATTAAGCTTTTTAAAAAGCATCAGTGGTTATGGTACTGTAACGACCGTACACTGTAAAACAAATCTACTACTGAAGTACTGCACATACTTCACATGCAAACATGACTGTTTACCAAGCTGACACGTCAGAAGAAGACGGTTCAGAGATGAGAGGGAAGACTGTCGCCATCTTTCGGGTCGGAGTGAAACAGCGACAGATTAGCATGTTGCTGTGTGTTTGATTATTGCTGGAGCTAAACTGTGCAGCACACCAGCCCTCCAGGACTGAGTTTGCCCACCACTAACCAACACAGATCTTCCAGATAATCTTGAAATATCATATATTTATAGACTAGGTTAATATGTCTGGACAATGCAGTGGTTATATTTGATAAATTTGCAGGTTTTATGAACACTTGGAGCTTTAATGAAATTGTGTCTTTATCATTAGTGAACATTAGGCAATAATTTAAGTTAACAGTTTTATTTTAATTGGGCCTAATTATTGGATAGACTTAATGCAGTTTTTTTGACAAAAAATAACAATAACCCTGTTTTAAAAATCAGCATACGCTGGATAATGTTTTGATGTTGGTCAAGCTGGTTTTAATCAGACTAGCATTGAAGCCAACAAGACCAGACCAGCATTAAAACATACATTAATGTCATTTTTAACAGGGAAATAAAGTTGCTTAGATCAGTAATACACTAGAATTTACAAGTCTTTTCATATGAGGAACACATAAACAATTCAACTAAAAGTCTGAAGAAACTTTTTATTAGGTTATTAGTTTTACAAAATCCCTGCAGATGCATCAAATGCAAATTATTGCTACATGAGAAACAAAATATTATCTGCTGAATGTCTTGTTTTTCTGTTCAGTTATGTTTGAAGGGATAGTTCAGCCAACTGCTTTTAAACCTTAATTCGTTTCTTTCTTCTGTTAAACACAAAAGAAGATATTTTATGTAGAATGTGTATTGCTTGTACTTATTGAAGTCAATGGGTGCCAACTACCAGCATTTTTTAAAATATATTCTATCTGAAAAAAAATCAAATAGGTTTTGAACATTTGAAGTGTGCGTAAATTATGACAGAATTTTCATTTTTGGCTGAACTATCCCTTTAAATGCCAGTGGATGAAATGATATGGGCTGTAAACAAACAATGACATCCAAGCAATTGCGTTGAGGACACTTACAGATTCTAATTAAAGCAGATATTAAATGTTGAACTTTAAAACTCCACCCTTGACAAAAGGCTAACTCTAAATAGTGCAGATGAAGGTAAATTACAATTCAGTCAGTGAGGTCTTTACAGTGAAACTACAATACTTCTGTTATAGTATGTCAAAGTTTTGTGTTTAAGTTTTCACCGATCTCTCACGTCGTGCTGTATTTTGTCTTCTTAGATCACTTTGGCCACCTGTACATCTGTATGCAAAACATAAATAATTAATTGAACAAACTAGTAAGGGTTAATAACATCCAGCTGGTTTGTTTTGCAGAATAAAGCAGAGAGGTTTATCTGTTGTAAGATTGAAGGGCTTCATTCAGCTCAGTGTATATTATCCTGCTTTCATGTTACATTATCCCGATTTCACGACTACTTACAACAGAGCAAAACAACTTGACACAAAACATTGATATAAACTGGGTTATTTTACTTGTTCCTTCATTAAACATAAAGCTTGTTCATGGCTAGCTAAATACAGGCTTCAATATCCTACTATCCTATAATTTAAATGTTCAGTTACAAGATGGCTCTCATGTCGGTGGAGTGAATGATAAGCATCCCACATAGCAAATTTTCTCTGGCCCACAAAAGCAGTGTTTGCTTGGCTCAAACTGAACTAAGCCTGGCTTCCAGACAAGGGACTATCATATATCATATCTGGGCCTAGTCTGAGTCAAGTTTTCAAACCATAACTGGCCCTGCTGGGCCAGATAGGTTGGTGTTTCATTACTGCAATGAAACTGATACACCCATGAAGCATTGCAGTTTAGGTGGCTATGGGTTTAGGTGGTTTAGGTGGCCTTAAAGACGGTGCCACCTCTGTCAAAACCGGGCCATGTTTGGCCATACCTGTCAACATCTGCATGTGAAAATAAGGGATCTTCTCAACCACCCCCAACCACCGCCACAGTCACGCAGTTCTATACGACTGTTTTGAGCATTACATAGGAGAAGCGACGGCGCCTGTAATTAAAGGGAATCACGCCATTTTTATATTTATTTCTTGTTTTATTTATGTTTTCATGCCTAAATAAACCAAAAGCACAGAACTGACTCACATTTAAGAGCAAGGGGCGGCCCCTGGGGGTTCGGCAGTATGGGTTGCGTATAGGGAGGATCGACTCTTTATTGTTTATTGCCACCCTTCAGAGAAAGACTGAAATTACGGGAGAAATACGGGAAAACACTTTTACGGGATGATAGCGGGATAGAACTGTAAAATATGGGAGAATCCCGGGAAAAACAGGAGGGTTGACAGGTATGTTTTTGGCCCACATGCTGTATGCCAGTGTCGAATGAATGCCTGCTGTGCCAGCTTTCTGCCAAATCTGGGCCAGAATTATTTGCTACATGGGATTTATTTACTCAAGGTCAAGATGATTTGTAGTACCTGGATGAACCTGTGTTATTATTACTGGTGGTTAGTTGTTGTAATTGTCCAATCAGACTCACAAGTATTTCAGAGAACTGTGTAATAATAATAAATAAAACATTCCCAGCTCACATATACTGAAAACTTACTATTTAATCAACAGTGGGTTCAGTCTAAAGTCAACGACATGCAAGGAGAAAGAGCAAAAAGAGACAAAAGTTAATGTGGATAAATCACAAATGTATATGTATATATATATATATATATATAATCTTGTATAATCTTGTCATTGTGTCAAATGTGGATTTTGTGTGATACATACATGAGCAGAACTAGGCAGGCTTCTGGCTTCAGACTCAGCTGGGCCAACAGTCCGGTTTCTTACCAGAGTGTGAAGGACTGCAAAACACAATGATGGATAGAACAAGTCAAAAAAGACAAAAAAAAGTATATTGACTTGATATTATTCATAACTAGTCAAAACTGACTAAAAGACATGGTATGCAATTTCTGCCACTAGAGAGCGCATATTCACATCAAACAAACGTGCATTTAGATGACTCTGTGACTGAGTGTGGAATCATGGAAGTTGTATTCATTACATCCTATGGGTCTCCTGCAGAAATCACTATCATAAATGAGCTAAAGTTTTTAATACTTATTACAACTACAGTATCAATCAGACATTTTGCATAATGTAAGCACATATAGGTCAGCAAAAAAAAGCATTGTTCTAGTTTTTTTGTGTGTGTGGATATTTTAATATTAAAAAACGCATGTATCATTCTTTTCAAAATGTTCTTTCGTGTGTTAGGTGTAGTAAAATAAGCTAACATGATTTAATATTTACAAAGAAAGAAAGAAAGAAAAAAAATTGGTTTCTAAAAAAAGAAATTCTGAGTTAGCCTACAATGTTGTGATTTGCCACCCGACCTACTACTTTTTAACTGGTCAGATACCACAAGGATGTGTTGGAAAGTCCTTTATCGAATATTTGACAAGAGGTCAATGTCAAAGATTTCAGTGTGTGCTTTTTAAAGATTTTTATTTATTTATTCATTAATTCGTTCTTTTGTTCATTTATTCATACATTCATTATGTATTTATTTGTTTGTTTATTCTTTTATTCCCATAAATAATTATGTACATATGTATGCAATTTATTAATGGGCTCTTGAAAATATTTGCATGTATGGATGGTTTATAGAGGTGTATGCACTGGGAAACACCCACACACTCATTCACACTACAGGAAAAGACAATAGAATACACAAGACATGTCACTCGTACAGTTTTGAATGGAAAAAAGTGTAACGTTCAATTTGACCAATGAAGCCCCGCCTACTAGTACAGGAGCCAATCATCGATCGCTCTAGACTAACGTTTCTCCCGGGGAGAAGCTTGGACCAGAAGTGTGCTTTTACAACAGTTTGTTGGTCAACAAATACACTGGAATCTCAGCGAATACTTGCTATGCAGACAGAAAAATCCAAATGTATCCAAATAAAGCTTGAAATCTGTACTTTTTAATGAAGCAAGTGCGCTTGAAAACAAACGTTTTTTGGTTTTGTAATCTCTATGAAACGAACACGAGGTATAGTCAGTCCTGTCAAACACACATCACATGACAGCAGCAACTGCTCAAATGCCCAAAAAACTTGTAAACAAAGAGTCGCTGTCATTTCTGGAGGAGTTCTGGATTCGCCATCAAGACCAAGTTGTGGATTTCTTCAGAAGAGCAGCGTGATCAGGCGAAGCATTATCCAGAGGATGATAAAGTAGAATGGCCATAAATGAAGTTTTGTTCTTTTTGAGTGCGCATGTGCATTAGCTCGGGCAACCTAAAAAAATATGCAGATTTTGTTTGATTCGAACATTTAGAAACGAAACTTATGAGACGGTTGTTGTTTAATTTTGTTGATGATTTCAAATATGTAATGTAATCGTAAGCTTGGTTTTAGAGAGTTTGATGTTTCCCCATTCAGGTAGAATGCCCGAGCATACTGCACGATAGGCGTTTCAAAGATGGCCGCCGAGCGAAATGACTTGCCTTAAAGGGACTTTGACTACGGCCAATCTTAATCATTTAACCTATAGCAAGAAGGTCGCTGGTTCGAGCCTCGGCTGGGTCAGTTGACATTTCTGTGTGGAGTTTGGATGTTCTCCCCATGTTCGCGTGCGTTTCCTCCAGGTGCTCCGGTTTCCCCCACAGTCCAAAGACATGCGGTGTAGGTGAATTGGGTAGGCTAAATTGTCCGTAGTGTATGTGTGTGAATAAGCGTATATGGATGTTTCCCAGTGATGGGTTGCAGCTGAAAGAGCATCCGCTGCGTAAAACATATGCTGGATAAGTTGGCGGTTCATTCCGCTGTGGCGACCCCAGATTAATAAAGTGACTAAGCCGAAAAGAAAATGAATGGATTTCACCTACAGCGCATATCTTTGGATTGTGGGGGAAACTGAGGCACCCGGAGGAAACCCAGGCGAACTCGGGGAGAACATGCAAACTCCACACGGGGAGAAAAAAAAAACAAAACACTACTAAGGTTTGATGTTTATTTATTTATTTATTTTTGCTGACATGGGATGGGTTTGGGACATGTTTATTATGAAAAGCGTTGATAAAAAGTGTAAATATTCATCTAAATTTTGCTTTAGCTCACTAAACACAAACCTCCTACAAAGAATATTTTTGCTGTCAAGCAGCAAGTTTAATCTCATAACACTTCTCAAGGCCGTCTCACACTGTGTGATTTTTTTTATAATCCTGAACGATTGTAGCATGTCAGACTGAACAATTATGGCTCCAATGTCACACTGTAAGATCTCAGCTGTCATAAAGTCAGACTGAATAACAATAAAGATGCACCAAACACTAAAGAAATTGCCCACGGAGTTTGACTTCGTCCACCCGTGACACTTTCAATATCCTGCATTCTGAAATGATCCTTCACAGCTAATGTAAACAAACTGTAGCGGATATTTTGCAAAGTGCGCCTCAATAATAAAACCAGGAAGAAAAATACTGTTTTGACATTTTCCTGCGGTCATTTGAATTGTCGCATGGATTGCATCATCAAATTCGGTGTTTCTATTGGTTCTTGGATTGACGCACATCAAAGCTGTGGGATCCACATCCACTGCAGGAAAGTGTCTGAAATCTTCTGAAACTGCCGGAACTTCATAGGAGAAAAAATCTGATCGCAACGGGCATTAAGCGGCTGTCTGTGAACACGTCAAACCAACGATCAAAGATCACAGATTTTAGCCTTAGATTTTAGGAATCTTTTAGAATTTCCCAAATTTGTCTCAGAAGACAAAAGTATGTCAAAAGTATGTCAGTATGCCTGAAGCTATGTAATAAAAAAACATCAAACATCTGTGTAATGTTGCTTACCCTCTCTCGTGACATTCTCAGCTGCTGACATGGCCTTTACGCTTATATTGCTGACCATCCCGTCTACTGACGCTTCATGCTTCAGGAAAAACGGACGGACCACGTGCCTATACAGAATCTGAGAACCATTCCAGGACACCGGAGCCATACACCACAACAGGAACAGGCACTAACACAAGACACAAGAAAGTGTGTAAAAGAAGAAGGAATGAGGTTACATATACAATACATACTCACCGGCCATTTTATTAGGTACACCTGTCCAACTGTTCATTAACGCAAATTTCGAATCAGCCAATCACATGGCAGCAACTCATGCATTTAGGCATTTAGGCATGCATTTAGGCATGTGGACATGGTCAAGACAATCTGCTGCAGCTCAAACCGAGCATCAGAATGAGGTAGAAAGGTGATTTAAGTGACTTCGAACGTGGTATGGTTGTTGGTGCAAGACAGGCTGGTCTGAGTGTTTCAGAAACTGCTGATCTACTGGGATTTTCACGCACAAACATCTCTAGGGTTTACAGAGAATGGAATGGTAAAGAGTGGTAAAGAATGGTAAAAAGACAATATCCAGTGAGTGGCAAGTCTGTGGACGCAAATGCCTTGATGATGCCAGAGGTCAGAGGAGAATGGCCAGACTGGTTTGAGCTGATAGAAAGGCAACAGTAACTCAAATAACCACTCGATACAACCGAGGTGTGCAATAGAGCATCTTTGAATGCACAACACATCCAACCTTGAGGCAGATGGGCTACAGCAGCAGAAGACCACACCGGGTGTCACTCCTGTCAGCTAAGAATAGGAAACTGAGGTTACAACTCGCAAAGGCTCAACAAAATTAAACAATAGAAGATTGTAAAAATGTTGCCTGGTCTGATGAGTCTCGATTTCTGCTGCGACATTCGGATGGTAGGGTCAAAATTTGGCTTCAACAACATGAAAGCATGGATCCTTCCTGCCTTGTAGAAACGGTTCAGACTGGTGGTGGTGGTATTGTAATGGTGTGGGGGATATTTTCTTGGCACACTTTGGTCCTATTAGTACCAACTGAGCATCATGCCAACGCCACAGCCTGAGTGTTGTTGCTGACCATGTGCATTCCTTTATGACCACAGTGTACCCATCTTCTGATGGCTACTTCCAACAGGATAACGCACCATGCCATAAAACACGAATCATCTCAGACTGGTTTCTTGAACATTGAACAATGAGTTCACTGTACTCAAACGGCCTCCAAAGTTACCAGATCTCAATCCAATAAAGCACCTTAGGGATGTAGCGGAACTGCAGATTCGTATCATGGATGTGCAGTGGCCGGTGACTGTATACTGTATATCAATTTCAGTGAATTTCTAATACAATAAATATTTAAAGGAAAAGATCCAAACGATAAGAAATAAAACGATAATACTAATTAAACCCCTATATTGTAATTATACTGTGTATAATTTATTTGCTATAATTTAATAATAAAAATAATATACTAATATTTAGCTTTTATTACTTATTATTAGTAGAGCCAGACAGAATATTTTTTGCAATTGCTGAACAGAATTTTGTAAAATAACCTACGGTTTTTTGCAGATTTATGAGGAATTATTTTGGGAGTATAGTAACTAAAACGTAATACCTTTTTCACTTTTTTTAAAGGTTTACAATGCAAGTCCAACTAGATCCATCTGTTTGGTATACAAAGCAAGTCTCCCATATTATATACTGACTAAAAGACAGAAAATGTTACTTTACAGACTGTATTGTAAATAAATCATATAAACATGTATATTAGTTAAAAATATTACTGAAATGAATATTAAAAACTGAAAATATACATACTTACATCTACATAAATACATTAAACAGATTTAGTAATGGGCTAAAACATTTTAATAAACTAAATAACAATTATAAAAAAACAATGACCAAAATAGTAAAAGAATAAATAAAAATAAATAAAACGTCATAAGTTTGGTTGTAGACAGTTCATCTTTCCTTAAATAAAGAAGAAAAAGGCGCTTAGTATCTGTATAGATTGGCTGATGTCAATATTAGCTGTGTTATACCAAACATTTGCCTTGCTCTTGACCAGTAATATGGACAAACCAGCAGATAACAACCCAGTCTTAAATTAAACAGCTTTTCAAACAACCATTTAATCTCTCATCTAACATGGGTCATGATAAGTGACAAAGAATGAAGTCTTTGTGCCAATTAGCAGAAAGAAGCTGGTAATAATAATTGATCCTGTTAAAGCGGATATTAGCTCTAATAAGCATCTGGGATTGCTGTACCTACCTTACATACATAGTAGAATGGAAACCAGTGGAGAAAGATATCCGAGAAGAATTCACCCACGCTGAAGAAGCCATAGATTACCCAATACGTGAGCCACTGCGTGTCATCCTCCTTACCAGGACTTTCTATGGCTTTGATACTAAAAAAATCAAATATTATCTGAGTGATATGCCAGTTAAGTTACAGCAACAAACTCAACACAATAAAGAACTCACGAGAAATATGCAGGATAAACAAAGCCAATCAGATTACAGAGCAGAGAAGCACCATATCCGAATAGTAAAAATGCTCCAGTCAAACCTGCAGCACCTGTTGGGGGAAAAGAAACAGCCTTAACATCCTTTCAAATACAACTTAACAATGTCTTTATAGTGTAAACTGGAGAAAAGGAATTAGGCCTACTTTAACTTTGTAATCGCGGGTAGACTTTTTTAAAAACAGTTATGAGACCACAGTAATGAATAGCTACTTGCAATATTGTACTTTCTATTCACTTTATACTCCGCGTATGAGCGAGCGCAGCTTTTTGAATTTTTTTGGCTCAAGACTTCCAGTCTCATTCACTTCTATTCATTTTTAGACGTTAAATACAGCTCGTTTTGCTGCTTGATGTTGCAAACTGATTTTTTTTCTTATATTATTCTATTTTGTCCGTATAGTCATGCAAACACTTGTTGATAGAGCAAGTAGTTTGACTGTTTTCTGCCGTTTATTATTCCTAGTCATTTCTCTCATAGGCAACTGAATCAGAAGTTCTAAAGCAATCGCAAAAACATGCACACTTCCACATTGTAAAATAAGGTCAATTAAAAAATGATATTCTCTTACATTCGTTATATACAGTGGTCAACATTGGAAGTGGATTAAAACCTTTCAGCAAAGATGAATAGTTCTAAAACTATTACATTTCGAAATTGTCCTAAGCAGGAGCAGATTTAACTAATAAGAGAAGCAGGCGCTAAGGGCCCTGGAAAATCTGCGGAGCCCCTAATAAATGCCTAGAAGTATAAATTCATTTATTCATTCATTTTCTTGTCGGCTTAGTCCCTTTATTAATCTGGGGTTGCCACAGCGGAATGAACCGCCAACTGAAAAAAACAGAAAGTTCTGTCATCATTTACTTGTCACAAACATTTTTCTGTTTAATGCAAAAGACAATATTTAAAAAAAATGGTAAAAACCTGTAACCATCAACTTCTCATAGTATTAAAATCAATGGTTACAGGTTTCTACCATTTTTCAAAGTATCTTCTATTGTAAAAAGAAAAGTAACTACTTAATGGAGAGTAAACAGTATGCAAATTCCTTTATTCATATTCCTTCAGCGTAGTCCCTTCATTTATCAGGGGCCGCCACAGCGGAATGAACCACCAACTTATCCAGAATATGTTTTATGCAGCGGATGCCCTTCCATCTGCAACCCAGTACTGGGAAACACCCATACACTCTCATTCACATACATACACTACTGACAATTTTAGCTTACCCAATTCACCTATACCGCATGTCTTTGGACTGTTGGGGAAACCAGAGCACTCGGAGGAAACCCACAAGAACACAGGAGAACATGCAAACTCCACACAGAAATGCCAAGTGACCCAGCTGAGGCTCGACCCAGCGACCTTCTTGCTGTGAGGCGATCCCACTGCACCACCGTGAAGCCCATAGACGTATAAATTATACCCATAAATTATATATAGCATAGTTTTCTATCACATTTTGTATGGTGAGAGTCTAACAAATACAATTTTAATGTTGATTATTACATCTACGCAAATGTGACCCCCATCCCCAATCATGAAGCAGCCCAGCAGTCAAATCAGGTAAAGATTTCATTTTAAAATATGAAATAGTTTACCTATTATTTTTCAGTTGTCAATTAATTTTAGGGGAAACAAACCATTTAAACCATAGAGAGTGTAGGGGAGAGAGAAGAACATAAATATAAATAAATAGAAAAAGATAAAAGTACAAATGGTGCCGTGAGTGTGTGTTTCCCAGTACTCTGCTGTGTAAAACATATGCTGGATATGTTGGCGGTTCATTCTGCTGTGGCAACCCCTAATGAATAAAGGGACTAAGCTGAAATAAAAGGAATAGATAAATGAACAAATGGTGCATTTTAGGACTTTTGGGCCCCTTGGCTGGAATTGCTTAGGACCCCCAAATCAATAAATCTGTCTCTGGTCCTATAGCAAAAATGAGTGTTGTTGAATGGTTTTAGGACACCTTGGAAGAAATGTTTTGATCCACTTTAAACGTTGACTACTGTATATAAGAAACTTCTAAATGCAATCTGAAATTTTCTTCTACAATGAGAATTATTTTAGACTCCTATGTTTTGTTATTTTACTTTCAGGGCAAAGAAAATAATTAATTTTCAGTATTCATTTGTGAGCAATTCCAGCATTATGGATGTGACATTTGCAATACAAACTCAAAAAACGAATTCACATAGAAATATATGCTAACATTATAATAAAACAACTGTTTATATTTTATAAACATGCGTTATGGATGTGACCAAAAAGTATGCACGTTTAGAGCATACAGTAGTAAGTTTAGAGCATTTGTAGTAATTCTGTGAATTAAACTGCACAAAAAAATCTAATAAAATAAATAAAGCTCACCAAAAGGGTAAAAGTTGGCTCTACTGTATATAGAACAAACATGATTTATTTTATTTTATTTAATCATTTTGTAATTATGAGAAAAAATCTTTGTTATGGATGTGACAGATGTGAATTTGCCATTCATGTGACTTTGGTAGATCAAATAAAATTGTTTTTAAAACATTGACAGATATTTCTGTCAAGTACTGTAAAGTACTGTAAAAGTACTGTAAAATACTTGTACTGTAAGTACTGTAAAAAACTTGCTTACTGTAAAATACTTGCCTACACAAAAAAACATAGAAACGGTTTTGGTATTTTGGTGAAAACGTATTTTTTTTTTCATGGCAAGGTTGCCATTTGCATGGAACTGCTCTTATACATTTATTCATTCCAAAACAAATGAAAGTGAGGTACATCGTTATTGGACACATCATGTCATCAACAAATTTGATCCATATATATTTTAGCTATGTTTTCCCTGGGTTTTTTTTGTTTTGTTTTTTATTGGGTTTTAACAATACAATCATATTATTAACCAAAACACTAGATAACATCAAGTACAATAATAAACAAGGAAAAATAAAAATAAATTTAAATAAAAGAAAATATATAACTATCAAATTGAATAATATTTACAAAGTCCTTATAAAACTTCGGTTTTTACACTTTTTTTTACTATAATTGTACTTAAACTGTAGGTAAAGCACAAAAACAACCAAATGAAATTTATTCATTGAGAATTAAACAGAAAGCACATGTCATTATTGAACATTGTTCCCATCCCTTAAATATAAAATTTCAGCTCTTACCATCAAAAAGACATTTTAGGCAACCTAAAGTAAAAAAAACAATGTCTTTCGTGCCGACGGCCACTAGAAATTTAAATACTGGGTTCTAAGTAGGATTTTAAATAGAGTTTTTAATGTGATATACAGTTGAAGTCAGAATTATTAGCCCCCTTGAGTTATTAGCCCCCTGTTTATTTTTTTCCCCAATTTCTGTTTAACAGAGAGATTTTTTTCAGCACATTTCTAAACATAATAGTTTTAATAACTAATTTCTAATCACTGATTTATTTTATCTTTGCCATGATGACAGTAAATAATATTTGACTAGATATTATTTAAGACACTTCTATACATCTTAAAGTGACATTTTAAGGCTTAACTAGTAGGTTAATTAGGTAAACTAGGCAGGTTAGGGTAATTAGGCAAGTTATTGTATAATGATGGTTTGTTCTGTAGACTATCGAAAAAAAAATAGCTTAAAGGGGCTAATAATCTTGACCTTAAAATGGTTTGTAAAAAAATTTAAACTGCTTTTATTCTAGTCGAAATAAATCAAATAAGACTTTCTCCAGAAGAAAAAAAAATATCAGACATACTGTGAAAATTAAAACATCATTTGGGAAATATTTGAAAAAGAAAAAAAAATCAAAGGGGGGCTAAAAATTCTGACTTCAACTGTATGTGATGACATTGAATGTATTAGTGTTGCCTGTTTTTTCTGTGATGTGTGTAAGTGAACACTGATGTGGTTGTGTGGTGAAGCCAAAGATATATTTCCACTAGTGGAAAATAAAGTTAAGCATAAACATTTTGTAACATAGTAATTAAACTATTTAAGTCACAAGGAAAAAATATGCAAATTGTGTAATGAAGAAAATTTATATTTGTATTTACATTAAATCTTTAATGATTTGACAGCTGGACTGCTTCATGATTGGGGATGGGGGTCACATTTGCGTAGATGTAATAATCAACAATAAAATTGTATTTGTTAGACCCTCACCATGCAAAATATGATAGAAAACTATGCTATATATAATTTAGGTATAATTTATACTTCTATGGGCGTCTCGGTGGCGCAGTGGGAAGCAAGATGGCCTAACAGCAAGAAAGTCGTTGGTTCGAGCCTCGGCTGGGTCAGTTGGCATTTCTGTGTGGAGTTTGCATGTTCTCTCCATGTTTGTGCGGGTTTCCTCCAGGTTTCCCCCACAAGTTCATAGGTGAATTGGGTAATCTAAACTGTGTTTGGTGTATGTGTGTGTATGAGAGTGCATTGGTGTTTCCCAGTGATGGGTTGCAGCTGGAGGGGCATATGCTGCATAAGTTGGCGGTTCATTCCACTGTGGCGAACCCTGAATAATAAAGCGACTAAGCCAAAAAGAAAATGAATGAATACAATGTTTACCCATTAAAATAAATAAATTCCCTATAAATTATGTTATGCTTGTCATGAGCAAAGTAATAAATTATATCACACGGGGAAAAATCAATGTTTGTTGTAAATGTTTATGATTTTGTAACAGGCTATTTACATGGCAATGACGTAATATAGAAACAGAACTTCGACTGATCCGTCCACCTGTTGGTTAAAGATGGTTAAAAACATAACTACTGTTTATGACAACAGGTAGGATACTCACTCCTTAACATTTTCTACAAGACATGAGCAAGTTTTTACATAAAATTAAGACTTACCGAACGCTAAGTAACGTTTCTTGATACCCGTTTTTTCTTCAATTTTATTGAGACAGTCGGTGACAATATTCTTCTCGTTTAAAAAAGCCTCGACGCGGTCCTTAATCTTTGTAAATATGGCAAACATCGTAACTTAAAAGAAACGCGTGTGATTATCCGAAGAACATGAATGGCGTTTAATTAGCTGTCTAGGATAGTTTCGCTGACTGAAGAGATTCAATCCGCTTACTGTCAGACTGTCAGACTAGTGACGTGTCTGTGGGGAGGATCAACACTCACTGACAGCAGACCTACTGTGGTTATTCAAGTCGGAAAACCGTATCACCTCTTCTTTGAAGTCTGGAAATAATTTATATAAAAACAGCAAATGCTTAAGAAGTCGCTCATAAATCGTTCTATAGACGCAAAAGGCATTGATGCTTTTGAGTAATGAACACGTGCAACCACTAGGAGTCGCTGTTCAACTTGCATTAACATGGACACACAGGTATGTGAATACCTGGAGCAGACAAGCAATTACACGTCGGTTATGGCCAAACCGAGGGGATAAGTACAAATAACTGCTGACATTAGCTGTGAAAAATTAAAAGCTGATTTTGTTTTTTAATTTAATGCCAGAGAAATGAAAACCAGAGGAAAGAAATGTTTCAGAGCCGTAAAGTACACGTTATTTGTGTGCTGCTACGTATTTTGGGTGAGTGCATATCCTTATGGTCGTTGTAGTAAATAGATTTTTACTCGCATCTTTTATTGAAATGTGAAATGTATGCACATGTTACGATTTTATGTTTTAATGATTTAATGTTGTATGTTGTTTTGCTAGGAAAAGTCCAAATCCTGAGCCTGTTTCTGTTTTATACTTCTGGAATGTAGCCTGTGTGTTTGTTTAGCGGATATTTTGAGCAGATTGTTGTTGTTGTGTTAAAGGTGTTCAGTGCTGGTCTAATTGCTGTTGGCGTTTATGCAAAAATTGCCAAAGAATCAGGTATTCCAACACCTTAATCATATTCATTCATAGTTTGCTAAAATGAAAGTTGAAACAAACAAATAATTAAATCACATTAGCCTACGTTTTACATGATCAGTATTGAACATATATTAAAACATATTAAAACAAGATCTGATTCATAATTAATTCACTTTTACTGCAGTTTTGTTTTTAGGGCTGAACAATATGATTTAAGCATTGGTATCGCATTATTAGTCCCATCGCAGGACTAGATTATTTACTAAAGATGAAAATATTCTTAAATACTATTATTTTGAAAATCATTTATACAATGATGACCATGTTATACATTTGATTATTTATTTTCTGTACTTGAATGCTGTTACACTCCCCAAAAAACATAAAACACTGTTTATTTATTTATTTATTTTGCTTGTAATTTACTACAATTTATGCAATTACACTGCAAAGGAAAACACTTGATCGTCCCAGTCAATCTAAACGAATAAAATCCTTCCAAACAGAGCTATTTAAATAATGGTAAAGTTTCATTCATATCGCAATGTCAGATTTTTCCAATATCATGCAGCCCTGGTTATATTCTTTAAAATAACAAAAATATTAACATTTTCTAATTATAGCATTCATTTATTCATTCATTTCGGAGCAGATGTCCTTCCAGCCGCAACCCAAACACCAATACACACACACACTCATACACTACAGCCAATTTAGTTGATTCAGTTCACCTATATTTCATGTCTTTGGACTGTGAGGGAAACCAGAGAACCTGGAAGAAACCCACACCAACACGGGGATATCATGCAAACATCCTACTGGCCGAGCCAGGACTCAAACCAGCGATCTTCTTGCTGTGAGGCGACAGTGCTAACCACTGACCCGCTGTGCCACCCTAATTATAGCATAATGTTCAGTTAACAATTCTCACTATTACCTGTCTTTTATAAATATATCTGCCGTTTATTCGTATTTAAAAATGACATATTCTGCATTATCTTATTCTACATTCCTAATCTTAGCTAATACCTACTCGGCTCGACTTGACTACTACATTAAAACGATAGTTTCTTTACACAACAAATAAAATTAACTCACCATTTACTTACCCTTGTGTGGTTTCAAACCTCAAAGTTTCTTTTTTTCTGTTGAACACAAAATAAGATATTTTGAAGAAAGCAGAAAACCTGGAACCACTGACTTCTTTAATAGGAAAAACACATAGCCTACTATAGAATCAACGGCTACAGTTTTCCATCTTTCCTCAAAAAATCTTCCTGGTAGCTCAGCAGAAGAAAGAAACAAGTTTCAAACAAGCAAAGGGTGAGTACATGACATAATTTTCATTTAAAAAAGAAAATTTACTCACTGTGGGGCGACACGGTGGCTCAGTGGTTAGCACTGTCACCTCACAGCAAGAAGGTCGCTGGTTCAAGTCCCGGCTGGACCAGTTGGCATTTCTGTTTGGAGTTTGCATGTTCTCCCTATGTTGGTGTGGGTTTCCTCCAGGTGCTCCGGTTTCCCCAACAGTCCAAAATCCTGCTCTATAGGTGAATTAAATAAACTAATTTGGCTGTTGTGTATAAGTGAGTATGGCTGTTTCCCAGTACTAGGTTGCAGCTGGAAGTTGGCGGTTCATTTAGCTGTGGCAGCCCCTGATAAATAAAGGGACTAAGCTGAAGGAAAATTAATGAATGAACTTACTTTTCTTTTTTGTGTCGAACACAATAGAAGATACTTTGAAAAATGTTAGAAGCCTGTAACCATTAACTTCAACAGTAGGAAAAAATACTATGGACAGGTTGATGGTTACAGGTTTTCATATTATTTTCAAAATATTGTCTTCTGCGTTCAACAGAAGAAAGAAACTCAACAAGTTTGTGACAAGTAAATGATGAGAGAACTTTCCGTTTTGGGTGATCTACCCCTTTAAAAAGCTAAAATCATAGTTAATGATTTAATAACAGCAAATTGATAAAGAAAAAGATAGATAAAATTGCCTTTTAATTGAAACTTGGTTAATGGTTTCTTTTTAACCTTGTACATTCACTGCTTGTGTTAACTTATATGTTCTTCACTAATGCTTCACAGATGTGGTGGATACACTGATGGCAGATCCAGCTCTGCTGTTGATTGTTGTGGGTTCTCTCATGTTCACCATCACGTTCCTGGGTTGTTTTGGAGCGCTGCGTAACATGTCCTTGCTGCTCAACATGGTCTGTTTTGCTGTAATATGTAGATCAGTTATAATATGTATGGAAAGATGACCTTATGTACAATGACTCTTTATAAATCTGCAGTGTTAAGAGAAAAAATCGTATAAATAATTAATTTCTGTCCAGTTTGTAGCAATTTTGTTGGTCGTACTGCTGCTGCAAGTAACAGCTGCTGTGCTGGGTCTTCTGTTTTCTGAAAAGGTAAAATTTTACACAGGTACAAGCACAAACTTTATGTATGAAGCAGATTCAATTTGGAGAAATTATATTATACGATAACAACTGATTTTAAAACTTCATTGTAGGTTCAAGAGAGGACCGAGCAGCTGATGATGAAAGCAATTGTGCGCTATCGTGATGATCAGGACCTGGAAAATGTTATTGATTTTGTACAGAAAAAGGTAAATTATTCACATTTCCACTCGAAATTGCATAACTGTTACGATTCAAATGATAATAGGGGACCTGTTGTGCAAGAATCACTTTATAAAGGGTTTAAACAGTTTTGTGAATATAACCAGCCTCTAATGGTAATAGTTAATTAATTCAAATGTTTTTAATCACACGCGATACAAACACTTAAGAATAAGAAGATAGCATGAATTCAAAGTCCACAAAGTCTGCATTTATTTGATCAAAAATATAGTAAAATCCTGATTTTGGGGAATTTTACTAAAGTTTTAAAAGTTTTCTTTTACAACTTATACCAGGGGTGCCAAAAAACAAACTTAAAGAGCTCCTATTATACATTAAAAGGGTCATATTTTGGTTTTGGGGGTCTCCAACAGCAGGCTAATACGCATGCATTGTCAAAAAACACTTTCATTGTCTTATAATTTGCATTTATTTTTACCTAATTATCTCAGCGACTCCCATATGAATCGCTCAACGATTCATTTGTTCCAAAACCCCTCCTTAGCGCGATGCTAAACTGCGCTGATTGGACCGATGACCCAGTCTGTTGTGATTGGTCTACATCATTCAGCGCGAGAGAATGCCCACCACGGCTTATCAATATTGAAGTAGTCAGAGTATGTGCGTGAGCATATCTGCCAACACTTGTTTTTCCCGGCAGTCGCCAGTATTTCAGACACCTCACCCCCAAAACTAATCCCCCGGTCTCCCAGCATATTGCTCTATTCTTGACCATAATTAAAAACATTGACACACATGCAGTATTAATGCACACAGCGGCTAAAAGCTGAGCCATTATGAAACAGGACCACTGCATGTGTGTAGGAGAGCTGATGTAGCCATAGCAACGACAAACAGCAGAGGAACACGAGTTCACAAACGCATTTTAATGCGTAAACAAAGCAGCACGCGTAGCGTTTATAACGTGCTTTTAGACGTGATATGAGAATACAAGTTAACCAGATACACTACACACGGTTAAAAGTTAGAAAATACAATTAAATGCATCATTTACAAGCTAGAGAAAACAATGAGGCAACCGTTTTAATCACACTTACTCACACTTGTTGGATAGCATGGCAGATTCACCGTCATGCCACCGGGTAATGTCCCGGTGCTCCCTTTGGCCAGTCCGCCCCTGCATACATTAATAGTCATTTTTGATCCTTCCTTTAACAAACGGTCAACGAATCCCCCGTTGTAAGCGTGTAGATTTCAGAAGCACTCCTCAGAGGGAACACAGCACAAGGCTGGGGCTATAATGCTGAGGCAGTTTTGCAAAAATAAACCTCAACCAGTGACTCTACTGTCTCATATCTGGTTCATCTGCACACTTCCAATAATATCCAGCCGAACACATGTCTGCTACAGCGCTCTTCTCTGTGTTGCCAGATGTAGTTGACTGATTCCAGCTTAAACCCTATACAAAAGGTTTTTACCTGCACAATCAAATTCAAAACCGCCCAATCTGGCAACTTTTGCTTGCTGCTGTTGTTTGTGGGTGGGGTTGGGGGTTTCGAATCTTCCCGGGTCTGTGCGTGCACAAATGGGCGGGGCTTATGTTTCGTATTCACGTCATGCCGAAATGGCTAAAGACTCGTAATTACGGCGATTCATTTGAAGAACTATGAGTCGACTCTTTTATGGATGAATCAATAGTTTTAAACACTGTGCACTTTCAGATTTATGCCTAAGCTGGACATTTCACTTCACTTAGAGCTGTGTTACACACTGCATGCAAACTCATTTTCAAAAACCCATAATCGGGGCTCTTTGACTGAGGGCTGGGCCGAAGTTACATCTCCCCCTCTTCTTAAATAGAATGGTGCGCCAAATCAAAGGTTAGAATGGGCCAGCTTTAGCCCATCGGCCCTAGTTTGGGCATCTCTGGTCTATACTATAAATCCTCACAATGTTGCTTAGATAAAGTATGTGGTGAGTTTGCTTGCTGGCTTGCCTGTTTGTATATTGACAACTTAATAAGGTTGTGTAGTTTAATAATTTTGTAAAAATGTGATGCTGCACATTTTTTTAAATTCTTCACAATAATTTAACAGAAACCTTTCTAACAATATGTCTTCACTTTGTTATTCATGCATACAAAAATAGTCCTTTCTGTAAAAAAAAAGGTATAAGAAATATCACAGTGTTGATAATCTCACTGTGTCCTGTAGTTCAAGTGCTGTGGGGTGGATTCCTACTTAGACTGGTCTAAAAACATGTACTTCAACTCGTCTGAGCAGAATCCCAGTCTGGAGGCCTATGGAGTGCCCTTCTCTTGCTGTATACGCCAAAAGAATGAGGTGAGCGCTGAAAAATGAAATATTAGGAATGATCATTTTATTATTGTTATTTTAATGATTACTTAGTATACTTCTATTTATTTAGTTTATTATATATAAAGCTACTTAGAAGAAATGTGCTTTATAAGAAGTTGAGACTACGCTCTAAAAGTATATACTTTTTTTGTGACGAAAAAAGATATACTTTTGAGTGTATAACAGAAGAGTATGCAAGCTTCAGGACATACTACTTCCTCGTTAACTGATCGCTGTGTTGCTTGGTTAAGAGCCCTGTCAATCATCCACATTTCTGTCGTATTTAATTTCCTACCTTATTGGAGAAGCAGCAGCAGGATAATCTCCCATTCATGAGTCTTTCATGCAGATAAATCTCCTCAGGTCTTTGGATAATTATGCATTCAGACAGTAATGACCAAACGCGTCTTTATATAAGTTCAGTATTGTTGTTGCAGATGAAATATAACATAGACAACCGCAATTTAAATATTTTCCAGTTGCCTAGATATTAATTAACAGTCATACAAACATCTTTACCGAAGCCTCTCTACTCAACGGTTTGTCTCATGCGTCCATCATCTTTGTAGTTTATTTACAATCTTCACCCACGTTTGTAGTTGTAATCGAATTCACGTCCAGTGCACAATGTACTGTGGGCAATATCAGCGGCTAGAGTATGGACACTTCTACACTTTGAATTTTGTAAAAAAAAATCCGGGAACCTTTGACATGCTCTTTTCAACTACGATTTGGGACATACTAATTCTATTTTCAAATACTATTTAGGATGGATAGTATGCAAATTAGGGGCGCCACGGTGGCCTAGTGGTTAGCACGTTCGCCTCACAGCAAGAAGGTCGCTGGTTCGATCCCCGGCTGGGCCAGTTGGCATTTCTGTGTGGAGTTTGCATGTTCTCCCCGTGGTTGCGTGGGTTCCCTCCGGGTGCTCCGTTTTCCCCCACAGTCCAAAGACATGCGGTACAGATGAATTGGGTAAGCTAAATTGTCCGTAGTGTATGTGTGCGAATGAGAATGTATGGATGTGTTTCCCAGAATTGGGTTGTGGCTGGAAGGGCATCCGCTGCGTAAAACAAATGCTGGATAAGTTGGCGGTTCATTCCGCTGTGGCGACCCCGGATTAATAAAGGGACTAAGCCGGAAAAAAAATGAATGAATGAATGAATGAGTATGCGAATTAGGACACAGCAAGAATGTCCTAATGTTTGGTGTTTAAAGTAACGCAGAAAGAAATAAAATCTACAAAAGTACTACATTTCTTTTTATATACAGTACTGTACAACAGTCCTAAGCACTATATCAGCTTTGTTGGCCTGAGACTTTTGCACAATATATAATCAATCCGGCTCTTTATTTAAAAACAAACAGAAAATGTAGGAAATATGTACAAAAAAACAACAACATCACAGCATTTCCCCTTCAAGTAAGTCTATGTTTAATGTGGCTTACCATGGCACCAAGCACAGCTTGAACTGTTGTGTTGAACTGTTTCACCCTTTTCATTATCTGAAATATTGTGCTGTGTTAAATTCTTCTATAGATTTACAGTGTCATATCTTTCTTTTTCTGTCCAGGTAATCTGATACAGCCTCTATAATATTCAGGTCTGGACCCAGTGGAGGTTTCATGACTTTCTGTGTTTTATCCGCTGTTTTCTTTCCCCAAATTGCATTTCACTGCAGTTAGTGGATCATTATTATGCTGAAAATGAAAACGATTACCACTGAAGTCCTTTCCAGAAGGAATGGCATAATGAATTCAAACTTATTTGTTCTTTTCAACATAGACAATTTCATCAATTCAGACAATATTGCTAACAACACTGGTAGAAATGCAGTTCAAACCAAGACAAAGACTCTCTTTAACATTGCCTTTCACATGTCTTAAACAATTAATCCAAAACAATTTAAACTAACCATACATCAACTAAAATATAATTTAATCATCCTGTAAAATCTCAATTTTTAAAAATTGGAACAAAAAAATGTACTCTTATGACTGGTTTTGTGGTCAAGGGTCACATATATCTATTATAGCATCAGTAAAACTACAGATTTAATGTTGGCCTAAGACGTCTGCACAGTACTGTATATTCCAATACTGAATTATCAGTCAGTCAAAACATTTGTAAATAAATAAATAGTCAATATAAGACTAATAAACAGATGAATGAGATGTTATGGCTCTCCAGCGCAGTGTGGCAGCGATGATCATTTTTGATCAACTTTTCACTTTAAAATACTGTTTATTTGTTTTGATTAGATTTTTATCATTTATGTGCAGACTGTGTTCAACTCTATGTGTGGCTATGAGACCCAAAAGGTAAAGAAAAGTCTGGCCGGTCGCTTCATCTACACCTCTGGTTGTCTAGATAAGATGGTCTGGTGGGGACAACAGAACCTTCTGCTGGTGGGTGGGATGACCCTTGTCCTACTTTGCCTTGAGGTGAGACATTCTTTTTTTTTTTTCCCTGTCGAAGGTCCTTTAAACTTCACATAAATCTTGTCTTTTAGTCATTTTTCCATGCATTAAATCATTTTTCTTCTGTTTTATTTAGTACCGGCTGTTGAATCTTGGCCTTCACAATAAACTATTATTATTAAACAAATACTTAGTGTTAGTTCACCCTAAAATAAAAATGATGTTATTATTTACTCACCCTCATTTCGTTCCAAACCCCTGAGGTCTTCATTTATATTCAGAACAATGAATATGACAAGAAAATGAATGACTTGATTATTTCAACGCTCAAGCTCTTTAAACCTGAACAGATTCTGATTCTTAATTAAAAGCGTCAGTTATTTATTTCTCTGGATTCAAACATTCTTTGAAACATTTGGTATAATGTAAATACGCAAGTCAGCAAAAAATATAACACTGTTCTAGTTATTTTAGGGTATTTTAAAGAAAAACATCTTACATATTTTGCCTTTAAATAAATAAAAAGTAGTGGCTAAGTGCTTAGCACAGTCACCTCAAAGTAGGGATGGGCGATACCAATATTTTTGTTTCCGATCCGATACCAAGTATTTCAAGACAAACATCATGGATATCAATAATTAAATCGATACTTATCAATACTTAAAATATTTTATAGTGATTTTTTTAAAAAAATTTATCACCTTTATTATTATTACTATTATTTATTATAATTAAATTAAACACATGATTATTTTTTACATTTGTTAAAATTACAGAACTATAATTGGCTAAACAGCACCATATATAATGAAAAATAATTCACTGCACAACTGAATCTCTTCAACTTGATTAAAGGTCGAAGCAGCAGAACTTCGGATTTAATCTTAAAGTTAAGTTGCAATATTGATTTGTGCTTTCTGATTTGTGTTTCCAGGTTTTTGTGTAGGAACAACAGAATGTTGACATTTATCCCCTTTAGGCGATTACTGTTACGATAACTCCAGATTATTTTTCGTTCACGTTCAGTCATGTTGACAGCTGCGCTCTCGAGTTTAACAATCCGCACTGGATGTGTGTGGCATCTGTACTACTGTGCCGTGAGATAGCGCTGACCTATCAGCGGAGATACAGCGGAAGAATATTATAGTTCCCATCCGTGTTCCTATTTAAGTAAATATTTATATAAAATGCTGTGCTATAATTATTTAGATATTTCAAAATCTCTGATCACTCAGAAAAGATCGATACTTTTACTTAAGGATCGATCCTTTTGATACATTCCCAGTATCGAAAATATCGATCCGCCCATCCCTACCTCAGAGCAAGGTTAAAGGGTGATTCATTCCACTGTTGTGACCCCTGACAAAGCAGGGAATAAGCCAAAGGAAAGCGAGTGAGATAATGAGTGACAAATTCCGACAAAACACATAGATAATCTAAATGATTTATTTTTCTACAGTGTAAAATTGAAAAAATATCAATAATAAATATTAGAAATTACATGTAATTAACAGTTTTTTAATAACATTTAATTCCATCATACTATGAAATTAGAAAGAAACACATAACTATGCTATTTTCACCTGAGGTATTACTGTACATGTAAATATCAAATCAAATCTGGTTTTTATTGTAAAAATATCTTCAAACACACTTTGTCTCTTTAACTAACACTAGACATAGCCACCCAATGTACATAAATCAACAAAACAAACACCGAGCCACTACAGAAGAACCCCAGAAACATGATCTCTGACGTGCAGCTCATAGCTCATGTTTGGGATTACATTAACTTCATGTGCAAAACGACAAAACGAATAAAAGGGTGATAAACAATTTGTCTGTTCTTCAGATATGTATGATGTCACTGGCTTCGGTTCAGCTCCGCCAAATCAGGAATGTTCAACAGAAGAAGAAGAGGAACCGAAACTGAAAGTCTTGAGAGGTTTTATACACCCACTTTTCACCACTGAGCTTTCATCAGAATTGATCCAAGAGCTGCAGTTAGAGTAAAACAACAAGTTATAACCTGTTAGAAATTAGATCTTAAGAATGTGATAGTTCTCTTATTATACTGTGAGTTACTAAACCAAAGAGCTGATTCAATTCAGTACGAACATAAAGACTAGATTTTCCAGCGCCTGTCTTTGTTTCTCTGTTATGCAAATAAAATATATTTTACAACATGCTGATGTTTAGACACAGTTTTACTCTTTACACAACACTTGCGATATCGATTGCATTACTTGATTAAACAGTGAATTGTTTAATTATTCTTATCTAACTGTCATTTTACAGTTATTGTTATGTCAAGATTGAGGTGTAAAGACTAACTTAGCAGCGCTTTATTTTACTATTTATTTCCACATCTACATATGATATCAAATTTTAACCCATATACTTACCCATTACTAGGACACACACTGTAAAATAAAGTGTATTTCTGTGCACAGGTTGGGTGCTGGATCATACACTACCTGAGTCTTGTCGCTTATCTGAGTTTTAGGAACAACAAATAATAACGACTTCTAGTTGATCATTTGATATCAGAAGTGGCTTATTTAAAAGGCAAAGGCCTCTAGATTACGCTTTTTTTATCGAAGTAAAATAGGATCATGCCTTGATTTTTAATTATTTAATTTGGACAGTAAGGCCTGACTTTGCTTAGACAAAAGTCTTGTTACTTAACAGAAATAATCTACAGTATAGAATATAAAGAATATAGAATATAAAGTCATATGTGGGTCCCAATAGGCCTTTTGCAGTACTTGTGATGATTGGGATGCAGTTCAACAGATGATTCATCGGAAAAATCTACCTTCTGCCACTTTTCCAAATGATCAACTAGAAGTCAAGTTATTGTTTGTTGCTCTTACAACTGGGAACGACAACAAGACTTTTGTCAGGTAACATAGGGCCATTTTTTTATATTTCTGTGCAGAATTTGGTAATAAATAAATAAATAAACAAAAAATAAAACAATAAATAAATCTGCAGATTTATACAGAATGACTTTGAGAGTATAGTAACTAAAAACCTAAAACATGAAATAAATAATAATTACGTTTTAGCATTATGGTTTGCAGCGCTAATCCAATTAGTTCCACTTGTTTGGTAAACAAAGCAAGTCTCTTATATCCACTTGTTAAGTATGACATCACGTGAAGCAGCTTTCGGGTTCAAGCGCTATATTAAACTGTATGGGGAGACTCATCAAAAGGTTACAATAAATGTTTACAAAACTCTATAATACTTTCGAAAATCGCAATCACAATATACACTCACCGGCCACTTTATTAGGTACATCTTACTTGTACTGGGTTGGACCCCCTTTTGCCTTCAGAACTGCCTTAGTCCATTGTAGCATAGATTCAACAAAGTACTGGAAATATTCCTCAGAGATTTTTGTCCATATTGACATGATGCCATCAAACAGTTGCTGCAGATTTGTCAGTTGCACATCCATGATGCCAATCTCCTGTTCCACCACATCCCAAAGGTGCTCTACTGGATTGAGATCTGGTGACTGTGGAGGCCATTTGAGTACAGTGAACTCATTGTCATGTTCAAGAAACCAGTCTGAGATGACTTTATGACATGGCGCATTATCCCTCAAGAAGTAGCCATTAGAATATGGGGACACTGTGGTCATAAAGGGATGGACATGGCCAGCAACAATACTCAGGTAGGCTGTGGCGTAGACATAATGATCAATTGGAACTAATGGGCCCAAAGTGTGCTAAGAAAATATCCCCCAAACCATTACATTACCACCATTACCCTAAACCATTGAAACAAAGCAGGATGGATCCATGCTTTCATGTTGTTGATGCCAAATTCTGACCCTATTATTCGAATGTCGCAGCATAAATCGAGACTCATCAGACCAGGCAATGTTCTATTGTCCAATTTTGGTGAGCCTGTGTGAATTGTAGCCTCAGTTTCCTGTTCTTAGCTGACAGGAGTGGCATCCGGTGTGGTCTTCTGCTGCTGTAGCCCATCCGCTTCAAGGTTGTGCGTTCAGAGATGCTCTTCTGCATACCTCGGCCGTAACTAGTGATTATTTGAGTTACTGTGGCCTTTCAGCTAGAACCACTCTGGCCATTCTCCTCTGACCTCTGGCATCAACAAGGCATTTGAACTGCTGCTCCCTGTATATTTTCTCTTTTTTTAATCATTCTCTGTAAAGCCTAGATTTGCTTTAACAAGCAGTTGGACAGGTGTGCCTAATAAAGTGGCCGGTGAGTGTATAAATCCATGCCTAATATCCGATGTCCAGAAAGTGATACATCCTTTATAAACTGTTAAAATGATGGTGTCTGTGATGCAGCAAGTCCAGAGACTGTTGTGTACACCATGATTTTAAAATTCACTTTTATATGTAATATGACTAAAAAGTGGTCATAAACGAATATTTTCTCAATTCAAATAGCGGCTTGGACCTGAAAACAGTATTTCATGTCACGACTTAACAAGCGGATAATCTAATGAGATACAGAAATGTTACTTTACAAACTGTATTTGCATTTTACTTTACAAACATTTGCATATTATTTAATAATATCACTTCACTTCATATAAAACTGAATAAATATACAATCAAAAAATTATTTTGATACTTGTTTAAACTACGTATTCAAAACGAGTTGAAACAACACAATTTTAAAGTTTTTTTGGGGGGCAACTTAACTGTTTTATGTTTAATCTACTTAGATTTGTAAAAACAATTAAGTTAAATTGATTTGTGTTGGAACAACATGAAGGAATTGTGTGGGACCCAGCATTTTTTACAGTGGTAAATAAATGATGGGTGTAAAAAAAAATCAGTGCTCGTAGATTTCGTGTAGGCCTAGTCATAAGAGGATTTCGACGTAGAATGTACTTAGAGGAGAACGCAGGTATTGGACGGTTTGGATTTGATCAGTCCGATGCCAATGAAGTTGAACTGAGCAGGGTTGTAGTCTGGCAGCTCGCTGATCACGCTGTGTGGAGCATTAAGACTTTTGTCTCGAGAAGTGACTCTGTAATGTACTTGGAAGTTCCGGAGAGGGTTGTACCCAGGCTTGAGACTGTCTGGACAGCGGAAACCTTCCTTGATGAAAGAGCCATGCTGGGAAACAGCCACAAATCCATCCTTGTGTGGCATCATCCTTATGACCGGAGAGTAGACATACTGGATATACAGCAAACAGCCTGTAATGAAATGACCAACGTCAAGCAGCTGAATCAGTAAAAATAATATTAGTAAGGAATTATTTTTTAAAGGGGGGGTATCATGCGTTTTTCTTGCCCATTGTCATTGTAATCTTGACCATCTTAAGAGTATAAGTGCATCCAAGTATTTTTTCAAACCCTTTTATACATAAATTTGAGTTTTTAAATCCCAGTTTAATAACATTAACGTTTTTTTAGATGTTAGTATCAGGATATCTATAATCTAGTGTGCTTCAAAACTGTGGCGACATTCGCATTTAGATGATATGAACATCCAAATCTTGCAGTTTGTCACTTCCTCATAAACGGATCAAATAGTTTTTTGACATCACCTCATACTTCAGTTTCTCATCAACTCTTCTGGCCAATTAAATCCTCTAGTATCTGACATGTCCCGCCCCCTTCCAGACGCTTCTCATTTACTTTTCATTTGATGCTCTTGAACTCAACAACTCTCACTGGCAGAGCTGTGATAAAACGAAACGCTATTGGCTGTTTTTAAAAAGGGGGTGGAGCTACTCTATTTCCCGCCCTGCTTTTCTGTTTTAGTTGAGTTAATTACGTTAAACATGGAATTTAAAAAAATGACATTTTAAAGGACTCGATGGGACATTTAGATGTGACCGTTACTCAGAACGCTTTGATTTAAAGTTACCATGGCAACATGTGAAGTTTATCGTGTAACACAGCAGCCCTGATTATTTATGTATGTATTGTTTTTTGTTTCTTTTTCCACTTGTACGCAAATATTGACAGACGCTCTATTTATATTGTGAAATATAACATATAAATATAAATATAATATATAAATATAAATAAATAGTTCTCATTGTCAAATATGCTAAGTGTAAGCAAAGAGGCGCACCGCAATGTCTTTTTTGGTTGACAAGAAAAAAAGAAGTGCGGTACACATATACAGTATATGTATTATGTGTATGTAAATGTATATGTATATATATATATATATATAATGTGTATGTATATATATATATGTGTGTGTGCGTGCGTGCGCGTGTGTGTGTGTCATTTATTTTCTATAATTTATACTATTTATACTATTTTCTTAATCTATTTAGGTAACTTTCTCAGTGATGGGTTGCAGCTGGAAGGGCATCCGCTGCATAAAATATATGCTGGATAAGTTGGCAGTTCATTCCGCTGTGGCGACCACAGATTAATAAAGAGACTAAGTCAAAAAGAAAATGAATAAATCAATTTAGTTAACAAAAGTGTTTAGGTCTAACAGCCACTTACTGATATGTAGTTTGGGAGATTTTGATGAATCGATGTGTCCCAATCTCTCCTGTGCAGTGCTTGTGAACCAGACATGTTACCATGAAGGCATTGAATAAACTATGAGTTGTGTAAAAATCTAGCCCTTTAACACTGTAAATAACTCTGAATGCAGAAATGTCATGATACCCCCACCTTTAAGACTATTTTGAAACAGATATTTGGCCTTATGCCCAGCACTGAACAGTCCTCACCACTCGAAACATCCCAGACTTTGACGGTTTTGTCCAAGGATCCGGTGAATACGTATTTATCATTTATTGAGAAGACGGCACATAGGACTCCTTCAAAATAAAAGCCCTTGAAAAGGAATGAGAAAGCAACACATGCCCTTTTAATATCACAGAAGAAATGTTTTTTGGTATTTTTAATCAGTAATTGTAGGCTTGCTCTTCATGCAGACCATACTGAATAAAAAAAAAAAACATTTTAATATTGAGTGAAAAGAAAGTATTTATCATTTTAGGTAAAAATTACACTTTTTTGTCACAGTTTAGTACTAATCCTGAGCCTGCACCGCTATCTAACTTTAACTGATTTAATTAAGTTATTTTACACTTGGGCTGTATCCAAAATCTCCCCCTAAATCTTTAAATAGTGCTACTATTTGAGGCCCCGTTTACACTAGTGCGTTTTAGTTTTAAAACGGCATTTTAGCATGAAAATGATCCGCATCCACACTAGCGTTTTTGAACATATCTCCGTCCACACTACTCCACCAGAAACGTATATCACGTGACCATTCCCGCACTCTGGGCATGCGCGTTCAAGTATAAACATGGAGGAAGCATGTGTCTCGCTCGGCATTTGGTTATTGTTAGTCAACAAACGCTGGTTGAACGATAAACGCGATGGCAAAGAAAGCAAGAGAGGTCTTTTTGAGGACAGACGACGAGGTCGAGTTGTTACTTAAAGTAACAAATGAATATAAAACATCTATGGCTATCGAAAATACAGTGTTTACAGTGAAGGCTGGTCTGCTGTCTTCCGGTGGCGTTATAGTCATGTGATAGGGGCTTGACGAATAAGGGAAGGATATGCAATGACCCAAAAGCCCCAATCAAGTAGCGAATCTCCGTTTTCAGATGTCTCCGTTTCCCCCATCCACACTGAGATGAAGCAGCAGCGTTTTAGAACGAAAACAGCCTCTCCAGCGTTTCCAAAACGCTCCGTTTTCGGAGCTCGAAAACTCTGGCATAGTGTGGACGGATGGCGTAACAGTAGCAAAACTTATGCATTTTAAAATGAAAACGCATTAGTGTAAACGGAGCCTGAGAGAGCAGAAATTTGTAATGCTGTCTGAAACCATAGTGGATGTTCTGAAGTGCACTCAATCAATAAACACAATGCACAACAATAAGTTGTAGGGGATCAACCTACTTTAAAAGATCACAACCTAGGTACACTACAACAGCTAGATAATCCCCAAAACGCACTGTTAAGAGTTTGTGTGCCATATTTATAAATCAGCAAAGCACAAACAAAATGAAATTCCTTCTCAGTGCCCTCAGTGCTCAAATTCACTCACTAGTTTTCTTTCCCTCCTTTATGTGAACTATATTTGTAGACTGATGTATAGCGGTCGATTTCAGATATAGCAGTTTAAAAAGTAGTACAGTTAAAAAAACTGCTAAAATACTAAGAAACAAAGTATTAACATGTCTTATTAAATGATAAAAAAATTTTAGCTTATCAACAATAAACTTTTAAAACTAATTGCGAACAAAGTAAATATACAGTAGTCCCTTGTTAATCGCGGGAGTTACGTTCTAAAAATAAACCGCAAAGACAAAATCCTTTATTTTTTACAATTATTATAGATGTTTTAAGGCTGTAAAACCCCTCACTACACACTTTATACACTTTTGTCTGACAGGTGTTGACATTTTCACACTTTCTCTCGTTTAATCACTCACAATGATAAACCTTCGTAAAAAAATAAGTCCAGTAGTATTGACCTTATTCCGCCCAGCCCACTTTTAATACTTCACTCTTCCGCATTTTGTCATCCAACATCCGGTACGCTGACACAGTACATCAGATGACATTTTCGGAAAGTCATTACATAGTGAGCTGTAATTTTAGAAAAATGGCAGATAATGCTAGTTCAGTAAATGTTTTGAGCTGGGAGTACAGTGAAACCCCCCTGCAACAATCAGATAGTCTCATATTGCCCTATCCATCGTTACCGTTAATGTGGGTAGACGATATGAGCCAGAGGTAACTTACGGAGATATTTTTAATCACTTTGTCCTGTCACAAGGAGTAGATGGAGCATTTATTAAGACTTAGAAAAGTACCGAGGCCTACCAACATTTACATAGTGGGAAAGTTGGTGGTGTTCTATTACACAGTGAGGGGGATTTCGCCTTTTTAAAAGCAAATGTGCACCCCAGCCAGTCGAGCAGTCCATGCCACTCAGCGTGGGTGCTACTTAGTAAGCAGGGATCAGTGGAGACTACAGGATGTTCGTGCATCACTGCTTTAGGAAGGTCCTATAGCCACGCAGCCTTCGTGGAAGGCAAGTAAATATATAAAAGAATAGTAATATCTTGTAAGGTCTGTGTTAACATAAGTAAGCCATAAAAGTAAACAGTATGCTAACATATCTGTGTAATAATACACAGCTGCTGACTCGGTTACCATCAGCAGACTAAGTATCTGGTCAAATCATTTCATATGTGAGGTATTGACCTTATTCTTTAATGCAGAAGTGCGCTCATTTTTGCAATTGTTTTAGAACTTCCGATTTCAATATGGGAGAAATGACTAGAAATAATAAACGGCAGAAAATGGGCAATGCATGACTACACAGACAAAATAGAATTATATGAGAAGAAAACATCAGTTTGCAATTTCAACCATCAAAACAAGCTGTTTTTAATGTCTAAAAATGAATGGAAGTGAACCGGGCCTGAACCGGAAGTCTCGAGCCAAAAAGACTCAAATAGCTGTGCCCGCTCATACGTGGAGAATGAGGTCAATAGAATGAAAGCAAAGATCAAAACCTGTTGTCAGGCGCAAACATTCATCGCTGTCAGCAAAAGGTTTATAAAGCAATTTAGCTTTTGTGTGAATAATGTTGGCATCCAGCGTAATGTTCTTTTTCCTGCAGTCACTGATCCACAAAACTAAAGCAGATTCCATCCTTAAGGGGGTTGCACACCAGACGTTATTTCAAATAAAATTATGCACATGACGCTCTTTGACTCGGCAGAAATATGAACAGTGTCTTGAGTCATAGCTGGGCACTGCAGATAGCCGCTGATGTGTGGTGCTGGTGTGCGTATGCTGATATAAACCTTTTTTTACAATTCTAAAATGCATGACGCTGTGTGGTGTGGCACATGCGGTGTGCAACCCCCTTTACGATGGTCTTGCTGTGGACAGTTACAACCCTTTTTACATCCTTGTTGGAACTCACACTGCTAACAATTGAAGATTTATGTTAATTTGGCAACCTGTGCGCATTCTGTACAGCTCAGGAGACACGAGGAGATTGACTGACATGATCTACAGCCAATCAGGAAGCAGAACACAATGGGCTGTAAAAAAAAAAGATGTCAAATAGGGTTGAGCGATATCGACCAATTTGGCATGGTACGATGTCTAATGTGAAACATTGCAATGGACGATGGCATCGTCGTAGTAGGCGGCGGTGATTAAACTATTTATGAATAATTAATTAATTCATAACAAATGAATTATTTGTACCCTAACGTTTCAACTACCTGACCCGCATGCTCTTTGTTTTACCCATAACCAAAGTGAAAATAATTACAGATAAGTTACACACAAATTACCACCTGTCAATCACTTTTTCCACAAGACTCTGGCATAAATAGGCAGAGTGATCTGTGTCGTTATAATGGTGTCGACAAACTTGATTGGTAAAAAAGGTGCACAACCAACAGTAACTGAGGTTTTCGCTGAAATGACTGAGTACAAGCGTAAAAGAGAAAGATTGAAGCAGTGTACTGACGCTGTGACACATTACCTGATAGATTCTTTAGATAGAGACAAGATTAATTAAATATCACATTTGACAACTATAGTGAGACGCGATCCTGCAGTACATCCCTGATATGCTGGCCGACGTGCACCGCTCTCTGAGGTTTTGTGCTCAAAGTACCCGCTGACCGCCTGGAGCTCAGACGTGCGCATGTGCTGCAGCGCATGCCAGTTTGTTTGTGTTGTCACGTTATGTGCGTTTTCAGCGGTATCGTGTGGACGGAGATCTTTTCGTGGATTGTTTTGGTTCTAAAATGGCATTTTAAAACTAAGACGTATTAGTGTAAACGGGGCGTAAGTGTGTATTTTTCAAGAGCCGGTTGCTACTGCAACGGGGACGGGGCGGAAGATTGCAATGCTGGCTCAGCATCATGATGTCTATCGGCCATCGGCAATGGAATTGTCAATCGACCCAACCCTAATCTCAAATTGCACTATTGCTCCGCGAAACTGCGAGGCCGCGAAACGTGAACCGCATTATAGCGAGGGACTACTGTATACCAACAACAGTCAAATAAAGGTTTGTGTATCACATTGTTAACGTTTCATACACTTAAAAATGCAGGGTTGTGTTGTCCCAAACCAAAAAATTGTGTTTCTACAAATCGATTAAGTTAACTTAATCGTTTTTTACAAATTTGAGTAGATTGAACATAAAATTATTAAGTTGTCCTAAAAAACTTAGGAATATGTTTTTTTTTTTTTAACTCATTTTAAATAAGTAGTTTGAAAAAGCAGCAAAAAGTAGCAAAAGCAGCTAAAAAATGCTTTGTTTGTCATTTAAAAAGCTTAAGAGATTCAAGGAAACTGTGAACCCTCACCTTGTACTCCATGGTGTGATTCAATAAGACAGGACTCAGATTCCACAGCTTCTGAACACAGTCCTGGGAGCCAATCAGTGCTTGCGCATCCCAGTTGCTCATGGTAATGCAGGTTATGGCTGCACCGTGGTGATCCAGCTCAGCTGCCGCGGCGCTCTTAAAGTCATAGATCACCACTTCGCCACCAAAGGTCCCGTACAGCAGCCTGCAGTCGGACAACAGAGCCATGGCGGAGATTGAGGAATGTAACAGGACAAGCGAGTACCTTTCAAATGGTCCATCAACGCAAGGGAAACTGTCCCTCGCTGTAATCTCAAACAGACAGACGGCATCCTCATAAGCGACGGCCATTTTGTCCTCTCGTGGGCTGATGGCCATGCTGCGTACCATTGGTAGGCTTTCCGGAGGCGGCAGGCACAAGGTTTCGGGGACAAAGTCAAGCGGGTAAATAAAGATGGTTCCAGTGTGCAGACCGCAGAAGAGAAGACGTTTCTGCTGGGCTAATTCTATACAGCAGACCTCTGAGGAAACGTCCATGCTGTCTAACTGTAGACCTGGAAGACACGTCAACAATTTTGGCAAGAGAATTTCATAATTTAGACATTTTGCATATGAATCAGGGTTCCCAGTCTAAAAAGCTGAATTTCCATTATCTATAATGAAGGGGAAATAGGCCACGGTTGTGTTTTGAACAATATGAAATGGCTTTCAAGAGTTCTTGATGCTTGATAAGGTAAGTGTGTGTTTGGCATGCTGTCCTGGGAGAGAGCCCTGAGCTTGGAAGATCCTCAAGCCCAGGTGAGTCTGAGCTCAGCTATGCCTCGAGAACTTCCCTGTTATTTGGCTAGGAAAAAGGGGAAGGACCCCATAAATAGAAGACTATTTATGTGTGTTTGAAATCATCTGGGGCGATGCAGTGGTGCAGTAGGTAGTGCTGTCACCTCACAGCAAGAAGGTCGCTGGTTCGAGCCTCGGCTGGGTCAGTTGGCGTTTCTGTGTGGAGTTTGCATGTTCTCTGCTTTCGCGTGGGTTTCCTCCGGGTGCTCTACCTACAGCACTACCTACTGCGCCACCGTGTCGCCAGGTCTAAAACAATGCGATACAAAATATGGTACAGAAAAAATTACTTTGGAAACTAAAATTTAATTATAACATTCATTCATTCATTCATTTTCTTTTCGGCTTAAGTCCCTTTATTAATCCGGGGTCGCCACCGCGGAATGAACCGCCAACTTATCCAGCATTTGTTTTACGCAGCGGATGCCCTTCCAGCTGCAACCCATCTTTGGGAAACACATCCATACATTCTCATTCACACACATACACTACGGACAATTTAGCTTACCCAATTCACCTGTACCGCATGTCTTTGGACTGTGGGGGAAACCGGAGCACCCGGAGGAAACCCACGCAACCACGGGGAGAACATGCAAACTCCACACAGAAATGCCAACTGGCCCAGCCGGGGATCGAACCAGCGACCTTCTTGCTGTGAGGCGAACGTGCTACCCACTAGGCCACCGTGGCGCCAATTTAATTATAACAATAAAAGAAAAACAAAAATTTTACGCGACAAACAAAAATTCCTGATATTCCAATGACATTCCAGAAATGACATGACCTGTGGGAACCCTGATGAACACAAAAAAGAAAAACAATATGCTCTTATTACATGTTTCACCTTCCGAACAGCTCCAGGTGAAAACCTCGGTTTTATTTCCCTCTTTGACATAGAACACAGTATCACCGTCTTTCGACAGAACCGCCAGGGGGCAGTACGCAGGGATGAAACTCTTGTTCCTGTGCGTGGTGTTGTGGTCAAGCTGCCATACTTTAAGCTGGTTGACAATAACAGAAGCGGAGATAATAAGATGCTGATGTACAGCCAATGAGGACACAGAGGAATCCATCACACCGATCCAGTCCAGCAGGGCTCCTGTGGTCACGCTCCATACCTTCAACAGTACAACAAGTTCAAGTTGAATTCCAGGTAATGACAGTGAGGAGGAATTGTACCTTTCTGGGAAAAAAGGGGTTAAACTGACCCGTATTATACGATCCTGGGCACTCGTGATGATTTCGCTACTTTCACCGTTTGAGACGGCGCACAGGATAGATGCGTCATGTTGAAGATCCAGAACCTTGTGCATTGAAGTCAATGTCACGAGGAACACACACAATGTTCTGTCACATCCTTCGATGTGGAAAAGTAAAGGTGCATCAGTGAAGTGTACAATTCAAATGCAATGTTTTATTTAAAGGTTTAGTTCACTCAAAGTGTAGAATTCTGTGATATCGGCTGAATCCCCTGAAACCTTTGTTCATCTTCAGAACACAAATGAAATATTTTAGATGAAATCTGAGAGCTCCTTCATCTTACGATAGACAGCAACAGTCCCCAAATACTGTCAAAACATTCCCATAATCATGCAAAACACTTTTATGCGCATAAATGAATGTAAAAATGACTGTGTTTGCCTATTTCTCTCATGTCCAATCAGGGTGCGTGTTTACAAAGCACAATAAAACACTTGCACTGCTGATAGTACGCAGAGGTGGGTAGTAACGAATTACATTTACTTCGTTACATTTAGTTGAGTAAAATTGTTGGGTAACGTGTACTTTTTGAGTACATTTAATAATGGGTACTTTTACTCAAGTAAATTATTAGAGAAAAATCATTACTCTTACTCCGCTACATTTGGCGGCGTTCCTCCCTTACTGTAAAATGATAATAAAGATGATTTTTATTACTTGTTTGCAAATATCCCGAGGCGCCGCACTGGAGAGGTTGTGTCGCGAGAGGTTGCTATAGAGACACGTCTCCCGCTTTCAGTTTGAGCCTGTGTTGGAATGATGGCTGAAGTCAAGTTTAAACTGGGGTAGGCCATGGCACTCTGCGGTTCCAAGAAGGAAAGTCACGCTGTCTGTGCAGTGAGTTTATTTGACCAGGTTACCTCTGGCCTCAAGTTCAGTCTATGTTTTCACTTCAAGATGTCAACAAGAATAATAATCTTGATAATGCGAGGCGTGCTGTACATTAAACTGATATTGCAACTCATAAATGAACACAGCTCCAACCTGAAAAAACACAGGGGTAACTGTCAAAATGATCCCAATTTGAACCTTATTGATGGTATGGGATGGGATAACTAAAGAAACTGCAGTTTAATGGAATGACATATTAGCCATGGCCTGCACAAATAAGTCATTCACACTGTTAAGCATTAAAAATATAACATTTTAACAAAAAATGGTGCTTATATATATATATATATATATATATATATATATATATATATATAATTTTTGCCATGCTGACAGTACATCATATTTGACTAGATATTTTACAAGATATTGTATTCAGTATTCAGCCTAAAGTGACATTTAAAGGCTTAACTAGGTTAATTTGCAGGGGGGGG
>CAIGQQ010036980.1:5304462-5333108 GCA_903798035.1 Danio albolineatus | reverse complement strand
CAGTCCCTATATATATATATATATATATATATATACACATTTGATTAGTAAATGTATGCCTAAATGCTGCCAGAAACCCATGAAATTACTGTTTATGTTATTTGTATCTCTGCTCTACTGTATTTTCCAATACTTGTGATTCATTCATTTATTTTCTTTTCAGCTCAGTCCCTTTATTATTCTTATTCTTATTATCAGTGGAATGAACCGCCAACTTATCCAGCATTTGTTTTATACAGCGGATGTGCTTTCAGCTGCAACCCATCACTGGAAACATCCATACACACTCATTCACACACATACACTACGGACAATTTAGCCTATACCACGTCTTTGTGCGGGGAAACGAGACCGCCCGGAGCACAACATGCAAACTCCACACAGAAATACCAGCTGACCCAGACAAGGCTTGAACCAGTGACCTTCTTGCTGTGTAGAGACAGCACTACCCACTGCACCACCGTGTCGCCCTATGCTTGTGATTTATTATATTTCAAAAATATAATAAATACAAAATCCCCCAATTATTAACATTTTATGACCTTTTTAGAAATAGCCCCATTCATTTAATCTAGTGAAGCTATACTCAATATTGCAATATGTACCGCAGAGAAATTAAATATTGCAATGTCAGGTGTTTTTCGATATCGTGCAGCCCTATTTGACACTAAAAATTCAGATTTGGACCTTTGTATTGTGGCTCTGAGGAGTTCTGGTTTAGGGGGTACACACAAGCAGCATGAAATATTTACAAACCTGTCGTAAACATACATATATTACATTGCTCGGCCTTTACAATCTTCTAATTGCACTCAAATGAAAAAGAGCTTAGTTTAAAAGTAAACCGGGCTCTATTAAAGGAAGGGTTTTGCATCATTAACCCTTTCAAATTATTTGTAGCTTAAATTATGATGGAACAATACACTGTTGTGTGACTTATTTGGTAAAGTCAGTTAACAGGTCTCCTCAGCTGTCTAAGAGCACAGTTTGGTCCCTGAGAGATACTAGTGTTTCGTTCCTGAGGGAGATGTGCTAGTGCTCGATCCCTGCTCACCTCTAGAGCCACGATTCTCTGATAAACATCTTCTCTCATGCTCATCTCCACATCAAACTCTGACAGCTTCTTATCAGCCTCAGTGCTTGCTGAACGGACGTCCTTGCAGGAGGACACATGCTGAGGAAAATCCAACATGTTCCGCTGGACTGAAAAAATAATAATAATAATAACAAATACAAAAATCAGTCAGTTTTATTATGTACTCAGTAGATTTTCAGCGATTACAGATTTGAATTCAACATCTTTAAAATGTCTGTTTTAAATCTTGCTTTGCTGGAATTAAAATCCAGCTAATTCAACAACTGAACAATGGTGAACCGCAGCACACGGTCGGTCAGCGTTATGCAGAAAGTGCTGAATGCATGCATACTGATGTCCTGCAAACTCAGACCTTTGTCTTCTTTTGTGAGCACCATCAATAAAAAGACAAAGAAACCTGGTATGTTACTTTGCAAATGTCTAATTTCAACACCTCAGCCATTTCGGTGATATACAGTAGATTGTGTCAGTGAAATATTACATTAGTTATATCAGCAAATAGCATGTAAAATGAAAATCTTACGTCAAATTGAAATAATCATGTACAACAGTTTTTACAGCATTAAAAATGTACATATGGCTTACAGGTGCAGTAGGTGATTGTCTTCAGAAATATGTTTTGTTGTGCTGGTGGAAAAGTCTCTTCACATTCTAATAGTAATGATTAAAGTAAATGGTCTAAATGTATTTATATGTATTTTTATATTATGGGTGAGACATAAGACTAAAAAAAAATAAAAAGTTCATCCAATTAGAATTTGTCTGGCCAATAAATATAAGGCCAATTAGAAGTAGCCCCAACTGTCAACAAATGTAGATTTATACAACTGCAGAGATCTTATACAACTGCACAGATCTTGCAGATCTGCCATTAGCCTGTGCACAAAGTGCAACCATGTAACAATTTTAATCCCGTTTCAGAACAAAATAATCGATCCACACGTGTGAAAGCACCCTAAGAGAGAGGAGCCGACCGCTCTCTCTTTACTGAAGTTTCATTCACTACGATGGTGATGATAAGTTATAACAGGGCTCTTTGGAAGAAATATTAATAAAAATGTGTTGTTGCCTTGGTAAAGCAAGCATAATGTAAACAGAAGAAATCAATTCTCTAAAAGTGCTCAGTTATTATAAAGATGTTAAAGATGTTGACAATTATTATCTGCATAATTGGTTGAGACTGTTGAGTCAAGATCTAAATTAGAAAGAGGGGACGTTTAAGCTTTTTTTTCTTGTTATTTTTCCTAAGCATTTTAAGCATACAACTTTTAAAATACCCAACTGTTAATTAATGAGAGAACATAAAAATCTATAGTTATGTGTAAAGCATGTTGCAGTCTAAAAAAATAGTTCGCTCTGACAGCAGTTATCAAGTCACGTGCACCCAAAGCGAACCTCCACAAACACATCAATGACGTCACGTTTGCTGCATGCACTCAAGCGAACGTGTCTAGTATAAACCAGGCTTGAGACATCGTGTCGCCCTATTGGCTAATAACTAACATGTATGTACAATACACTTTGTAAAAGTAATATTCTCTCTTTAGATAATTAGATAATATGAAATGTTTCTATTTTATTTTTGTTGAAAACTCTTTTGTTGATAACTTTCAAGCAGAATTAAAGCCGACACAATCTAACAGAATCTAATAAGCACTTTTGCAAAGAGAACACATGGGAGGATCTTCTCCCAGTGTTAAAAATCCTACAGTGACCAACACAGCAGGTGTAGCTCATCTGGTCACACCGGTTGGAACATTTAGTGGTTTCTTTTTCCATAACTGAAGCTGAATCTTTTTTTGAAAGCAAAGTCCCTTTAAGCAAACTTTTGTCCTTGTGAAAGCTATATAAAAAGAATTCATGCATAATATCATCCTCAGGAAAGTGCTAAATAAAATAAGTTTTGATTGTTATACATTACATTACTGCACATGGTATAACACACATACAGCGGGAAAAAATAAGTATTTAACAAGTCACCATTTTTCTCCGAAAAATATTTCTAAAGGTGCTGTTGAAATTTTGAACAGGAAATTTTTACCGGATGTTGGTAACAACCAAAGAAATTCATTTTTGCAAAGAAAACAAATCGAATTAGTTTATAAATGAAGTTATGTGTAAAAAAATTAAATGACACAAGGAAAAAGTATTAAAACATGAAGGAAGGTGAGAAAGACCAGCCCAGAGAGCCGCTGAAATCATAGAAAGTAAATTACAACATACTGAACAACCTCAAGACATGCACACTGTCCAAGAAGATGTCCAAAATCTTTACACGCAATGATACAGAGACTTTTTATAGACTGCACGTCACTGAAAATTATGGATGTCGACTGTAAGATGACTGAAATCACCAAACAGCCTTAAATAATCTCTAAATGGAACAATTGAGGAATGGACAGAAGGGCCAAATAGAAGGAAGGACCGAACAAGGAATGGAAAGAAGGATCGAAGAACCAAATAAATGAAGGAAGGATTCAAGGAAGGACTGAACAATCTAAGGAAGGAAAGAAGGAACAAATGAACAAAGGACCTAATGAAGGAAGGAACAAAAATATAAAAGAAAGAAAGAATGAGCGAACAAATGAAGAGAGGAAAGAAGGAAGAATTCAAGGAAGGACTGAATAAACTAAGGAAGGAAGGAACGAACGAACCAACGAATGAATGAACAAAAGAACCTAATGTAGGAAAGAACAAAAATATGAACAAACAAACGAGGGAACTAAGGAAGGAGGGAACAAATGAATGAATGAAGGAAGGAGAGAACAAGCAAATAATTGAATGAAGGTCGGAAGAAACAAACGAAAATAGGAAGATCCTTAAATACACCACGTTGTTTGTGCAGGGATGTGAAAACGTAACATTCTGTAAACGCATCAACTTTTCACAGCATAATACTCACTACTCTTGAGTACTTTTAAAAAGGTCTACTTTTTACTCATACTTTGAGTAATATTTACTACAGATACTTTTACTCTACTTGCACTACATTTTTTGGGCAAGTAATGGTACTTTTACTTGAGTATGATTTTTCAGTACTCTTTCCACCCCTGAGAATGACCCAACAAATCACCTGACTTCAATCCAATAGAAAATACAAAATATTGTATCAGGATTTTTACACTGTTGAAGTCTGTGAAAAGAAATCCCACCTGAGCAATTCACGTAACTTAACTCTCCATACGAGAGGCGTCTGTAAGCTGCCATCGCCAAAAAAGCCTTTTATATAAAGAATTAAATACGGTTTAGTAGTTCAGTACTTCCTCCTTGCGTCATTTCCTTATTACACATAACTAATTTTCCAGTTTTTTTTTTTGTTTGTTTGGTTTTATTTTTGATTGTATTGTTTGGGTTTTTTACTAAAATCTGGTCCAATTCCATGTCAACAGCTCCTTTACAAATATTATTCCCAGGAAAAAAATATGACGTGTTCAATACTTACTGTATCCACTGTGATTTAATTTCAATTGATTTCTACCTGTGTACTCTACTTCCACGTCAGCGAGGGCCTTTAGGGTGTTCTCATAGTTGACACTGTCCAAGTCCAGAGCACCAACGGAGTCATACACCTTTTTAGTCTTTGCAATAAGCTCTTCGGTAAGTTGATTGATCTGCTCTGGGGTGAGGTCCCAGCGCAAACGGTTGTCGTCACAAACTCGATCCCCAGAGCCAAACACAACTTCACCTGAAAAGTTCAAAGATAGCATTCCTTAGATTGAAGAACACAACAGTATAACTGTTCCACACTGAACCTAAATGTAGTTTTAGGAACATGTCTCATGCTTTCTGCTACATTCATCCATGGCGGGGCGTCACGTCACACCAAAATTAATTCTCGCTACATTACAGCTTCTAGTTCAAAACATTCAGTCGCTGTAGATTTTTTTGTTTTTTTTTAATAGCAGGTTATAAATCGCACCAAAATATATTAAAAGGTAAGTGAATTAGAACACAGTGAACTTTTCTGTATTCGTAATAGTGCTGTACATTATTCGTTTAACTCTTTTAGGTGACATGCTGACTGACTGACTGACAGGTGCGTGAGGCCAGCAAACATGACGTAGATTTCAGTTATGATAAACACAGTTTCCATAATTATACTTTATTTATAGATAAAGGTTTATGATTCTGCATACAATGACTTTATCTTGCTGGAGTTTATGAGTTTCACGTTAATTCAGGACGTAACAACGGCATTCTCTAGGTCTACTGGAGACATTCATAAATATTCCTAGCAAATCGAATAAATGTTGAAGACATACTAGTTACATGAACTCACTAAAATCACACTTCAGAAGTGTTTATTTAAGAAAATTTATTCTTGAAAAGCTTATATTTGAGAGGGCGTGCAAGAAGTTTTGTGCATAAACAGAGGAAACTGGAACAAGCAAAGAGATTCGCATGCAAGTATTAAATGTATGCAATCTCTACTTGTAATACTGCACTCATGACACTTGTCACTGAAATAAGCGCCAAGTGAAATGGATAGCTGCACCTGCCCGTATTCACAAAACATAAATACCAGTAAAAGCTTTTAGCTAATAAATCTATCGTAAATCTCATTTACAAAGCTGCCGAGATTAACTTTTATTAAAAAATGGAGAAAAGTTAAGGGGATAGTTCACAACTTTAGTGTTTTCAACAAAAGAAAAAAAATAACTCCAAGATTTGAAACCGCATGAGTACATTCTCATTTTTAGGGTGAACTATCCCTTTAAGCTAAAAATAAGGGCAGGGTTGACCATGTTGCTATGGATGATGTCATCACTTAATATATACACAGTTATTGGCTGATTGGGAGGAGAGGAGTCTCTGCCAGAGATTTATTCAGAAATAATGGAGCGCACTGTTATGTTACCATATTCAAATACATGTTTAGAAATAAAAATATCGACATTCAATAAATACTTTTGTTTTACATTTACTAATGAAGGTTTTACATTTGCTAATTTATTTATTTTTTAAGCAAAACATTTGTGTGCTTCTTTTAAACAATTCTCTCATACTTATTTGGTAAAGAAAAAAAAACTTTTTCTCTAGTTTATTTCAAATGTATTTATATCAAATTGTATTTCAGGGTAATGAAAGTGTATGCTATTTAAAATATATTTAATAATTTACAACTGCATTCTAATATAATTTACAATAAAATTAACGTATCCAAAGGAGCTTTTTTTATTATTTAGCTTGCTTTACAGACAAGTATTCGTGCATATATATTCTACTTTATTTAGCAGTAGAATATCCCTGCCTGACAGTATTCAAGCGTAAAAAGGAAACTCTAAGCAAAGCATAAGAAGCTGTTACTTCTTGCCTTGTTGATGAATGAAAACAAGCATATGATAAAAGAAAAAAATAGATATGGTAATTAAAAAGGTAGTGTAATGAAAAAAAATGCTTTTTATGAAATACAAATGGACTTTCACGCCCGTTATTCATTCATATATTATTATATCTTTTTTTTTTATTGGACCGTTCATAACTCCTATAACAACAAAAATGAATAACAGAACAAAACAAAAAGGGAAACAAAAGATTAAGCCAGAGGTAATATGAATTGCAAAGATCACTTTAAATCTATCTTAAATAGGTCACAGTGATGTATAAAAGGTCACAAATACATTCCGCTGGGTATTATAGAAAAGAGACAATACTGTAGAATTCAGTGTTATTGATTTTACAGCTTGAACATTGCTGGAGGTAGAGATTGTATTCAAGTAACATTTCAAATCTTTACAAAAATCAAGAAAAAGGGGCTTTGCAGACAAAAATTTCCACTTGTGTATAGAAAAAATTAGAAAATATTTATCTTTACTTTTTATTTATATGTGTCTCTTTTTTCGATATAATTTTTCTTTGTCGTACAAGGATGTTATTATATCTTGGACAACGAGCTCGATTCAACGACGTTTAAATTTGTTGACGCTAAACCAGCATTATAAATAATACAATAAACAACGTCACAATATCGAGACAATGGTTTTCTAAATGCGGACAGCGTAATGATTAACGACTCTTTGGCATCATAAAACTTTAGTCCAAGTCGGTGTGAAAACTAACTTAATGGCAAATCTCGTGTTTTCAATGTCAGAATCTGAGGGCGGATGCAGAGCTGAGCTGAGCGGCACCAGCTGACCCGAACATCACAGCTGACCCGCCGTATATTAGCTCAGCGCGCTAACGAGATAAAATCACAACCTTAAGGATTTCTTACAAACACCAGGCTGTTATGTTTAAGTTTTAATATTAACGCGACATAATACATGCGCTGGAATTGGGTATTGCTTACCTGTAGGTGCCATTTCTCGACTCAATCAGAACACCGCGTGTATCAACGATTCAAAGGACCTATAATAACCGCTCACTCATTCTTCCTGCTCCGGTCACATGACCATCTGGGGGAGCTCATCGATTGGTTGGAGGCTACAGTAAACTTATGAAACGTTAAAGTGTAACTTGTTATTTTTTCGGTAAGCTCTGCAACCTAAACATATGGATTTGACCAAAAAACGTTTGGTAAACACCAATTTTAATATATATTTGTAATGTATTTGTTAAGCTTATATAACAACTCTCATTCCATTTGATGACAGCTCTCCATACAGGACTTTACCCTTTTGTAGTTGTTGTACAGCAGAGTAAGCTATCACATTTAGACGTCGATGTTTATGGTATAAAAGCCTTATTCTTACATACTATCTGTTCGGGATGCAACAATATAGTTTTCTCATGGTTCGGCTTTAGGTCACAGTAAAAAGCAGTCAAAGAAAAGTAAAAAGGAAATAAACTTTACAAGCAGAATAAAATACAAAGATAATAAAATATACCAAAAATAATACTAAAATAAACAGAGCTTTTTCATGTATCGTAACTATTGTTTTTAACATGAACTGAAAAATATAATCAAATATAATGCATACTGAATATAACCCTCACTGTATAAGTTAAGGTTAACCATAACTATGCTAGCTTTTAGGTCCGTGTAATAAAAGGAATAATCAAATGAACGGATGATACACGGACCCTTTTAGTCCAGTGCATAGTGATTATATTTAGTTGTGTTGTTAATATTAAAAACAGCACAATGATAAAGTTATAGACAACACAATTTCTTGAATATTTACATACATTTATGGCATAAACGATTGAATGCTCGTCAAGTCTGACAGAATTACCATGTGTGTAAACATTCAGTATGCGCGCGCAGCGAGGTTGCAGAAAAAAACTGGAGCGCTAGCATTTACAGCGAGGGAATGACATGCAATGCGATTTAGAGTTTGTTGTTGTCTGAGAAATAAGTTATTTTGATTACATATTATACATATTATTTACATAATGCTTTCAGCATATTATAACAGCTTGTCAGCCAGTGATAAGTACAGTTATTCCGCAAAATTAATGTTAAAGTGAGCGGCGTTCATCTGACAGGTCCATTTGCGATAGCAGCACCCTCCCAATGGATAAGACTAAATGGTCAAGCATCCAGCCCGAAGTATACAACTATGTCTTTGAAACTCCAAGTGATTTTACTAGAGAGAAGTTAAAGGCCTACAAGTCTTTGGATGCCTACAATTTTGGTTCTGTGTGGTCATGTGCAAGAAATAATCTTCCATGATTACCACATTCAAAACTATGTAGTGCTAAAAACAGAGGTTCTGCCTAGCCAAAGACAAGGAAAGAAGACGGAGCTGTACAAGGCCTGGGTAATCATCAACAAGCAAAACAACTGCATTTTGACAGCGAACTGCACCTGTACAGCAGGGTATGTCAACATACATTTTTACATTTCATTCTAAGCGTTCAGTGTCAGCAGTTTAATTCACCATATTTAACTTTTTAAAAAAATTTTTTTTGCTAAATCATTGATGCAAAAAAAAAAAAAAAAAACACAAGTGATGTGTATGATTCAGCATAGCGTGAACTTACCTGATATGAAATGAGAACTGCAGAGTCAAGTATTTTTAATTAGGTCTCCATTCAGCTCCCTTTTAGCCAAAGACTTTGGCAGTTGGCTTTAAAAGCAGTGTGGTGTATGATAAAAGTTAAGTTGTTAAGTTGAATTTAGTATCCTACCGCACAACATAACATGTTTGCTATTGTAACCAGTCTTTTTTTTCAACCAGGGACCTGTGTGATGTCATGTGTGACGTAGGTTGGTAATTTGTCTATACCCTTGAGAAGCAGAAATAGCCCTAATCGGAAAACGCCATAATCGGTAACACCTAAAAGAGAAAAAGATTTTATAATACTATTTGTGAAAGGACATATGTCAAGGAAGTTAATTCCATAAATTGAGAGTAGAGTATAAACCACTTCAAGACTTAGCTACTCCTTATGGCCCGTTTCCACTGAGTGGTACGGTACGGTTCGGTACGCTTTTAAGGCCGCTTCCACTGTCTAAAAGCGTACCGAACCGAACCGTACCGTACCACTTTTTAGTCACCCTTTGCAAAGGGTCCCAAGCGTACCAAAGCGAGCCGTAAGGCTGAGCTAGACGTGCAGCTGAACGCCATTGGTTTACAGAGATACATAATTTGCTCACGCAACAAGCAGAATGAAAACAAAGGACCCGCCATATTTAATACACAGCCGAGAGACAATGCTCCGAAATAATATCAGCATATAATAACAAGCCATGGTCGACCCGAGCTCAAACAAACCTTGTCGTCGTCTTGAACGGCCACAAAGCCGAGACAAGAGAAGATTCTTATGGGTTACGAGCCCATAAGCGTGAGCGTGAGGTTTTGCTTGTCTCTTGTGCTCGCGTTCGGGTCAATGTTTGAAATAACAAAGTTCTTATCCTGGACTATTATAAACTCGGAATGACGGAGTTACTCTCTAACGAGAGAATAATGACGGAGAGGCTACATGTACTGGTGAAGATTAAAGACACAGATGAGAGGTTTGCACAGACGGGGCTATATTTCGTATTGTTTTTGAACCTAAATAAGGCATACATGTCTGCTGTGTCTAGATGGTAACAACGGAGACTGTGGGGCTGTATGTGTTCATATATGCTGCATTTATTTATTTATTTGATATAATCGCGGACCGTAGGCTATTTCACATCATTGATCTGCAGTTATAATCAGATCATGTTCAGTCAGTAATGAACATTTATACACTAGTGTTTATGTGTATAATAAAGCATCTGTTTTGTGAGAAGTGCTTCTCGTATGATTTGTGAACGACCCATAAAGCTTTACTGTAGACATTTCCTCGAGCGAAAATGACGTCGACAAACTTTCTGTCGTACACCACACCCACCAAAAGAGTACCCTTTTGCAGTGGAAACGCAAGCCTGATAAAGGTGACCCGTACCAACCCGTACCGTACCATACTGTACCACTCAGTGGAAACGGGCCATTAGTCTACACCAAGGGTGTCAAACTGATCCTGGAAGGCCGCAGCCCTGCAGAGTTTAGTTTCATCCCTGCTCTAGCACACTTACCTGTAGGTTTCAAACAGGCTTGAGGTGGCCAATTATGATAAGGAGTTTAATCAGGATTAAAGGTAAACCTGTTCAGAACAGTGGCCCCTCCAGTTTGACTCTTGTGGTCTAAACAGTCACTGAGACATTGAGAAGTCTCCAGAAGTCTGGGGCCATCTGCTGGCAGAGGGAGAAGATATTTCTTTCTATAGGTTATGTAACCGTTGTCAGACCAGAATGCAGGACAAATTTCTCATTACATTGCAATGACCTGTATTCAGAAAATAGATGTCAGTAACTCAAACTGTTTTGTTTTTACGCATTGTTTGGCACAGCACCAGATCTTCTGTGTTTACAGACATCACATAGAAGGAATTATGTCTCATCCAACAGATTAAAATATAAATCTGCATGATTCTGCTAACTATGATTAATCAGGGAAAAGTTTGATCACATTTTTACGTAGCTGCTCAATAATGGAATTTTGTTAATTATTAAGTGTTTGCAGAAAACAAGGAATACAGTAAATAGTAGGATGGTTGGTATACGGCAGCACAGAGCCTGGATGGGTTGGGTGAAAGTAATAGAATGCAAAGTTACTTGGGCTGAAAGGAACGCTTATAGGAACACTGCACGTATATATGTATAACACACTTATATAAACAAGCGTAACACTCCACATACACACATATATTCACCGGCTACTTTATTAGGTACAACTGCTCGTTAAAGCAAATTTCCAATCAGCCAATCACATGGCAGCAACTCAATGCATTTAGGCATGTAGACATGGTCAAGATGAACTTCTACAGTGCAAACCGAGTGATTTAACTGACTTTAAACTTGGCATGGTTTTAGGAGCCAGACAGGTTGGTCTGAGTATTTCAGAAACTGCTGATCTACTAACACAGGGAGAGCATGCAAACTCCACACAGAAACGCCATCTGACCCAGCAGGAACTCGTTCTCCTCTGAATCACTGTGCCGTCATAATAATAAATGTTCATAGAAAAATTGTGAACTTCAGGTCTATTTAAATCTGACACTGCTCACTTTTTCCATTTTTTTTTATTTAGTAATTTACTCATTTGAAAAGTATTAAATTTCCACAATGTATGGCACTGTTGTAGCAATCACAAAAATAATCTCTCATGGAAGGTGGTAGGCTAACTTTATTAACCCTTTCATGCATGAATTATGAAAAACATTATCTGGATTTTTTTCTTTTTATAACTTTAATATGACACTAAAATTGAAATCTATTATCATTTTTATAAAATTTTGTTGTATTTAAAAATTATTTAACACTCCACATACGTGGACACCATGCAACAAAGGTATAAAATGGGACATAAAGATATTGCTGACAATATAGAATATTGTGTTTTTTTAATGACCTGTTATTCTATTCATATCAGCTCATTTATTTAAAAAAGTAATAGTACAATATAATAACAATAAAACACTTAATGTAGGAACAATAATAACAGTAGTTATATATATATATATATAACTATTTGCAGTATGGGTAAATCATGGAAAACATTCACTGTTGATTGTAACAGTTGAAAGTTGAGTTTAGTTTAGTTGAGTTTCTTTACAGCACGCAAGAAATTTTTCTTATTTCGTATTGTAAGATTTAAGAAATCCGATACTTTTATGCACCCACATATGGACAGTACAAACAATGTGTATAAACACAGAACACAGAGATAATTACCTGTACTCCCCATGGAGTGAGAATGCAGGATAAGCTCTCCCCCGCACTCCTTTCCCTTCGCCAACTCTTCCCCCTCACCCAACTCGCAGAAAAAGTCATATTAACTCACTGAACTTAATCTCAAACTACAAATGTACTGTATCAATTCAACTGAGATTTTGCATCATGTTTGGTATCATTTGAAATGGCTCAGTGCGACAGGTACAATGGTCTCATTCCCTCAGAAATAGACATAATCATTCATTCATTCATTCATTTTCTTTTCGGCTTAGTCCCTTTATTAATCCGGGGTCGCCACAGCGGAATGAACCGCCAACTTATCCAGCATTTGTTTCACGCAGCGGATGCCCTTCCAGCCACAACCCATCTCTGGGAAACATTCATACACACACATTCACACTCATACACTACGGACAATTTAGCTTACCCAATTCACCTGTACCGCATGTCTTTGGACTGTGGGGGAAACCGGAGCACCCGGAGGAAACCCACGCAACCACGGGGAGAACATGCAAACTCCACACAGAAATGCCAACTGGCCCAGCCGGGGATCGAACCAGCGACCTTCTTGCTGTGAGGCGAACGTGCTACCCACTAGGCCACCGTGGCGCCTAGACATAATCAAAATAATAAAAACTTGAGGTATCATTTGAACCACTGCTAAAGGTGTGCCTTTGCCTAGGGGGGTTTGCCTTTTGTTGTTCCCCCTTCATTGAAGAAGATTCTTGGTGTGACTACTTAAAGGAGAGTTTTAAGAAGTTCGGGGCAATTCTGTAACCAGATTAGCCCATAGTGTGGAGCTCTCATGCTCCATACTATGTTGTCAGGTATGCATCTTTTGATCTTAGATCTATCTTTGAGAACTTGATGTCTTGAATTGATCATTTATGAATTGACTGAATGAATTTGTATAATAAACATTACCAGACTATTTAATTCTTATGTTTGAACGCATTCTGCTTACTCTGTAAGGTCAAACTTTATTTTGATGGTCCGTTTCTTTGAATTTAAGTTACATTGCAACTAATTCTCATTAGATTATAAGTAGACTGTTAGGTTGGGGTTGGGGTTAGGGGTAGCGTTTGTGTAAGTTGACATGTACTTGCAAAGTTTCTTATAGTCAGTTAAATGTCTGTTAAATGTCAGTATCAACAGATATTAAGTAGACAGTCTACGAATACTCAAATGGACCATTAAAATACCCTCTATAATTATTCATTCTAGTAGATTACGCTGTATCCTTGTTTCCGCACTTCCTGCGTCAGGTCATTAGATGAACTAAAGTCCAGTTGAGATGGAGCATTGGGCACACTAACTGTATTTTAGGGACGTGGAGTTGAAAAGGGGGTTCATTCGGTCTAGGACAACAAGGAGTTGTACGACTAACCTAGATAGGGTACCCGACCTTTGCTTGAAAGTCATGTTATTCTAAATTAAGTTTGTATACATGGGAAACCATGGACTTGGCTAAACCAAAATTATTATAGAGTACAGTAGTCGGTTACATTTATAATAATGGCCTTAACCTCTGATTAGAAATGATATTGTCTTTACACAAGCGTGTACAAAAATACTTTAGGACGAGCAAGCATGGGAGCGGCCATCTAAAGTATTAGTCAATTACCCTTTGTTTAATAATCAAGACTGACGAGAGTGTGGCTGTGAGGTACGCCATCGGCCGGGGCGGTTCCTCTGAGTGACATGAGCACCCGAATGAACAAATGTAAGTTACGAGTGAAGACTAATGGTTCAAACATTTAACTAAATTATATATTGATGTAATATTCTCAAAGTAGTTTTTTTGTCCCTAAACTGCAAACTCCACGTAGTGTCACCCCTATTCAGTTGGTGGTTCACTCCAACCTCCACCCACTCAATCTCTGGCCATTCAGGGCTGCCTCAAAGGCTTTATTAATGGCACCTGTGCCCACAGTTTGCTCTTTTTGGCTGCTCATGGCTGAACTGTGCAGAGGACTGAATCTGATTTCTTTGTTGTTTTCCTGTGTGTGCATATCTGACTATAAACCACACACACACACACACCTTTCCTCCAGAGCACAAATCCTTGTCGATGATAAATAAATGCAACTATATGGAGTGACTAGACTGGACCTCTGTTCTTACCGACAGCACCACTGGCTTCAAACTAGCTACCTGAGCATTGACTCCTTACTCCTTTTCAAACATGATTTTCTACAAGTGAAGCAGGAGCACACATTGCTTTGCATCTTATAAACACAGCCAAGCCTTAAAAATGCACCGTAGACCACCCCTTTAACCCAATTATTGCATTTATGAGTGAACATTTCAAAATGTAATGGCAGAAACGGTTGAAAGAACTTGAAACAACTTTAGCTTTTGGTTGAAAAATTATTTAATTCAGTTTTTGAAAATATATTGTTTATTCAATGCAACTAGATGTAAAAAGCAGCAGTGTGCTGTGGAATTTGGGGTCAACCAGCGTTGGACAATTAAGTCTTATTTGGACGGACCCTTCCTTGATTTGTGAACTCAAAAGGATTGATGCAGATTCTCATCTCGCTGCTTTTCATTCATTCATCTGTTCATGACGTGTCTGCACATCATCAGATAAACGGGACTTTTGATGATGGGAAACATTATGAAAAATAAATAAAGACACAGACGCTGGCAAAGAAGGGGAAGCTATTTACAGAGTCCCTACGTGGCGTGTCTGTCATTAAAAGCACCATTGAAAAAGAAACGCATTGGTTTAGCATCAAATTCCATCCTTTTTTGAGCAGAACTGAGTCGCTCTGCTGTATGACTGATTGGGTTGATGAATGTGTTGTGAATCTACTCTGCTTTCTTTGACTTCCTCTTGCGGGTTCCTTCGCTCAGTTCCTCCTTGTTTTTGGCAGGAGAGAGTGGTGCAGGAGCAGCAGCTGGAGCAGGATGGTGGTGATCGTGGGCATCTTCGGTACCAAGGGGGGAACCGAATAGCACGTGGCACACCCAAGACTCAACGAGGGCGAAGGGCGATCCATGAGAGTGACGAGCTGTCATAAACACCTGTATAATGAATAAAACAAAAGCAGGTTTTAAAGGGCACCTATGATGAAAATCATCTTTTGTAAGCTGTTTGGACAGAACTGTGTGTATGTATAGTGTGTCCACTGTCATACTGGAATGATAGAAACACAGTAAGTCTCTCTTTTTTTTTCATTTCTTGACGTTAAAATAGGATCTAAATGCCAAGAGTGCGGTTGTGTCTCTAGTAACATGTATTAACATGTCTACAGAACAGAAAGAAATTGAAATGAAAAGATCTGTTCCAACTCTCTGTGATCAGCTGCACATCAACAATTAGTTTTACGAGTTCAAAATGTCTTTAAAACAGAGCATGTTTGTAATAAATTAATAAATAATTATAGGTTGTATTAAATTGGTGCTTATCATTTCAGAAAGGCTTGAATAAACTCCTCTACAAATGCATCAAATAAACTTAATTGGTATTTCTGACTAATGAGCTGGATTTCAGCTTCAACAAAAGTCTGTTTCCGTCACTGACTGCTGTTTATCTGAAGTGACTGAGGCGGAGTTTACTCTAATAAGTTTCAATTTTAAAATGCATAGGTTCAGCTACGGGTAAGCCTGCCGTCCAACATTACCTCTAATTGGAGCTTCTTCTCACTAATAAGTGCGCAAAGTTCAGTCCTGCATCCTTTCCTTATAAGTTCAGACTTTGCAAGTTTAACATGGAAAACAAACTACCGAAGACACGATGGGTAAATCTTTAAAGGGAACAGTGTACTTTATAACATCATTCACTTCACCCTGGCTACGCTGTTTAACTTTCTTAACAATAAAATGAAAACAGGATATAAGGAACTGCCTATTATCATTTTGATATTAACAACTTAACAGACACTAAAAATGTTGAGGTATCGTGTAGCTACATATTTATATGACCGTCATCTTCACTATATGCATATTTATAACAAAACGGAGCCTATGACATAACTGCCTTCTTTCATTTTCATTGAAAATTACGAAACATACCCTGTCACTTTTGCTGAATATCAGTTTTAATAATCAATAATGGCCATTATAAAAGTATAACGTACAATTAATTCATCCAATATAGGAAATAACGGCAAGCAATCAGTCAAATGTGCAGAATCAATGTACACGGTTAAATAAATTAATTACTTATCTTTTTGCTCAGCCAAAACATGCCACCTGAGAACAAGTGATAGATTCAAAAGACCAATGAGTTGTTAGATAGTGACGAGACGAATTAAATATCATGTTTAACAAATATGGTGTGATGAGATCCAGCGGTAGATCCTTGATAAACTGTCCGACATGCGCTGCTCCCACCTGGGGTTTTATGCTCAAAGCACCTAATGACGGCATGGTATAGTGTGGATGGAGCTATTTTCAGAAACGCTAGATGAAACGCCAGTGTGGACAGTGTGGATGTGGATCGTTTTCATTCTAAAATGCCATTTTAAAACTAAAACGTATTAGTAAAAACGGGGCCTGAGTAGCAGACACACACACATGGGAACGGTGAGCGGAGAGAACCAGCTCATTTGCATTTAAAGACACAGGGTACAAAAACAGCTATAATGGGCATATTCTGCATTGTATAAAAAATAATCTGATTGGTATTTTGAGCTGAAATTTTACAGACACATTCTGGAGACACTGAAGGCTTATCTTACATCTTGTAAAAAGGGTAAAATAAGAGCCCTTTAAGTACTGAAATTAGACATTTTATTCAGATTTTTTGGATAATGTGGACTCAAATTCACCCTCATGTCTTTCTAATCCCTGAGACCTTCATTCATCTTCAGAACACAAATGAAGATATTTTAGATGACATCCGATAGTTCCTTCATCCTCCATAGACAGCAACCGTTCCTGAGACGTTCAAAGTCCAGAAAAGGAACCAAAACTTTGTCAAAACTTTCCATGTGGCTTCTACAGTAATCATGCAAAGCTAGAAGAACAATTTTGTGCACCAAAAAAACTGTAAAAACAACTTTGATCACCTTTAATTGCTCTTCCACTGCTTGAGTGTTCTTTACTATGAGAAATTTGACGTTTTGAGTCATGAGAGCAATACAAAACATCATATTGGGCAAACTCTGTCCTGAAGGCCTGGTGTCCTGCAGAGTTTAGCTCCAACTATAACCTTCCTATAGCTTTCTATTGATCTTGAAGACACTGATTAGAAGCAAAAATTTGCACACAGGCCCTCCAGAACGAGATTGTCCAATCCTGCTCTAAACAATGCTGGGTTTTCAAAAAAGTTAACCCAATGTTGAGTTTGGCTATATATGACCCAATTTTGGCTTACAACAGCCCAGCAGTTTTTAGAGTTATTAGAGCTATTTCTATTAGAGTTATCTCTGCAACACATGCCTTAATAATATATGCAGATTATAAATTGATTATCCCGTCTCAACATTGCAGATCCTGCCATGTGACTATTGTGGGTACACCCATTGCAATTTCATGATGTTAACTCCGTTATAGTAAGGTATGAATGGCCAGTTTTCTGTTTTTAAATGCCAGTGTTAAGCTGAGTATTACCTTGGATGAGACCATGAAAAGTGTGAAGAAGCAGATGAGTGTGCTCTTCGACACAGGGAGCACGTGGGCCTCCTGGAGAGTGAATAAAATGGCTCCATACAGACTGGCCTTGGTAGGGCTAAAAAAGAAAAAAATCACATTTTAATTGTTTAAATAAAACAATCATCTAAAATATAATAGCTCTTTCATGAAATGCAATAGCTTTGAATTTGAAATTAAATGCCCTTTGGACTATACCTTTATTCTATTTTTAATGTTTTTTTTCTTCTATTTTTGGAATATGAATCATCGGAAGACTAGTCTAATGGCGGCACATCATCTTTATCAGACTCGGGCAAACTCTGCCTTTACTTTCACTTCCCCCCACTCCCCCAGCTGGCGCTCTTTGGCCCTGAGGAAGCCCCGCTCTGACCAAATCAGGTCCTGGAAGTGACTGGAAATGCAACTGGCCCCGGCATGCTTGCCTCAGGCATAACAGTGTAAACACAGGGGACTGTGGAAACGCTAGGGGAGGGGAAGTTTCACCTGCGACAGCTCCCTCACTTTCGTCTGTGACAACCACACACCATTCTTCAAGAATGTTGTCATAGGGCTACTGTGTTCTAAGACTGATGGAAAATGAAAAGTTGCCATTTTCTACGTCTGTATGTCTCAGAAATACTCTCATTCCAGTATAATAATCAAGAGACTTTGCTGTCATACCATGGCTGCAGCAGGTGCAATGATATTACACAGCACTGGTACCTAGTTCCTAGCCATATTGACCTAGAAAGTGGCCACATTTTCATTTTCTGTCAGTCCAAGTACACAAAGCAACTACAGAAGTGTTTGCCTTTAAATAGGAAAATTTTAAAAACTTTTATTTGAATTCATTCAGCAAGGTGCTAATGGTCTAATGCGATTCAATGGATTATGCTAAGCTAAGCTAATCTAATAGTGATCCAACCAGACCTGGAGATCGGATGAATGGATTCAAAAATGGTAAAACTCAACAGCTCAATTAGGGCCCTATTTCCAAAAAAGGCAGTGTTCCTTCAAGACTACCATTAAAGGTGTTCAGACCACTCACAATGACATGTTCAGGACTTCATTGGTCTCCGGCTTCCAGACTCCTCGCAACAGCTGCTCGAAATTGGACATGAGAGCAACCCCTGACCCTGTGAATATTAACAGAGACAGCAGAGCGCAGATCTCATGAACAAGAGTTTTTAAAGGGTGTTATCAAAGTGTTACATGAGCACCAAAAATAAATCCCTCAGGAGATATAAGATACTTACCCTTCACATAACCAGTAATGACCATGATCAGCCAGCCGTGGTGATACGCATGGTGAGCATGATGGACTCCAGCTGCGATTTTACGAGTACGGACTACTTCTTTCAAAGCCACTAGCACGAGTTTCACAGGCATGAATGCCACACATTTGTAGAACAGGTTAAGAGGGCAGAAGAAAATCAGGTACCTAAAAAGGAGGGAGGGAGAAAATCACATTCTAAGAAAAACTAAATACACAAAGAACCCTCTTGTTTACAGTGTCACATGTTGGTGAAACAAGCTTTAATAAAGGTATTAGCTAGGTTTTATTAGGAACTGGGCAGTTTGATACATTGTCATAAAAGAAATGTAATAACTGCTCAATGTTCTGCAGAAACGCTTTGCATTAATTGCACATCTACTGTGCAAAACTCTGTGTAGTGCAGTGAGTGGTGGAAAGAGTACTGAAAAACATAATAAAGTAAAAAGTACAATTACTTGCTCCAAAAAAAATAGTGCACGTAGAGTAACAATATCTGTATGAGTAGAATGAGGGTGCTTTCATGTCTGTGGATCGATTCTTTTGTTCCGAAACAGGGATTCAATTTGTTACATTGTTGCACTTTGTACTGGTGCGGTTCGCTTTCACACGGCAAAGTTTCTAAACGGACCAAAAGACCGAAAACAAGTCACGTGCAAGAATTCTCTCCTCACATTGTTCAGAGTTTCACGGTTTATTTTGCAGTTTCCGCTCAGCTGTCATGCGTCCTTATTTTAATTTATGACAATGAGCAATAAGACATTATAAGCAAAAGCTGTGCTTTCATTTTGAATGGTGACACCCACAGACATCGTTAGGCCTGTCACGATATCTATTTTTTGTTGTACGATATATTGTACCAAAATATATAGTGATAAACGATATTATTGTCATTTTAAGACCATTTTAGGTCACTCATTATAATGGCAATATAGAATGGCGATATAATAGCATCATAACGCAAGTACACTCTTCAAAAGAACACATCATATTTTGTTCTTAAGAATATTTAACAAAAAAAATGCAAGATAAAAAGTGTCACCAACATCAAAATATACTTTAGTCATTTATGGTAAATACTATAGTGTTTTTTTAATCATACTGACACTGACACCTAACAGAGATAAAGAGGTTGTGGAATCTGCTAAAATGTTGCAAGAATTGTTTTTTTATATATGGGCGATATACATTGCATCACCAAAAATTATTGAGGTCATGTCCATGTGTTGAGCGATAAGTCCTAGACATCGTCACCAAATGTAAATCAGAGGTAAGACTTTCTCATACATTGACTTATGTATTACAGGCTATACATTATAGAGAGAAATAACAGATAAACCAAGACTGGATAAACAGCTCTCGTTAATAGTTATAATACTTTCGCATTTGTCATGAAACGCTCATTTACAGGTTGGAATGACATCCCGCCCTAATTCTCTCTTCATATAGCCATATATGCCTTTTACATATCCATAATGCACTGTGATATAGCCTGGTTCGGATCGTATTGCGTTCACACTACAATCAATCTGCTCAAGAGTTCGTTTCAATCGAGCCGAGACCACCTCATTCAGGCGATCTCAAACTGATTGTTTTGGCGTGGATTGGAGCATGATTGCTGGATTCACATATGCCAAACGAACCGTGCTAACTAGGGAAATGCGCCAAGTTCCAAAATAAAAGTCTGGGTGTGAAAGCGCCCTGAGTTAGAGGTGTAACGGATCACAAATCTCCCGGTTCGAATGACGTTATGGTTTTTCACGGATCGGAACATGTTTTTTTAATCAGCCATAAAGAAGAGGAGACAAGTGTACTTTGCTTTTTTATTTGTTAAGAAAACAGTACTGCAAGGCACTTTTGGTTTTAACTAACAGAACCTGTAATTTAATTAAAAATAAAATAAAGAAATAATCAGCTGAATAAAGAAATAATAAAATTTAACGCTAAATTTAGAAATCTAACAATATAATTTGTACAACACATATTTATTTTAGTCTCATTTTCAATAAACGATTCAGTTTTTTACTCATATTCAGTGGCTTATTTTTGATGGCTGGTTGTTTTATTGGTTAAGTAATGTAATTGCTGCCTACAACTTTCATTTCAGAGCATCGTTAAAACACATCGACAGAAAACACCTTTAATAACCTAAGAAACCCACCACATTCCAAATAACCTACCATGACTTCTTATGTCATTAGATTTTACAGGAAATCCTAAATGCTTTCATACATGGGATCTGAATTACGCGAGAGGCAATCCCCCTTTGATCGTTAAAAGTTTAGGATTAAACTACCACTATAAAAAAAAATATTGATCTGCAGGTCACGTGTTCTGGGATACAACTGTGGGTTGGGATACATATGAATCAAGATTAATCGTGATCCATTACACCCCTAGAATGAATAAACGTTCTTTCTAATAGTAGTAAGTACTGAGCATTATGCTGTGAAAATTATTCCACATTATACCCTGCAACTTCAGAATGTAGCTTCCATCAGTGCCATTTTCTTTCAATAGTCATTTCTTAGTGTTAGTTAAATTATTTACGAATCAATATCGATACTGAAATTTAAAAAATGTCCATTTCCTGCTAACATTTGAGCGCTGTTGAGCACATTCTTAAGCACCACTGATTTGCCATTGTGTTCACATGCTCATCAAAAATGATCGTGATTGGCAGGTCATCAGTCCCTGAACAGTCCCTAACCACAGATAAAGGCACACTGGAGCGTTTTAAAGCTGTGATTCATCAGCAGATCGCTCATTTGTCAGCTTGTGGACAGACCAGTTGATCAGCCTGACTTTGTAACGCTCCAGTGGACATGAAAATGGACATTTTTAAATCTTATTTTATATTTTAAAAGTCTCAATTGGTACTAAATTGCTATATTGTGACAACCCTATTCAAGAACTATAAATTTAAAATGTGAGATTATTATAATGCGAGAACACATTACATTATTATTTTATGATGTTTATGATGGCTTCAGATTTGACTTATCCAATCAGTCTTGTCGTCGATCCCAGTTGTAAGTGCAACAAATAATAACTTGACTTTTAGTTGATCATTTGGAAAAGTGGCAGAAGGTAGATTTTTCAGATGAATCATCTGTTGAACTGCATCCCAATCATCACAGATACTGCAGAAGACCTATTGGAGCCAGCATGGACCCAAGATTCTCACAGAAATCAGTTCAAAGTTGTTAAAGGAAAAATCATGGTTTGGGGTTGCATTCAGTATGATGAGTGCGAGAGATCTGCAGAGTGGATGGCAACATCAACACCCTGAGGTATCAAGATATTTGTGCTGCCCATTACATTACAAACTGCAGGAGAGAGCAAATTCTTCAGCAGGACTTTGCTCCTTCTCATACTTCAGCCTCCACATCAAAGTTCCTGAAATCAAAGAAGGTCAAGATGCTCCAGGATTGGCCAGCCCAGTCACCAGACAAACATGTCTGGGCTAAGATGAAGGAGAAGGCATTGAAGATGAACCTAAAAAATCTTGATGAACTCCATTCCAGATGACTTTATTAATTAATTAAAGTTATTTGGGTCATTGCAGACATGTATGGATGCAGTTGTCCAAGCTCATGGGAGTCATCCACAAAATTCATTCTTTCTCCACTGAACCATGACTTTATATTCTATACTGTACATTATTTCTGTTAAGTGACGTGACTTTTGTTTAAGCAAAGTCAGGCTTTAATGTCCTAATTAAATAATTAAAAATCAAGGCATGACCTTATTTTATTTTGGTAAAATAAGCGTAATCTAGAGGCATTTACCTTTCAAATAAGCCACTTCTAATACCAAATGATCAACTAAAAGTCAAGTTATTATTTGCTATTCCTAATACTTGGATAGGTGACAAGACTTTTGTCAGGTATTGTATATGACTTATAATTTTAGTAATATAATTGTTTTATTATCAGCAATTTTAAGATTAAGAGTGAATAATTCAATTAGATAATACTCATCAAAGTATTTCATTCACTGAATATCCAAAACTAGCATGACTATGTAGCTTTTTTCTATGGATTTATTCTTATTCTTATTTTTTTATTTCCAGTAATTACAACATTCTATGTGATTACTATTTATTATCAACATGTTATATAAACTGGTAAATAAAAGAAATAGCGACATTTTAAGTTCATATCAAAGTCTGTCTTCAGTGAGGTAAAAAAGGCAGGCAAACATCAACAATCTACCTGTTTTTTGGTATCTTAATTACTACCTACTACACATTTTTCTCTCTGGAGGATTTTACTCGATATATTGTTGCAATTTTGTCCAGCACGTTCATGAGGCATTAGATGGCAATTTGCAGAGTAGGACTGTAGGCTTTCAGTGCTATCAGGCTAACGTTAGCATTTTCCAAGATCTACTATATTGCACCTTCAAAAAAAAAAAAAAAAAACTGAAGCATTTAAAAGACCCTCACCACACAGCTGAGGCCAGGAGGATGTGACTGTTGTTATGGAAATAGTCAATGGGACACACGCCGAGCATGATGTCTGCTAGTATATAGCTCCCAAAGCAGTATAGCATTGCACAGAGCCATGAGGCCACTGGACTCCTGCGGGACACTTCCACAGCACCTGATCAACACAGTTCATTACATATGAGAGGAACTTAATATTATTCACAGGTATACATTTATACACAGTAAACAGTGAAGTCCACAAATCAGATATACTCCACTGGACATATGCCGATATTCATTATTTCATATTATCTTGTGATAATGAACATACACATGCATATTGATATTGCAGGCACTTAAAATGACTGTGAATAATTATTTAATCTTTTAGGTTGCTCAAGAATATCCACATTATATTTGTAGTGGTTGTTCATACCAGAGACAATAACCTGGAGACTCAGTTGGTTAGCTTAATAGTACAAACATGAACATTTTCACATGCAAATCTGACCTGCTACTGTACATGCTAAAATTCTACAACTATTTATAATGCCATTGTACATTAACACTGTTTAATAAGTCTCCAATAGTTAACATTGTGTAATGGAATTAAACCCAATGAAAATCACAAAAGCTTTAATTCCTCTTAGGCTATGTTAATGTTTCAGCTAAGGCCAAAAAGCACATTAGTTCTGTTCTTGCAACACAAAAAGAGAAACTTGAGAGAATGCGGGCTATAATTTGTTTGCAAAGTGACTGTTTTTGTGAACAGACCAAAGCATTATTGGTTACAGAACATTTTCTCCTCCAATGACTGCTGTGAGTGGATCACCGAATCAACTGAACCTAAAACCTTGATTGACTGAGTTAATGAGAAGATTTGTGAATTGTATTATTATCGCTTTTATAAATTATCTAACATAAAACTTGATTTTCAACATACTGAGTGTCAAAATATCCAGTGTTCCGCAAGGATTTGTCACCAGATTACAGAACTGCAACTCCCAGCATGCACCTCACACACACCTGTTCCTGTTTTTCGCTGATTGCAAACATGCACAGCTGAAGCTATTCATGGATTGATTCAACTACCAATGTATACAGCACACAAACACACTTGCTGCGTCCCAATTCGCATACTTATACTACGCCCTAAAAGTATGTATTTTTTTGTGAGTGTGTAACAGAAGAGTATGCAAGCTTTGGGAGATACTACTTCCTCGTTACAGATTGTTACAGATTGTTGTGTTGCTTAGTTAAGAGCCCTGTCAATCATCCACATTTCTGTTATATTTAATTTCCTACCTTATTGGAGAAGCAGCAGCAGAATAATCTCCCATTTACAAGTCTTTCATGCAGAGAAATCTCCTCAGGTCTTTGGATAATTCTACATTCAGACGGTTATGTCCGAACACGTCTTTATATAAGTTCAGTATTGTTGTTGCAGATGAAATATAACACAGACAACGCCATTTAAATATTCTCCAGTGGGCTAGATATTAACTAACAGTCATACAAACATCTTTACCGAAGCTTCTCTACTTGACGGATGGTCTTGCGCATCTGTCGAGTTTGTAGTTTTTTTTATACTTTTCACCCGTGTTTTGTACTTCTAATCGAATTCATGTCCAACACGCAATGTACTTTGGGCAATATCAGTGACTAGAGTATGGCCACTTCTTCACTTAACATTTTGACCGGAAATAGTAAACCATGCGGGAATTTTTGGCATACTCTTTTCAACATAGTACGATTTGGGACATAGTAATTCTATTTTCACATACTATTTAGGATGGATAGTATGCGGATTGGGACATATTTGACTGCTGACTGCTGAGTCTTGTTAATCTGTAACTGTAGGTCACTGGACAATGGAGTTAGGGATCCACATGCAGTTTATTACGAGAATGGTCAGGCAGGCAGTGGTCAACACAGAGACAAACATATGTTTACATGAAATCCAGAATCATAGCTAGGTCGCAGGCAAAGTGTTTGATACAGGCTGCAAACAGAATAAACAAGAAACAATGCAAGGGTCAAAAGGTAAACAAAACAAGGTAAACGCTTTGTGGTATTACAGATTAACAACGCTCAGCAAAGTCTGTGTGTTTGTCCTTGAATCAATCCATGAATAGTTTCAGCTGTGCATGTTTGCAATCAGCAGAAAACAGGAACTGGTGTGTGCGAGCTGCATGCTGGGAGTTGCAGTTCTTTAATGTGGTGTGTGTGTGTGTAGTTCTCCAGAAATCCACAAGGATTAGATTGCTGGAGATTGTGAAAATAAAAACAACAGAACATTGGTTATTTGATTTAAATGTTCCATAGGACCTCTTATTTTGTGCTCATAGCATATTATTGATTTTAACCAGAGCATTTGTACAGTGATTTACTCTTGATTGTACAAATGATTTCTAATTGGCATGTCACAACCCAAAACTGGCATTACATTACCAAAAAGCTGTATGTTACTATAGTTACATCCAATCTCCTAATAATCTTGTTATAGTTTGAAAGGTAGACCATGGAAACTACCAATTAACGTGCACTGTAATTAATTGTTGAATCAAATTAACTTTTATAGTCATGTCAACTTACATCAATCAAAGTGACTAAAATATTAAGTTAAACTCTGTAAAACTTCCAAATAATTAGTTTAAAACCAGATTAACTTAAAATAAGTTAAAGCAACATTAAAATATTTGTTGTCTTGACCTTTTGTCATTACATTTTGTACAGTGTGGTTTAGCTTTTTTACATTATTTTTTACTCTTAAAATGACAATCATTTAAAAATTATTTTCAATTTTCCACACAATTTAGACACCACTAAGAGATGTAGTATATATCAGGATCTGGAGATCCACATAACCCCTCTGAAATCTCCAGGGATGAACACATCTCACAGAACAGGTGTAGCTCTGGTAGTTACGCACCCAACAGGCATTCTGAATGAAAACCGATCCTCTCAAATGTGGCCTAAAAATAAATAGAAGCCTGAAGCTTTTCATTCGTCTCAAACTGCAAGCCTGTTTTACACAACCTCCAAACAGCTGACAGGATGAGTTCAGATAACAACTGGCTAATGTTTAGACAAACTGGAGGTTATTAATATCATATTTTTCACCACCAATAAGCTTGATCACTAAATATATTGTCTAATATGTTTATATCTGAAAATTCGATGCCATTTAAGATATAACAATCAGACAGCTTCGTCAGAAAAATTAATACCTAAAATATCACACCTAAAACCACAATGCTGGAGGGTCACATCCCAATTTAAACTAATTAAAGGGATATTTCACCCAAAACTAAAAATGATGTCATCATTTGCTCACACTTCATTTTCCCCTTACTTTCTTTCTTCTGTTGAACACAAAAGAAGTTATTTTGAAAAATGTTGAAAATCGGCAATCATTGACTTCCATCATATTTGTTTTTCCCACTATGGAAGTCAATGGTTACCGATTTTTAACATTCTTCAAATCATCTTCTTTTCAGTTTAACAGAAAAGAGAAACTTATAAATGTTTGGAACCACTTGAGGATGAGTAAATAGTGAGTAAATCTTAATTTTGGGTGAGATATCCCTTTAAGAAATTAAAAAAATGCATATTACATAGACAAAAAATGATGGCTATATATGGGCTATGTCTTTCCTGTTTTGTAAAATCATTTCCACATTACATAACGCTAAAGCAATTCTCATTAATGTCATTTAAAAGAATAAACAAACAAAAATGATTAATATAAAAGGACGTCTACTGTAAGACGTACAAATTACAGTAATAACAATTTCTGAGAGATGTAATAACAATTTATTTTCACTGCGATGGTTTGGCCATGTTTCCAACTGGAGGCAAATGAGCTATAAACGCTTTGCTTAACAAATTTTACTGTGCTTCTTTTTGCCCTGTCCTCTGTCGCTGTCTATTTAGGGCGCTTCTATTTATTGCAGTGAGACTTGCAGGGGAATGCGCACGGACTCTATCGTGTTTCGACGAGGGTCTTCAAGAGTGAGACAACTCAATCCCGTCCACACACACATAAGGGGGAAACCACGTACAAAACACATACGTAAAAGATAGAATATAATACCCACGTACATGATCTGTCCAGCATTCTACTGCAAGCACAATGTCAGACTGACAAAACCTAAGCTCAAATTGTATAGCACTTGTTGAAAATCCATGATTAGCCTGACGAAAATATACTGTTTCTTATTTAAGGTCGTTTATTCAGTAATGCCATAATGACACAATAGCCTAGTGCATTTTAAAAAATCGACATTTTCGTTTGACCCAAATTAAGCTCAAGCGCAAAGATGCAATTTTAAAAAAACATTTCCACTTACCTGGTTCATATTTGAGGTAGAGTATTGACACGATATAATAAGCAACATCAAAAACGGGAAACATCGCCATTTTCGAGAAATACTGGGCGATTTCGCCCAGATTTAGGACATCTAACACGTCCATGATGTTCTGACCTTACCGCATGAACAGATCTTAAAGAGACTCGCCGTGTGCACGAGTGAAAAAGGCTCCGCTTACACACAGATGCCTATTAATACACAGCTGAGGCTCAGGCGCGCTGCTGAGGAGGAGAGTCACACACGGACGCTTCAGCTGCTGCTCGCCGGATGACCACAACGAGCGCTTGACTCATCGATTGTCAAACCAGGTTCGATTTGGGAAAACCTTTATTGCCATATATTGTCCTAATCTAACATTTCTACAAAAAATAATCATGTGAAGAAATACTATAGTATATACTATACTATACTATACTATAGTATTATAGTAAATACAACAGGCTACAGCCACGGCTGGACTGGGACTAATAAACAGCCCTGGACATCATCTATAGCGACACCTATATTGTACAAATTGTATTCTCTATTACACTACACCCAAACCAACCCCTCACAGGAAACTACTGACTTCCTTACATTCGTAAAAATATTATTTAGTATATGATTTATAAACTTGTTTACCCATCAGGGCCTCAATTAAGGTCCCCCCTGTCAGTTTCCATTATGCTCCAAAATGGCTGATTGGAATTCAAACCCCGCTAGAAATTGTACGTTCCCAGAACGTTCTCAGAACGTCCCCA
>CAIGQQ010036980.1:5279261-5299462 GCA_903798035.1 Danio albolineatus | reverse complement strand
AGGGAACGTTGCGCAAGGTCGCGAAAACGTCCCCTCCTACGTGGGAACACAGTTTATTTATTATCATAATAATGTATCCAAACAATAATCAAAATAATAAATAAGGAAATGCTAAATGTTTTTATCAGGCTTTATTTGCTCTCCAGTGTTTGGGCTTTCAGGAGTGACGTTTACATTACACTGAACAGAACTGAAAACTGGACTGAAGCTAATTTACCAGAACTTCATGCATTAAGCTGCTTTGGCAATCTACATTATAAAACACTATAGAAATAAATGAATTGAAAAAATATTAATGTTTTCAAAAAAACAAAGGTTAAGTTTATGGCCAATAATTGAAGCAGTGTGATGCTTCTGTAAATTATACTTTCTTTGAATTATACTTTAAATTTTAAGCTGATTAAAACTACCACACGGTGACGCCAAATCAATGATTTTACCACTGAATCATTCATTCTGAATCATCACTGATCCATTCCCGTGCGCCACGGCGTAGTGGGTAGCGCCTCACAGCAAGAAGGTCGCTGGTTTGAGCCTCGGCTGGGCATTTCTGTGTGGAGTTTGCATGTTATCCCGTGGTCGTGTGGGTTTTAGAATTGTTCAAATTAACAGTTTTAGTGGAAACATGAGAGTTGAGGCGAACATTTAAATTTGCAGGGATTTTTTAGGATACAATCTGGGAAAAGCACCCAGACATCCCTTTCAGACTGCTTCCTCTTGCTTCCACAGTTACTCCTGTTGGATGTGGTTCGTCCTTCTTGGTGGTGTGTTGACATCACCCTGGATACTGTGGTTCTTTATACATCACAAAGACTTGCTGTTTTGGTCACAGATGCGACAGCGAGATACGCACCAAGAATTTGCTATTACTCTGCTAATTAAATATTCACAATCTGCTGTTAGGAGAGACTAGAGTTTGAGCATGCAAAATATGCATATTATATGTAGTTTGTCAATATAAGTTTAGACAAAATAATAATAATGAATTAAATAAGTAGTGAAAAACCTCCTGCAGGACAGTCAAAGTTCAAGTTAAAGCAGGTTTTATTGAGTTGTAGATAACTGCACATAATATAAAAAGTGACATTATTTAAAGTACTAATATTATGCTTCATTAAATGGCCTCATTTAGTCCTCAGTTTGATACACATCTATAAAAACACTTGAATTTTTATAAGATCTATTTAAAATGACCTCACTCCTCTAAGAGTCTCAGAGAATTTATTTGAAGATTGACTCTTTCTAAACACCACCTGTACAAGATCCTGCTCAGCTGATTGGTCAGATGGCCCAATCTGTTGTGAAAGATTGATGAATTTATCTGTGTGTGTGTGTGTGTGTGTGTGTATCTGTCTGTCTGCAACTAAACACATATGATCAGATCTGCACAGGAGGCTTCTTTTCCTCAGTGACTGACAACACTAATGGTGTAATGCTTTCATTATATCAGTCCTGATTTTCATCTGATGATGAATCAGCCCTAAAACTGATCTAGAATCAGCACTGAAACACTTTTCTGTTTAATAATCCACAAGTTAAAAGTGTAGGCTATAGTCAGACTCAGAATCAGTGTTTAAATAATGACACAAGACTCCAAAATGAGATTTTCATCTGTTTATTTGACATCATACAGTATATTATAAGGCATTTTAGAGCTCTACTGAAAATATTTGATTACATGTGAAAGAAACTGGATAAATATTAAACATAAATGAAGAGATAATGCAAACATATAAGGAACCGCTGACTCAGACATCAGAGTGAGAACAATCTCTCTCTCATGTCTCACAAATATTTCAGAAGCTGAAAACTAATGAAGAGATGAAGAGAATAAGCAAGTATAATGTATGATCCGGCTCCCATCTTGCATAAACACACAAAATACTTAAAAGAAAATTAAACTACTCTGAATAAAAAAATGCACATGTACGAGACACTGAGAAACATAAAAAGACGATGCAAATGCACATTATTTGTTTTTTAAATAAACCCACCACCACCCCCCCTCTCTGGGGGACAACTTTATTTCTAATCACAGTTTGTGCTTAATTTTATTTTTACATTTGCAGATCATCTATTCTGTTATTAATACACAAACATAGAGGAAGAGCTAGCAAAAACATAAACAGTGAAAAGATGACTGTGAGACTGGACTGACAATCTGCTCAAATACACCAATACAGGGAGTGCAGAATTATTAGGCAAATGAGTATTTTGACCACATCATCCTCTTTATGCATGTTGTCTCACTCCAAGCTGTATAGGCTTCAAAGCCTACTACCAATTAAGCATATTAGGTGATGTGCATCTCTGTAATGAGAAGAGGTGTGGTGTAATGACATTAACACCCTATATCTGGTGTGCATAATTATTAGGCAACTTCCTTTCTTTTGGCAAAATGGGTCAAAAGAAGGACTTGACAGGCTCTGAAAAGTCAAAAATAGTGAGATATCTTGCTGAGGGATGCAGCACTCTTAAAATTGCCAAGCTTCTGAAGCCTGATCATCGAACAATCAAGCATTTCATTCAAAATAGTCAACAGGGTCGCAAGAAGCGTGTGGAAAAACCAAGGCCCAAAATAATAGCCCATGAACTGAGAAAAGTCAAGCGTGCAGCTGCCAAGATACCACTTGCCACCAGTTTTGCGATATTTCAGAGCTGCAACATCACTGGAGTGCCCAAAAGCACAAGGTGTGCAATACTCAGAGACATGGCGAAGGTAAGAAAGGCTGAAAAACGACCACCACTGAACAAGACACACAAGCTGAAACGTCAAGACTGGGCCAAGATATATCTCAACACTGATTTTTCTAAGGTTTTATGGACTGATGAAATGAGAGTGAGTCTTGATGGGCTAGATGCATGGGCCCGTGGCTGGATCGGTAAAGGGCAGAGAGCTCCAGTCCGACTCAGACGCCAGCAAGGTGGAGGTGGAGTACTGGTTTGGGCTGGTATCATAAAAGACGAGCTTGTGGGGCCTTTTTGGGTTGAGGATGGAGTTAAGCTCAACTCCCAGTCCTACTGGCAGTTTCTGGAAGACACCTTCTTCAAGCAGTGGTACAGGAAGAAGTCTGCATCCTTCAAGAAAAACATGATTTTCATGCAGGACAATGCTCCATCACACGTGTCCAAGTACTCCACAGCGTGGCTGGCAAGAAAGGGTCTAAAAGAAGAAAAACTAATGACATGGCCTCCTTGTTCACCTGATCTGAACCCCATAGAGAACCTGTGGTCCATCATCAATTGTGAGATTTACAAAGTAGGATAACAGTACACCTCTCTGAACAGTGTCTGGGAGGCTGTGGTTGCTGCTGCACGCAATGTTGATGGTGAACAGATCATAACACTGACAGAATCCATGGATGGCAGGCTTTTGAGTGTCCTTGCAAAGAAAGGTGGCTATATTGGTCACTGATTTGTTTTTTGTTGTGTTTTTGAATGTCAGAAATGTATATTTGTGAATGTTGAGATGTTAAATTGGTTTCATAAATGGGTATATATTTGTTTTTTGTTAAGTTGCCTAATAATTATGCACAGTAATAGTCACCTGCACACGCAGATATCCTCCTAAAATAGCTAAAACTAAAAACAAACTGAAAACTACTTCCAAAAATATTCAGCTTTGATATTAATGAGTTTTTTGGGTTCATTGAGAACATGGGTGTTGTTTAATAATAAAATTAATTCTCAAAAATACAACTTGCCTAATAATTCTGCACTCTCTGTATAAGGCATGTTGACTCCAATGTGTGGGAGAACATTCTTTCATCCATGTGTTGACACAAACTCGCGATTCTAAGTTAAGTTAGATATCTGAGTTTTGAAGCGTCCACGGACATGCATGATTGGTTTTCTTGTTTTTAAAATGGAAAAACCAAAAAAATGCTTCATTTATGACAAATTTGAACCTTCTCACAAAAATAAAAATTTAGTTTTTTCAAATATTTATTTTCGTTTTCATCACATTTTGTTTTTACATACAAAATAACAATGTGATTTCACCAAAATAAATAAACAGCTTTAAAAATGGTCCTCTGTGTGGGCAGAAATTACAAGCCCCCTGTCCTCTGACTGGTCGACCAAACTTCAAACCGTGCCCCTTATCTGTTTGTCAAATTTGCCATGCTTCCTAGGAAAACTAGAAACTAGAAAACAGATGTATTTTTGGAATATTATCATAATTATTTCGGTAATGTCACTAACACACAAGTCTTTCCTCTGTAGTTGTTTATCTTATTTTATTTTAATTTAATGTTGGCTTTCTGAAAAGTGTGTTAAAGTACTGTATTTTGTCCTCAGTACTTTGTTGGACCTCATTTTGCACTAACTATAGCATCAAGGCAGAGTGGCATGGAGGTAATCAGCCTTTGACACAGTTGAGGTGTTATGATCACATATTAATAATAATAATAATAATAATAATAATAATAATAATAATTCCTTACATTTATATAGTGCTTTTCTAGACACTTAAAGCACCTTACACAATGAAATGTGACCCCACACCACACACCAGCTGATTGGTGGAGAGGAGACAGAGTAATTAAGCTAATTATGATATGGGGATGGTTAGGAGGCCATGATGGACAGAGGCTAATAGGCAGATCTGGCCAGGATGCCGGGGTTAAACCTCTAGTCTTTTTCAAAAAACATCCTGGGATTTTTAATGACCACAGAGAGTCAGGACCTCGGTTTAACATCTCATCCGAAAGACGGCGCTCACTAAGCAGTATAGAGTCCCCCTCACTATACTGGGGCGTTACGACCCACACAGACCGCAGGTTGAGCGCCCCCTATTGGCCTCACTAACACCTAGCTTTCCCATGTGGTCTCCTATACTGATGGGGCGCAGCCCTGCTTAACTTCAGAGGGTGACCATGTGAGAGTTGCAGAGAGCAAGCTGCCAGTAAACCAAGTTGCTATAATATCGGCCTTCAGCTTCCCTGCATTTCGCAGTCTCTGTTTCCTCATCTTTCTCTTGACAATAGCCTATAGATTTTCAATGGGGTTTAAGTCAGGCAAGTTTGCCAGCCCATCAAGTATAGTTATTCCAATGCTGCATTCACACCAGACATGACAGAAGCGTCAAGCGTGATTGATTTCCATGTTAAGTCAAAGACGCGTATAGACATCTTGCGGCACAATACGCATAAATGAGGTGGCGCGGATTACGCGATTGACGAGCGTATTGCGTGTTTCGCGTGAAACGCCTATGTTCGAAACTCTGAATATCAGCAGACATTCGTGCCACATTAACCAATCAGTGGCTTGCTCTTGTGGGGTTGTGATTATGATGTAGTGCCTGTTGTTGGTGTCCCAGGGGAAAATCCTCTTGCCGACACTGACAACAGTTCATCAAAAAGGGCTTGGCTCAGTCAGAAGCACCGCTGAAAGCCTCCATCATCCAGGTTAAGTTTCTGGAGGAGTTTATGAACTCATAGAACTCGGTGCACCTCTGAAAGGATCTAGTGGACTCAGATACGGCTCCAAACTAAAACGACGCTGTTTTTCAGCCTTCATAAAGGCAAAATAGCACATAAACAGCTTTTTTCACTATAAAAGCCATGTTAGCCATTTAGCAATGAAGCTAGAGTCACCAGGCCATAGACAGAAGCCCTGCCCATCACGGCCAAATATGCGTCTGTTGCGAAGTCAATCTGATGCGCGAATGAAGCGAGTAAACTCAAATGTTCACACGTCTATTTCCGCGCAAATAGCGCGATTTCTCCATGCTTGCCGCATCTGGCGTGAACACAGCATATAGCTATTAAATCAGAGTTACTTGTAGTTTTGGTTTTGTGGGCAGGAGCCAAATCCTACTGGAAATAAAAACATCATCTCCAAAAAGCTTGTCGGCAGCAGGAAGTATGAAGTGCTCTAAAATGTCCTGGTAGACAGCTGTGTTGACTGTGGACTTGATAAAAGGCAATAGACCCACATCCGCAGATGACATGGCTCCCCAAACCATCGCTGACAATGCATACTTCACACTTGACTATGCACTTGACTAAGCAGCTAGGCCTGTCACGATATCTATTTTTTGCTGTACGATATATTGCACCAAAACATATCGCGATAAGTGAAGTTTTATAAACTAATTTCGAGAGGATCACGTGCAGATGATTGCTCGCAGCTGGTCCTGCATTATCCAATTTATGATTCACCTATCAGATGAGTCCTAAGCCACTATATATACCCTAAGTTTAATATCACAGCCATCTTCGTTTTGAAGAATCACTACTTCCACCCCTACTCCGCCTCCTTTCCTAAATGGGTGGCACGGTGGCCCAGTGGTAAGCACTGTTGCCTCACAGCAAGAACATCACTGGTTCTAGTCCTTACCAAGCCAGCTGACGTTTCTGTGTGGAGTTTACACATTCTCCCCGTGCTCACGTGGGTTTCCCCCGGGTTCCCCAGTTTCCTCCCACCGCCCAAAAACATGAAACTTAAGTTAATTGATTAATACAAATCGGCACCATAGACAAGCTCCTAGTAAGTAGTTATCTTTTCATAGTGACCACTATCTGTTCATTAGCTACCCGCAGGGGAGTTCTCGAGATCTACCTGAGCTCAAACTCTCCTCTCGCCTTGCGAACGGGAGGGAGCCCTGGGATCGAGGATCAGCCTCTCCCGGGACAGCATGCCAAACAAGCTTTATAATTAATCATCAGCTAAGTGTGAACTCTTGAAACGATATTATTGTCAATAAGTACACTCTTCAAAAGAACACATCATCTTTTGTACTTAAGAATATTTAATTTCATTTTAATATTAATATTATTATTTAATTTTTTTAATAATTTAATGATTAGGCATTGGCATCAGAATGTGACAAACGCATATCCAAAACAAATAATAAATAAATGTTAACAAAAACAAATGCAAGGTTAAAAGGTTACAGAGGCTGCGATATCTCTCATACCTGCGACACCTCCAATAGAAATAGAGAAGTTGTGCAATCAGCTAAAATGTTGCAAGAATTGTTTTTTACGTATGGGCGATATATATTGCATCACCAAAAATGATTGAGGTCATGTCCATGTATTGTGCGATAAGTCTGTATATTGCTTATTGTGACAGGCCTATAAGCAGCTTAACTTTGTGCCTCTCTGGTCTTCCTCCAGACTCTGGGACCTTGATTTCCAAATGAAATTCAAAATTTGCAGTCTTAAAAGAGGACTTGGGACCACTGGGCAACAGAGCAGTACTTTTTCTCCTAGCACAGACGCTTATGACGTTGTTTTTGGTTCAGGAGTGGCTTGACAGATGGAATTCTACAGCTGTAGCCCATGTCATCCAAACATCTGTATGTGGTGGTTCGTCATGGACTGACACCAGCCTCAGTCCACTCCTTATGAAGCTCTCTCGGATTTCTGAATCTCCCTTGTTTGACAATCCTCTTAAGGCTGCGGTCATCCCTGTCACTTGTGCACCTTTTCCTGCCACATTTTTCCCTGACTATCAACACTCTATTAATACAATTAGATACTGCACTCTTTGAGAATCCAGTTTCTTTTGCAATTGCCTTTTGAGACTTTTCCTCATTATGGAGGATGTCAATGATGGCCTTCTGCACAACCGTCAAGTCAGCAGTCTTCCCCATGATTTTGAAGCCGACTAAGCCAAACAGAGACAATCGGATGGCAGAGGAATCTTTTGCAGGTGTTTTGCGTTAACTAGTTGACTAGATTGGGACGCAGGGAGCCCACAATGTTGAACATTGTCATGATATTCTAAATTTTGTGAAATATTGGATTTAGGTTTTTACCTTATACCCATACATATTTGAATTGAAATGAATAAAGGCTTGAAATAATTTTTTTTTTTTTGTGTAGTGCACTAATATAAGATACAAGTTTCACTTTTGAAAGAAATTATTGAAATAAATGGACTTTCCCTCTATATTGTAATTTTTGGGCACACACCTTTATTACACTGACGTCAACTCTGCTCTGGTCACTACAGATGCATTCACTCCATGCAGAGCAGTGTGATTTTTTTTTGCCACAGATCATGAAAGCTGATCAGCAAAATAAACCAAGTCACATGCCTAAGATGTAGACCAATTAATAAAAAGTATGGTGTAAATTATTATTTTAAGGCAAGCACAGGTTGCCAAAGTTATGCCTAGACAGAAGTCCATTATTCCACTGCACAAAACTGACAAATAGCTGATGACAGCATGGTTTGATTGACCAATCAGCAGAGAGAGGGCATGTAATTGCCACCCACACAGATAACAAATTTGAAAGCTGTTTATTTATTTTAGTTTTATTGCATTTTATTGCATCTCACTCCAATGTGAGCCAAATATACATTTAAGTAGGGCTCCACGATTAATTGAAATGAAATTGAGATTGTGATTGCGATTTTCATGTACATATTGTGAAAGAAACGTGATGCTGTAGTAAACAGTAGTAAATCTCCTTTGAAGGCTAGAGGTGCTCTCATGTAAAAACTGTTATATTTGCAAATCCACATATTCACAGGAACATGCTGCTTTAAAGCTGAAATTTGATTACAGGTTTGCATTTGTATCACAGACATGAAATAAAATGCAACATATTTGCATCAACAGTAATTCAGTGCCTTCAAACCCCCTGTGAGCAAGCCAAAGGCGACAGTGGCAAGGAAAAACTTCCTCTGATACCAGCAGGAAGAAACCTTGAGAGGAACCAGACTCAGCAGGGGGAGCCCATCCTCTTCTGGCCGACACATTCAGCAAATTTATGACTATATTATTTTAGACTATGCAGTGTATTGACACATTAACTTGACACACCATCTTTAAAAAGCGCAGCTCATTTGCGATGTGCTGCAGAAGATGCAAAATGTTCACGGATGTCTATAAAGAAAAACAATGGATATTTAAGATTCTGTTTCATCTTATATGCACGCACGTCCGTCTGAATCCCTTCCCTATACACACGCACCCACTGTTATGGATGGAACATCAGTGGTTGCAGATTTCAGTTTTAAAGCTTACTGAAAGAAGCAACCTTCTTGTTGTGAGGTGACAGTGCTAACCACTGAGCCGCCCCTTTGATATCAACAATGTCAGGTTTTGCAGAAATACAAATGTTGATATTAGAAAATAAATTTCAATTAGTAAATAATATTATTCTTTACATAAAGAATTCATATCCTTTTAAGCAAAAGATGATAAAGTTGCCTGAAAGTTTGCACTTTTATTCATTCTCAGGATATGAATTATCAATAACAACTTAACTTATTGTTAATAGCAAGAACTGAATTGTTGCTATCAAGTATTCATATACTGAAAATTAATAAAACTCTGAACAGCTTACCATATTTCTGTCAGGGTTTTTTCATCTTGTTTATTTGTCTCCCTCTCATTCCCGTCTCCTGCTTTTGTCTCTTGCTATACTTGCTATTGATTCTCTTGTTGCGTTGCTCTCATCCCGCTCGCCTGTATATGATCTTCTCTGATTGTTGGCTATTTAATGTTTTCTTTTCCTAGTGAGGGAATCACCGATCCGCTTTACTGTGGAACATCAGTGCACGATGGAACGGAGGAACCTATGGAGGTGGACGGGGTCCACTTGTTCCCCAATTTGAGACTGTGTCTGTATTGTGATAGAGCTGGCCATCGTTTCTCAGTCTGTCTGGTAAAAGCCAGAGCTCACCAGTGAGTGGCGAGTACTTCCTCTCTGTCCCAGGAACCCAGTTGCCTGTCACACTCCGCTGGGGAGATGAGGAGTGGAGGATGTGGAGGAGAGCTTCATTGATGAAACATTTGACTGAACGCAACATTCCTATGATGTGCCTACCATGATCTGCGAGCGGTCTTAAGCGGGTCCCAGGCCAGTTCTTTCCCTCCTCATCGCCCTTATGACTGCAGAATTTATTTGCTCCTTGGTACTTCTCCTCCCCGAGGACAGCTTTAAGCTTTGTCTGCTCTTGAAAGGGAGGTATTCGAGAGTCTGTCTGAGTCTCTAGCAGCTGTTACTATAGTCTTGTCTTCCTCCCCAGCTGGAGCATGTTTTTTTTGTTTTTTTTTTTGTTAAAAAGAAGAATAACAGAAATGAGATCCTGTGGTCCTAGACGATGTTGTTCTGTTGGTTGTATTGAACATGGACTTTTAGCATGCACTGGGGTGGTTTGCTGCAGATTGTGATGCGGCTGGGATGAGAATCAGCACCTACAAGTCTGAGGCCATGGTGCTCCACCAGAAAAAAGGTGGTTTGCCATCTCCAGGTTGAAGGAAAGTCCTTACCCCAGGTGGAGGAGTTCAAGTATCGTGGGGTACTGTTCACAAGTGAGGGAAGGATGGAACATGAGATTGACAGGCGGATTGGTGCAGCAGCAGCAGTAATGTAGTCACTTTATCGGTCCGTTGTAGTAAAAAAAGAAGCTGAGCCAAAAAGGCAAAGCTCTCGATTTACCGGTCAATCTACATTCCTACTCTCACCTATGGTCATGAGCTTTGGGTCATGACCCAAAAGACAAAATCTCGGATACAAGCGGCCGAAATGAGTTTCCTTCACAGGGTGGCAGAGCGTACCCTTATGGATAGGGTAAGGAGCTCTGACACCCAGGAGGAGCGAGTAGAGCCGATGCTCCTCCACATCGAGAGAAGTCAGCTAAGGTGGCTCGGGCATCTGTTTCGGATACCACCTGGACGCCTACCTAGGGAGGCGTTCCAGGCATGTCCCACCTAGAGGAGGCCTTGGGGAAGACCCAGGACACTCTGGAGGTACTATGTCTCTCGGTTGGCCTGGGAATGCCTCGGGATCCCCCCAGAGGAGCTGGAGGAAGTGTCTGGGGAGAGGGAAGTCTGGAGTTCTCTCCTAAGACTGCTGCCCCCGTGACCTGGCCCCAGAAAAGCGGTAGAATATGAATGAATGAATGAATGAAAAAGAAGAATGGATCTTTGTGCCGATATCCTTTGCACTTGACATTTTCAGCCTTTGATATTCTGCAGGGGGCAAATACTAAATTAGATCTTCGTAATGTGTATCATCTCATATGAATTAAGAAGGAGGATGGATGGAAGACTGCATTTAACAAGCCTCTCTGCCACTTTGAATGCCAAGTTCTTCTTTTTAGATTGGATAGCCGTAAAAGAAATTAAATCTTGATATCAACCATTTAAGTTTGTGAAATGTAAAAATACAATTACATTTATCTAGGGCACTAGTTTCCTCACTGTTGTCTTCTCGTAGTCCACTTCACCTTGCACATAAACATCACTGTGCACTCGATCTTTTAGGCATACATTTGCTGTCATAAGCTGCCGTGAACTGCGAGAATGACTGTAATAAGCTTACGATAAGAACACGTAATGATTGGCTGAGTGTTGACCAAGCAGAATCAAGCGGGTTCTGTCATCAAACTCTTTAGACTTAAACGTTCCATGAAGGGCTTTGAAATGAGCATATTTTATTTCATGGTTGATGTCATCTCAATTGAAAACAAAGAGAGGGCAGGACATAGATTAGCCCCTCCCCTTTAAAAAAAAAGCAGCCAATAGCGTTTTGTTTTATCAAAGCTCTGCCAGTGAGTGGCTGAGCTCAAGCGCATCAAATGAAAGCAAATGAAAAGCACCTTGAAGGGGGTAGGGCATGTCAGATACTAGAGAGCATTTGATTGATCAGGATGAGAAATGAAGTATGAGGTGACGTGAAAATTTTTTTTTTATCCATTTAGGCAGAAGTGACAAACTACAAGCTTTACATGTTTGTATTAATTTTATATCTTATAAAGGCAAATTTTGTCATTGTTTTGTAACACACTAGCTCATAGATATCCTTGAAGACTAACATACTGATACTAACATCTAAAAATGCTATTTTAATTCCACTGGACCTTTAAAGTTCCACCCAGGCTGTTTGATTGGCACTCCTCACTTGCATTTGATTTATCAATTAGTTTCCGTTTGCAATGAGGTTTGATTTATCATTTGTGGTGTCGGTTTGAGCATTTGATTTAAAGTATGGGCATTTATCATTTAATTTTTACAGGTTACTACTTAGTAGAGCGTGAAAATAAAATATCAAATACATTTGTGCATTTGATTTCTTATCTGAGAATGCATTTTGATAGTTTGAGCATTTAAGTTATCAACTGGGTAGCTGTTTTAAGAGTTTGATTTATTTATGTGATCTTTATAGGCCGTGTTTTTATAATTAAGTAATTTTATTGTTAATGTACAGGAAGACCGATGAATCCATGGTGAGGTAAGTGACGAGGTAAATCACACTGCTGTTCCATTTAAAGAAGTATCCGACTTGTCTTCTTGCGTCCTCAGGAGTTCATTTTTCTAAGTCAAACTTGGCAAGTCTGACCTTTACATACTTAGTTTTGAGAAATGGCCTCTAACAAGTTATTCAGCAGTGGAAGAAGTGTCCATTTCCGTCTTGAAGCTCTGCCCAGACTGGTTGATTGGCACTCCTCATTTGCATTTGATTTATCAATCGGTTTTCGTTTGCGGTGGTACTGTAGTTTGAGCATTTGATTTATCATATGCGCTGTAGGTTTGAGCATTAGATTTATTCATTATTTCAAGTTTATATGTAGCTGAGCATAAAAATTAAATATTAAATAAAATTGAGCATTTGATTTCTCAATTAAGAACGCATTTTGATTTATTATTTGATAGCTTGAGCATTTGATTTATCATTAAGGTAGTTGTTTCTAGAGTTTGATTTTTTTTTGTTCTTTTTAGTCATTTGAGTTTTTATTTTAACTATGTTAGAAAAAAACTTCCATACTAACGGACAGTTTTTGATCTTTTAAATCTATTATTTGTTTTCAGGTGTATTATTTTGGCAGTCTTATTTTGTTACATTTTATTATTGTTATTACTTGTATAATGTCCATTGTAGTTTATTAAATCTGATAATTAAAGACAAAAAAAGTGGTTTGTGTATAATAACCCATTTCACTTCACATTTATGATGATTTATGTTTACATTTTCTTTAATCAAAAGTATTGATTTATACAATATAAATATGTTGATATGTTATATAATTAAATCATTTTATTGTTAAAGCACAGCAAGACCGATGAATCTATGGTGAGGTAGGTGACTTTAAAGTACACTGCCTTTACATTTGAATAAGTACCCGACTTGTGTCCTTGTGTCCTCAAGAGTTCATTCTTCCAAGTCGAATGTGGCAAGTCTGAATTTTCAAAGAATGCAAGTCCGAAGTTCGCTTGAGCTGGTTGATTGGCACTGCGTATTTGCATTTGATTTTTCAATTGGTTTCCATTTGCGGTATGGTTTGAGCATTTGATTTGTCATTTGCAGTGTGGTTTTGAGCATTTGATTTATCATTTAATTATTTCAGGTTTATACTGAGTTGAGCATGAAAATTAAATATCAAATACATTTGTGGATTTGATTTCTCATCTGAGGATGCATTTTGATATATTATTCGATAGTTTGAGCATTTGATTTATCATTTGGGTTGTTGTTTTGAGAGTTTGATTTATTATTTAATCTTTTCAGGCATTTGAATTTCCATTTACATTTTTGTGTTAGGAAAAACTTCCATAATTGACATTGTCACTAGTGACATGGAATTTTTTGTCAATGACAATCTTTTATATGTGAACATTTTTACTAGCAGCTATTCAGTTGTTGGTATCAACAATTCAATTTTAATGGCAGCCTATGGTGACATTTAATTAGTGAAAATACAATTGATGATACCAAAAATGTAACTGTTTATATCAGAAATGTAATTGTTGATATCAGGAATTAATTTTTTTATATCAAGAATTACATTTTTGATATAGATAATTGAATATGATTGTTGATATCAAGAATACGGCTCGCCATTCGCAGACAAATAACATGCACATAAAATGCAAATACACGTCAACAGTTTTACAGTGCCTTCAAATCCCCAGTGAGCAAGCCAAAGGCAACAGTGGCAAGGAAAAACTTCCCGTGGAAGAAACCTTGAGAGGAACCAGACTCAGCAGGGGGAGCCCATCCTCTTTTGGCCGGCACATTAATCAAATTTATGACTGAATTATTTTTAGTCTAGGGGTGTATTACAATGCTATAACACCACTAGTTAACGATGAAGGAATTATTATCAATACTACAGACCTGCAATGCTAAAGTCAGTGAAACATTTCAAATGCAGCCTGTTATCTGTCAAGGGAACTCAGGCTGAGATCTTATATTTATAACAGAATTTTTAGACTATGTAAAGGTGTATTACAGTGCTAAAACACCACTAGTTAGCAAGAAGTCAGTGAGAAATAAATTATAATACTAAAGTAATGTTACAGATCTCCAATGCTAAAGCTATAGTCCGCGTGTGAATTATAGAGGGTTTCCCTCCGAATTAATCCTTTATCCCCTGAAGGACACCAAAGCAACATGTGTGTGTGTGTGTGTTAACAATAAAAATAAAGAAATAAGTATTATATAAATGAGGAGTTTCGTTGCAAACGCGATAAATGTTATTTTTTGACATTTGGATTTTATGATTGGAAATCACTGTTCAGATGTTCCCTTATCTATGTGTGAATTGCTGCCATAACACAATTTAAAAATGAACATTTTAGCCTAGGGCTGCACGATTTGGTAAAATTGTCATATTGTGATTATTGAGGTCAATATTGTGATATGCGATTTCGATTATAAATGGTATTGTAAGTCAACTTAATGGGTTTTTAAGAAAATTGCACACACAGATTAGTAATAATGCAGAAGTGTGCGTTTGTTCAACTTAAAATGGTTTCAAAATAAATAATTTTTACAAAATAAATATCTGCATTATTGTAAACTTATTTTCATATTCCATATTTCTTGCAATTATTAAATGAAATATAACAATATTTTATATGTATGGCTTTGTATTATTGTTTATGAGAGAGAAATGCAGCATGCACTATTTAAACATATCATATTTTGTCAGTTATATATATATATATATATATATACACACACACACACACACACACACACACACACACATACATACAACTTTTGGTTCTGCTTATTTGATTTAATTTAAAACGTGGCCATATGCATTATATGCATCCTACATGAAAACATTCAGCATGTTTCTGGTTTTATAGAGAAGGTTGGAAAGGTTAACAGCAGATATTCCTCGTCACTCACCACCATACATGCATACAATAATTCTTCTAGTTTTAATGTAATTCAATAATTTACTTTGAATGAAAACACTGAACCTGTGATGACGGTTGTGAGCAATTTTGTCGGTTAGAGGAGACACCCGACGACAATTTCGCTTGAAGGACGAAAAGGTGTTTGGCTGATTCTTTCCCGAACTTGCCTGCGAGTGTGCCTTTTCAGACCACTCGTCCCTGAATCACCGGTGTACTTGACTGAGATTAAGCATGTTTTACAAGCAGCATACGACGTGCTATCACCGTCACATTTACTCTCACAACCTTCACAAATATTTCCAACTTCCCGAGTAGTTCTGTTCATTAATGGACGTCATTACTTCTGACTCACCGCTGCAAATAATGTTTTTTAAGGGTGCTTTCACACTTGGTTCAATTGCCTGGACCGTACCCAAGTTAGATTGTGCCCCCTTGCCACCTTCTTGGTTGGTTTGTGTTCACACTGTCTTTTTTCCTTCTGAACCCCGGTACGTTTGCGTCATCAAGCCGATGTATTGTGTACGTCTGTTGCCAGGCGACGGGCATGAAAGCAAAGCGCCAAAATGGAAAGACGTCCGCACATCGCGGTCGTTTCGCTTTAACTGAACCTTTTGGTTTAGAACATACAGAAAGCGATTCGCGTCTATCTGCCGCAAACATATTATGCATGTTCAGAACATCACGCGATGTCCAAGCTGTTTTTGGAGGAGACAAGTAGACATTATCACTGTGTTTGCTCTGGCTCGGTCGCGCTTGTCAGCACGTGATACTCAGACACACACACACACAGTCCTGATGGCTTCTGGGTCGTGTAGTTCTTTTTTTAATTGCATTACATTGTAATCGTATTAAACTACAAAAATGGCGGTGCATTTTCTTTCTTGAATGTCTTGTTATGTCCACGAATGCATTCGTTTATTTAATATAATTGCAAGATTCGCTGTAATGTAATCGCATAGGCTGATATCGCGATTGTAATACGATTAATCGTGCAGCACTATTTTAGGCCTACTACATAATGTATTTTTTCACAAAACGCGATATCCGCCAGACCAGTTTCTTTGCAAAATGCGATATAACAGTTATATATAACTGTTATATATAGAACAGCTAGGCTATATGCGCGAGCTCAGCATCCCCTGGGAGGAGAGTCACCGCCGGCAAAGTGCTCCGAGTTTGCTCATTGATTTAACGATAATATCAAAACAAAAAAACATATGTTTTTAAAAAGAGGATTCAATAAGCTAACTAAAAGCGTTTGCCATTTAATTGTTTATACTGTAGGCGAGCTGTCAGTAACAGGCTACGTCCATCTGTCAGTCAGAGAATCAAAGCTTCAGAGTCGAGCAAACCTCATGGATTTTGATGACGGATTGGAGCCGGTCATTCCAGCTGCATAATAACAACAATAATAATAACAATAATAACATTATTATTGTTACAGTGAAATAAGTCATTAAATATGACAGGGCGAGGCGAGCTTGTGTCCGCGGACTCGGTGAAACAGAAACAGCGCCGTTGCGGTTCCGCCTGCTCTGATCATACAGGTTTTCAACATCGGTGTGAAAGGAGCCTCCACTCTTTCTGTAACGAGCTACAAGTCGTTTATTTAACTACTTATCTATATTATAACTAATCACAATTAGTCCGAAGCTGTTTAAGAATGGTTGAAACGATAAACATCCTGCAGTTAGTTTGCTCTGACAGCTCAGCCGGTACGCTGTTATCCGACCTTTTCATTCAGGGACTGCCCTGGATTACTGGCACACGACGTAGTCACATTATATCTATTGTGGCATTATGTTTTTGAATATTGTGAATATTTACAATCTATTGATAAATTATTGTTAATTTTCCCACTGATAATCCAAAAGTTTTCTTCAAATGCCACAGTGAAGCCTGCTTAACGTCATTGGTGCCCCAACAAAAAAAGAAAGAAAAAGTTATGTTATATTGTGTACGTTCTGGCCAAAACTAACTAATTAACTCAGAATCCTATTATTATAATCAATCTTTGTATATACTGTTCTATATAGTTTTTATTAATTGACAATGTTAAGAAAAAATATCCTGGATTTGAAGAATATGTGTCCCTGGCCTTCACTGAGCTTAAGTAATAGTTTAATGTACATAAATTGTGAATAAAGTTGACTGTTGATGTATAATAATAATAATAATAATAATAATAATGTCAAATAACCAACATTTCTCAAAATGGATATATCTCGTTTTGCAACAAAACTCTTACATTTGATCACAACTATAACAGTTCATACCTCTATAACAGTTCATACCATTGTAAATGCATGGAAAATACTTAGTCGGCAGGCTGAATCTAAAATCTAAACACCAGCAGTTCTAGCCTACAGACAGATACCGTAAGTGTTCGAAAGGCACTTTTCTTGAAAAAAAAAAAGACGTTTTTAATCCCAGTGTGAGTTAATTAAAGGATACAGAGACCCCCTGGTCCGGTCGCAATGGTGAGACGTCCTGTGTGCTTGCAGTGGTCACATGTGTGAAGCTGGCTAAAGGAAGAAAACACAACCGAAAAGTTTAGCTTGACCAAAAATGACCGAACATGTCCATTATTTTCAGCCTCTCTAAATAGTCTCTAAATAAAGGTAATCAAATATGCAATATACAAAGTTGTTAACGTTAAAATACATATAAAAGCAACAGATAACCTGTTGTTTTCTTACCTCAATCGCACAGATAAATCATACAGCATAAATGGCCGCTCAGCTTGTAGAAACATTTGATCACCTCTATAACGGTCCATACCATTGTGAATGCATGGAAAATACTGTTGGCAGGCTGAATCTAGAATCTAAACACCAACAGTTCTAGCCTACAGACAGATACTGTAAGTGTTCGAAAGGCACTTAAAAAAGGTTTTTAATCTACATTTAGCCTAAACTTATATTAATTTAAAATGCACCTGCAAAGTGCTTAAAAAGTCCTTAAATTTAACCCATCAGAGGTTACCGTAAAGGCCAGAATCAGCTCATTATCTCTCAAAACACAATCCTTATTAAGTTTGATAATAAATGAGATGTAATTTAATTAAATATATGAATGTAGTTCACCATTTATTTACAAAAAAACTACTGAAAATAGATAAACCCCCACCACACCCCTAGCCCCCTATACTCAATGTATAATTAGCACCCTGGCTATATGAAACATGACATAGCAGCCGTTTCTCTGTTATTGAGACTCCCCCAGGCCTAGTGTAAGTTAATAAAAGGATACAGCGACCGGTCGCAATGGTGAGATGTCCAGTACTCACAGTGGTCAGAAGTGTGAAGCTGGCTAAAGGAAAAAAACACAACCGAAAAGTTTAGCTCAACCAACCGATAGTAGTAATATTCAAAACGACTGAACATTGTCCGTTATTTTCACCTGTGTTATTAAATCACTGAATAAAGGTAATCAACTATGTAATATAGAAAGCCGTAAACATTAAAATATCTATAAAATCGACAGATAACCTGTCCTTTCCTTACCTCAACCGCACAGATAAATCGTACAGCAGAAATGGTTGGTCAGCTTGTAGAAACATTTGATCATTTCTATAACGGTCCATACCATTGTGAATGCATGAAAAAAACCCAGTCAGCAGGCTGAATCTAGAATCTAAACACCAACAGTTCTAGCCTACAGACAGATACTGTAAGTGTTCGAAAGGCACTTAAAAAAAAGTTGTTTTTAATCTACATTTAGCCTAAACTTATATTAATTTAAAATGCACCTGCAAAGTGCTTGAAAAGTCCTTAAATTTAACCCATCAGAGGTTACCGTAAAGGCCAGAATCAGCTCATTATCTCTCAAAACACAATCTTAAATAAGTGATAACCAATGAGATGTAATTTAATTAAATATATGAATGTAGTTCTGAAGCATGCATATTTATTTACGCAAAAAAACTACTGAAAACAGGTAAACCCCCACCACACCCCTAGCCCCCTATAGTCAATGTATAATTCGCACCCTGGCTATATGAAACATGACATAGCAGCCGTTTCTCTGTTAAAGAGACTCCCCCAGGCCTAGTGTAAGTTCATAAAAGGATACAGCGACCGATCGCAATGGTGAGATGTCCAGTACTCACAGTGGTCTGATGTGTGAAGCTGGCTAAAGGAAAAAAACACAACCGAAAAGTTTAGCTCAACCAACCGATAGTAGTAATATTCAAAACGACTGAACATTGTCCGTTATTTTCACCTGTGTTCTTGAATCACTGAATAAAGGTAATCAAATATGTAATATACAAAGCCGTAAACATTAAAATATCTATAAAATCGACAGATAACCTGTCCTTTCCTTACCTCAACCGCACAGATAAATCATACAGCAGAAATGGCCGCTCAGCTTGCAGAAACACTTCGAACTGCTCGAACGAGGAACGCGTTCCAGAAATGTTGACGCCAACAATAAAAAAAAAAAAAAAAAAATGTTGACGCCATTTAATCAAACACGTGACCTCCACATGCTTAAATTAATTTAAATAAATAATAATAAAAACCCCAATGAATATTGCTTATTTTATTGATCATTACTTTGTTTTTGTGTTAAATAATGCAGTCTAATTTTGAATAATTAGTTACTAACTGATTAATTTAATCTGACCAATGGTGTAAATGTGGGCGGAATAGGGGGAGGCAACCCGCGGCCTCACTCCATATTCAAAGCACTTAAACGTCTTACCCTCAAGTTTATATTAATGTCCTTTATTATTATTTTTCTTTCTATCTTACTTTCTCTTTGTATCTTTTTTAATTGACAACGTATGTAATTTATAGTTTGTGTATTTTAGGCAAATATTGTTTACATGTCAACTGTATTTTTGCAAACGAATAAAGTTAATTACAAAACACAATATCAAACACTATAATGCAATATAACGCAATCTGATCGCAATAACGTGTTATAATATTAATAGTGTTATATGTGCACCTCTATTTTTTTTTCTAAAACCCATATGAAGAAATACTATTTGTAAACCATACTACATTATTATTATTATTATTATTATTATTATTATTATTATTATTATTATTATTATTATTATTATTATTATTAT
>CAIGQQ010036980.1:5261065-5279251 GCA_903798035.1 Danio albolineatus | reverse complement strand
ATTATTATTATTATTATTATTATTATTATTATTATTATTATTATTATAGTATTAAGGGTATTATATAATTGTTACAACACCTTGTTAGTGAATGATACAGCATAGTATTATTAACTATTAAAATGATAAACTATAATAAATAATGTAGTATATTTGTAGTTTTTACTGCAGTAAACTCTGGTGTAGTGGTATATATGCACCCTGACATAATTTGACATGAAATAATAGTCAGGCCTTGAGCAGGATGCTGTATAATATGGTTTTATATTGGGTTTGGAGTTACTTCCAGTGGCAATTGGGTTCAAATAAGAGGTAAAATCCACACTTAAATTGTTGTAAAAATGTAGGCCAATATGTTTTATGCTGCAGTTGACATCAAATCAATAAGTTCTGTCAAACTGAAGTCATATTGGCAATGGCAATATATTAACATTAATAAAGTTCTATGATTGTGTAACCAGCTCAATTTATGTGCGTGCATTGGAAGTGTATGCTGTGGTGAATGTATGTTAAATAAAACAACAACTTAATTAAACTATGACTATGATTTTAGTCATTTTAACTCACTCAATCAGTTATTTTACAGCATCTTACATTATGACTGTCGTTGCTGTCATAATATTTTGAGCGCACATCAAACATTTACAGTACATATTTCCATTGTTAAATTTTTTATAGGCTTAACAGTGAAAAAAACATTGATAATTCATGTCAAACATACCACCTCTGCAGATTTATTCTACAAAATTACTCAGATATTTTGCATTGCAAAATCCAAAGCATTTTGCTGTTCGACATTCGACCTGTAGATGGCGCTGTGCTAAAGTGATAGTGGAGGCCCTGTTTTGCCTATCAAGTCACCATCTAACGTTACAGGCATCCAGAAAACGACGTGTTATCAGGTGGGTAAATGTGCTGGAATGACATCTAAAACAGTTAATTATCTCGTTGAAATGATCTAGTTTAACATTTAACACAGGAACCACGTATTTTAATACATTATGCACCATTTTTATCGCTATGTTTTTAATGCTAATTTACTGTCAGTGAACCCCAACAGTGTAAAAGCTAATCGCTACTGTATGTCACGGCTGCTCAACCTTGTTTCTGGAGATCTACCTTCCTACAGAGTTCAGCTGCAACCCTGACCAAACACACATGAACCAATTAATATGGACCTAAACAGCACTTGATAATTACAGGCAGGTGTGTTTGATATGGGTTGCAACTGAAATCTGCAGGAAGGTAGAGCTCTTCAGGCAGGAACAGGGTTGAGCACCCCTGCTGTATAAAGTATTTTGCAAATTGATGTATTTTAGATATCAATAGAAGCGTAAAATGTTAACGGAGTAAAGTGATTTTGCTGACTGTGCGTTATACGTTAGCTGTTTTCACACCAAATATATAACAAGGGCCATTCTACAGAAACCGTATAGTTTTTTGTCCCAACTTATATCCCCACAAATATCTTTAGGATTACATTGTCTTTATATAATCAAATTAAATGTGTGTTATTTGAAAAATTACACCCTTTTGAGTCATCAATGTGACAATAATTGTGTTTTAATTATGTAAAATTTCAAACACCACAAAACTGCTCGTCCCCACAGCCACATCCAGAAGGAAAGTGCTAAATACAGTGATATTCATAACTATCAAATATATGATGTAAATTAAATTTTAAAAAGAAAATATAAAGTAAATATTATAATATATATAATAAAAGTAGGGCCCCCCTGGAGCTGTCACTGGTGTTACTTTAACAGAAATCTACTATTCTGAAATAACTTGACTTTCTTCTTCCCATTTCCTGAAAGACTATGAATAAAAGTCCATTGTAGCGTAACTGTAATTTTTCAGTTATCAGAAATGATTTATCTCATGAGTTCATGTGAAGCTTTTAGTTGGGGTTACTGGTGTGACCTCCTTTATTGTTAAAGAATTGTCAAAAACTACAATATAAATGGACTAATCTACTTAATGTTTGAGAGTATATGATTGTCAACATGTGGGTGGATATCTTGCAGCCATATATTTTGTTAAATGCATGTTTCATGAAAATTGTCACTGTTTTTTTATTTATGGGTGAAACCACTGAAGGTCATTGTGTTTCTCACTGGTGATTCATTGTGTCACTGGTGTTACTGTGTTTTTATTTTCCTTGCTGCATCACATAGAACACATCTAACTGAAATGTAAGTAAGTATATCACTAAAACTAATTCATCCTATGTATTATTCAAGAAATTATCATTGTGAGGGTGTTGGTTGTGTGTGTGATGCTTTGTGCAGCATGAAGTGGGGTTTATTTTTAAACTAATTTCGAGAGGATCACGTGCTTATGATTGAACACAGCTGGTACCACATCAGCTCAGCATATTGCACCAATCAGACGAATCCTGACACTCAATAAAATACCAGAGCTTTCTACTCCAGCCATCTTCGCCTTATGGCCCGTTTCCACTGAGTGGTACAGTACGGTACGGTACGGGTCGGTACGGGTCACCTTTATCAGGCTTGCGTTTCCACTGCAAAAGGGTACTCTTTTGGTGGGCGTGGTTTACGACAGAAAGTTTGTCGACGTCAAAAGAGGAAATGTCTACAGTAAAGCTTTATGGGTCGTTCACAAATCATACGGGAAACACTTCTCACAAAACAGATGCTTTATTATACACATAAACACTGCTGTATAAATGTTCATTACTGACTGAACATGATCTGATTATAACTGCAGATCAATGATGCGAAATAGCCTACGGTCCGCGATTATATCAAATAAATAAATAAATGCAGCATATATGAACACATACTGCCCCACACAGTCTCCGATGTTACCAAATTACAGAAAAACTACACACAGCAGACATGTATGCCTTATTTAGGTTCAAAAACAATACGAAATAGAGCCCCGTCTGTGCAAACCTCTCATCTGTGTCTTTAATCTTCACCAGTACAAGTAGCCTCTCCGTCATTATTCTCTCGTTAGAGAGTAACTCCGTCATTCCGAGTTTATAATAGTCCAGGTTAAGATCTTTGTTATTTCAAACATTGACGCGCACGCGGGCACAAGAGAGAATCGAAACCTCACGCTCGCGCTTATGGGCTCGTAACCCATAAGAATCTGCTCTTCTCTCGGCTTTGTGGCCGTTCAAGAAGACGCCAAGGTTTGTTTAAGCTCGGGTCGACCATGGCTCGTTATTATATGCTGATATTATTTCGGAGCATTGCCTCTCGGCTGTGTATTAAACATGGCGGGTCCTTTGTTTTCATTCTGCTTGTTGCGTGAGCAAATGACGTATCTCTGTAAGCCAATGGCGTTCAGCTGCGCGTCTAGCTCCACCTTACGGGACCCTTTCTGGGTTTGGTACCCTTTCGAAAGGGTGACCAAAAAGGGGTACGGTACGGTTCAGTTCGGTACGCTTTTAGACAGTGGAAACGGCCTTAAAAGCGTACCGAACCGTACCGTACCGTACCACTCAGTGGAAACGGGCCATTAAAGAATCCCCCCTTCCACCCAAACTCCTCCCCTTTTCTGATAGGGCAGCACGGCGGCCCAGTGGTTAGCACTGTTGCCTCACAGCAAGAACGCCGCTGGTTCTGCCCCTCCCCGAGCCAGTCAGCGTTTCTGTGCGGAGTTTGCATGTTCTCCCCATGTTCGTGTGGGTTTTCCCCGGGTTCTCCGGTGTCCTCCCACCATCCAAAAACATACAACATAAGTAAATTGACTACTTTAAAATAGCATTTTAAGGCCACTCTAGTCAACGGGAGGGAGCCCCGGGCTCAAGTATATTCTGAGCTCAGGGCCCTCTCCCGGGACAGCATGCCAAATACGCTTTATTATCAATCATCAGCTAAGTGTGAACTAAGTGGATGAAATGATCCACGTGAATATTGCATGCTATGTGTGTAAAGAATGACAAAATTGTTTAAAAATAGTTGTTTAAAATTAAAACCACCTTTACATATACACTGATTTGTTATGGTTCTTGTACAGTTCTTATGATGTGGGTCAGGGAAGTTTGGATAGAATCAAATGGAGAAGAAGAGGGAGTCATCCCGAGGGTTTGGTTGAAGAACAACAAGGTTCACTGGACACCAGGGGCTGATGTATCTAAAGCAGTCGAAGAGATGCGACAGCCAGCAAGCAACTGGAAAACATTTCCACTGCATAAAATCTAAATCAAATCAAGTAAGTTGCATCAACGGACCCTTTCCCCAAGCATGTTATGACGCATTTAATGGTCAACAGCATCTTAAATCCTTTTTAAAAAATGCACAAACATTTATATGCATTTATGTGTGCATTATATCATCTTTGATTCAAATTACAAAAAAAATATGGCCGCTTGTGCGAGGCGTTTCTAATGCACTGTCTATGGGACAGGAGAGTAAATTTGATGATATTCTCTCCTATGGCTGCCGTCATCAGTATCACACTATTTTTTTCCCTTTTTCTAAACATATTTATAGCATCTTTATGAAGTTTTTCTTTTATTATTTGAGCAAATAAGAGTGTAAAAAGTTATTTGTTGTATTCTCCCATTTACTGCACCCTAAGTTTTCTCAATTATGAATACTTCTGCTACTTAGAAACCCGCAAATGTGAAAAGGGTCTATTTATAAAAGTTACTTGGGGTTTTTTTACAACAAAAGCCTGTTATGCTTATTAGGTATTTCTTTGGCACTTCAAACAATATTGTGTCAAAGCGTCTTTGCAAGGATGAATAGGAAAATATATTTTTTTGCAGAACGTATTCGATATGTCAGGCAAGTAGCAGTATAGTAAATAAACGCTGGTGTAGTTCCAGTTAGTTCAAAATTGTTTCAGATCAGTTCAATATGTTTGTCACAAAGAGCAATTCACTGAAACTGCTTGTACATTTACTTCATAAAAGCAGGAGGCGTGTGAGCCATTTATCCAAACAACCACTGCAAAGCGGAGTGAGGAAGAACACAGTCCTGGCCTGCCCAGGGTGTTAAAGAAAAAATAAATACCCAGGGTTTATCCTAGCCACAGGAAAACTGCACGTTGTGACAGGTTCCTAGTTTTTTTGTGTTGGAAGATATAACATGTTATGATTAAATGTATTGGTTGTCTTAAAGGGCACCTTTGATGAAAAATCCACTTTTTAAGCTGTTTGGACAGTCATATGTGTAGTTATAGTGTATAGACGGTCATTTTGGGGTGATATAAACACACCCAGTCCTTTTTTTTCAATTTAACAGCTTAAAAACGGTGGACCAATTGGAGCGGTTTTGAGATCGACCGCAACTTGACGTAGGAGTGCGGTCCCCCCGCCCACCGAATTGATTGACAGCTGCGTATTAACATGTCTCTGTAGTAACGTGTATAATCATATCAACAAGACAGGATGTGCGCAAAACAACCGGGAATAAAAGGTCTGTTCAGTTCGCGAAGGTCATTAATCACCATCGAATGTGATCAAGAGTGAGTTTAAGTTTAACACGTGTTTAAAACAGTGCATGTTTGTAATGAACTACAGCCATTTACTTCAGCTTTACTTCATCACCACAGCCGTGTGTCAGCAAAAAAGACGCTTCAATCTCTGTTTGTGGACAATAAATCAGGTTTATTGTGTACATTAACATAACAGATATCCATACAGCAGTGGATATTAACCAGTATCCTTTCACATTTGCTTGCCAAAGCAGTGCAAAGCTCAACGTACTCTAACTGCCTTGTGTGTGACTCATCGCTGCAACTCCTTAACAAACAAATTAAACAGTCTTGAGTAAAGTTCTTACTGTTGTATTTCTCAATCGTAGTGAGATCTGCTTCCTTTACATCTGTTTCTGTTAAGTCTTTCTGTCTGACGCAGCCGAGGGCGGAGATTGAGGCACGCTGACGGGAACGGTGGGCGGGGAGGACTATTCTTAAAGGGCCAGTACCAAAAACAGCAAAAAGTTGTAATGGAAGGACTTTAGAGAGCTATAATTAATAATCTGATGGGTATTTTGAGCTGAAACTTTACAGACAAATTCTGCTGACACAAAAGACTTATATTAAATATAAAAAAGGGGTCATGTATGTGCCCTTTAAACAGACACAGGGTGTTTGTGGATCCTTAAAGAGGCTTAAATTCAATAGTATAAAAATAAGGTCTTAATTAGACTTAAATGTCTTAAATCCAGGTTTCAAGGGTCTTAAAACTGCTATCAAACCGACCTAAAGAAGACTTTGTTTCTGTTTTGAAATCTAATTCATCAGTCTATTTGTCACCCAGATCGAAATAGGCGAATAGGGAAATAAAATTCATGTTTGCAGGGATTTCGCTGTATAATAACTTTATTTAAAGGGCACATACATTAACCCTTTTTTAAGATTTTATATCACTACTATGGTTGTTCTGAGTGTGCCAGTCTAGGTTCAGATCAAAACACAATTCAGATTGTTTTATTATAATGTGTTAAAAAGTGTAATTTTGGGGGCGTGTACACAGGTCGCTGTTTTAGGGGTGTGTTGCTTCACATGCAAATTAGTTTCGACTTCCCGCCAATCTTAACAAGGGGGCGAAGCCAAAAGCGCCCCTGCTTTGTGTAAGGCAACAGACAGGCAGACAGAGAGAAGCAACATAAGTGAGAGGACCAGCATTCAGCCTTACGTGTACGACCTGGACTCGGACACAGAACAAGCAGAGATGACTGTTGAGGAATCAATAATAATATAATGAGCCAGAATGTGTCAGAGTTGTAGTTACAAAATCATTTATGACTTTGTACAGTTTTACAGCCGCTATGTAACGATGCATGCATCATCCGTAATGCATTTGATAAAGTTCGCCATATCAGAGTTCTACAAACAAATACAGACAAGACATAAATATATCCACTAAGATAAACACTGCATTGGTATGATTTATATGCAAAAAGGATCGTGGATTGTTGGAACTGATCCAAAAACAATTTACTCGTGAATCCCGAGTGGAATTTCCCCTCATTCTCAAAGCAGTCTGCGCTAAAGTGGTTAGCGCAAACATACGACAGTTTAGGTACGTTTTCAGGCACCTGAACGTTAAAGATAAAACTTAGCCACTTAAGGGCGTACTCACACTATGTACAGTTGCCTTTAACCGGGCCAAAGCACGCTTGTCCCCCCTTCTGTCTCCCTGGACGGCCCGTGGTCTTATTGCATTCGGGCCTGAGCACGCTTACGTCATCTGATGCGCTGTTCAGTTTAAGAGAAGCGCTCTCGGAGATTTCAGTGAGATTTGTTTATATCATTATATCGTTTTAGTTGTTTGATATGGAGTGACACACAGTCAATATTCTGCCGAACAGATCAGCCACTGCTGACGCTCACAAACAATCATAAAGTCCTTGTGCTGCAGGAATTAGAAGATTTACTAAAGGCGCAGCTGTCGTGCAGAGAGGAGTTTGCGTCTTTAATAACCTACGACAGTGTGCGTTCATTAAACAGTAAGAATAATTCATAAATCCATATGAAACAGTCCCCAAAAGTCACGTCTCCTCTTCAGTTTGGGGCTTAGGCGCGCTTTGCACTCTCACTACAAGCGTACCGCGCCAAAGCCCAAGTGAACCGGGCTCTTCCAACCGGGCCAAGGCCAGCCAACTGTACCTGTGCCTGAGCCCGATTCAGCGCACTTGAGTACGCCCTTAAGCCTCTGTTGCTCATTTCCAGGAAGACGATGAAGGCTCTTGTGTTGAGCCTTGCATCCAAAAACAGCGCAAGGGTGTTCCTTTGGTGGCATCTCTTCGACTAACACTAAGAAAATGGTAGATGTGAAACAACAAACTAGGATGGTAACGCGCGCCTGTCAATCAATATGGGTGGGCGGGGGGACCGTACTCCTGCGTAAAGTTGTGGTCGATCTCAAAACCGCTCCAATTGGTCCACCGTTTTTATGTTGTTAAATTGAAAAAAAAAGGACTTGGTGTGTTAATATCACCCCAAAATGACCATCTATACACTATACCTACACATATGACTGTCCAAACAGCTTAAAAAGTAGATTTTTCATCAAAGGTGCCCTTTAATAGCTTATTCAGACAGGCAATGGTCAAACAGGAACAAACAGATACATGAGGGTAATCCAAAATCGTAGTAAAGGTCATAGGCAAAATGGTCGATACAGGCGGCAAAACAACATACCCGAGAAAACAAGGCAAAGGTCAAAAGCACAGCAAGACTAGACAAAATAACTCTTAGAAATGTTACAGCAAACAAACAAGACTCAACCACGTGTGTGTGTGTTTGAGAAGTGAATATTTAGTCCAGATAATCAGTCCATGATGAGTCACCAGCTGTGTGTGTGTGTGTGTGTGAGAACTGGAACTGTTGTGTGTGTGAGGTGCATGATGGGATTTGAAGTCCAGTTTTATGACAGATTTGTAGTTCTCCAGCGATCTGCAACTGCTAGATTGCTGGTGATTGTGACAATTATTCAATTCAAAGAGGTTGAGGTTTTGAGTTTTTTTTTTTTTTTTTTGGCTTTTATCTGTTAGATCTGTCCTTGCCAAAACCACCAAGGGTTAAGCAAAAGGCAGTTCAGGACTCAGGATCAGGAGCAAATACTTTGAGGTCCAGGTCCAGCACTCCCCTGCACATCTCTTACACTATGATACACAGCTCCTCCTCTCCAGACCAGCGAACCCTCAGTCCACCCCAGCAGTTCTCCACTTCTTACCAGAGAGACCACTTTCCATGCCACAGCACTTCACCTTGGAGCTCCAAGACACTGTGCCAGAGATCCTGCTCTCCACAACGTCGCACCATCACTTCATGGCAGAGATCCAGTTCTCCTCAACGTCGCTCCATAACTTCATGGCAGAGATCCCGCTCTCCACAACGTTACTCCTTCACTTCATGGCAGAGATCCCGCTCTCCACAATGTCGCTCTATCACTTCATGGCAGAGATCCTGCTCTCTACAACATCGCTTCATCAGTTCACGGCAGAGATCCCGCTTTCCACTACATCGCTCCATCACTTCACGGCAGAGATCACGCTCTCCACAACGCCGCTCCATCACTCCACGGCAGAGATCCCGCTCTCCACAACGTCGCTCCATCACTTCACGGCAGAGATCAAGCTCTCCACAACGTCGCTCTATCACTTCACGGCAGAGATCCTGCTCTCCACAACACCGCTCCATCACTTCACAGCAGAGATCCCGCTCTCCACAACGTCGCTCTATCACTTCACGGCAGAGATCCCGCTTTTCATGCTACAGTGCTCCACAACAGCGCTCTAACTCTTCGCGGCAGAGATCCTGCTCCCTTTCCTCTCATCACAGCGGGAATGAGCACCAAGGAGAGGGTGACCCTTTCCCATTAGATAATGCTAGTAAGTAAACCTTCTTAATTTTTTTTCTGACAGTAATGTTGTTGCAAAAGGAGTTAAAAAAAAATAAATTTCCATCCCACTTGACTTTCAGCGTTTCAAAGATGGTTCCTCTATGAGCTGAATGATATTCGGGCAAAGCTATCCCAGCTGCGCCAAAACTGTGAGTCTCGGGATTCTCAGTTTCACCTGGAGAGGATGGACAGCATGCAGGAACTTAGGAATCTGGAACAGCAACTAACCGATACAGGAAACAAGAATTTGATGGTCTGTATAACAACTCCAGTCCAGCAATACTGTATACTATAGCATTGTATGATAAATTGTTTTAAAAGAACTCGTGGGCCTCATAGTGGTGCAGTGGGTAGAACAATCACCTCACAGCAAGAAGGTCGCTAGTTCATATTGGTATTAGTTGGTATTTCTGTGTGAGTCTGTATGTTCTCCCCGTGTTCGCACGAGTTTCCTCCGGGTGCTCCGGTTTCCCCCACAAGTCGAAAATACATGGTATAGGTGAACTGGGTAAGCTAAATTGGCCCTTGTGTATGTGTGTGAATGAGTGTATATGGATGTTTTTCAGTGATGGGTTGCAGCTGGAAGGGCATCCGCCGCGTAAAACACATGCCGGTTACTTTGGCGGTTTATTCCGCTGTGGCAACCCTAGATTAATAAAGGGACTAAGCTGACAAGAAAATGAATGAATGAATGAATGAATGAATAAAAGATTTTTTGAGAGTTATTGCCACGTTATATCGTTATGATAACATGATATATGCCTACAGTGATTTCCTGAAATAAATAGGCAAAAAAGGGGAAAGTGGAAGGGGTAGGGGTATAAAAATAGAATTGGGATTGGCCTTTAATCTTACTGTCCCTCAAGTGGTTCCAAACCCCTATCAGTTTCTTTCTTCTGTTTAAAGAAAGCTGAAAAGCTGTAACCAATGACTTCCATAGTAGAAAAAACAAATACTATGAAAGTAAATGTTCACAGGTTCCCAACATTTTTCAAAATATAATCTTTTGTGATTAACATAAAGTAAAGGGTGAGTAAATGATGACAAGTTTCAATCTTTTTGTCAACTATCCCATTAACATTAGCTCAATTTCATTCTTGAGTCTAACAGATTTGGTTTATGTAGAGCATCTTAATGTTGGTGTAACTTCATTTATTTCTATTTATTGTCAAAATGCACTTGATTTTTTGCTTGTTTAAGAAAGTTATGTTATGTTTAAAATGTGTTTTCTTATAAAAGGGTTTTAAATTCGTTTCAAACAAATGCTTGTTTGTTTTCTCTTATTGGCAGAGTTCTTACAAACAAGCTGATGGCCGTGACGAACATGCATGGCACAGGGAAGGACAAAAAAAGGATTTTGGAAAAACAAGACTCTGCCAGGTTATAATAGGTATTTATGAATTTCTACATAACTTATCTATTGTGATTAGAGGATGCTACCTCTTTCTAGATATCACTCATTGCAGTCATGAGAGAAGCACAAAGAAAGCCATACATATAAATTCAGTCCTACTATGCCATTCCTAGCTTAGCATATTGCGAAGCCTGTAGTGGCCTAGCATAAGTTTTGATTTGTTTTAGAATTATTTTGGGCCCTATCATACACCTCGCGCAATAAGGCACAAGACGTGTTTCCCCAACGTGTTGCTATTTTCAGACCAGCGCAACCCTAATTTTCACGTTTTCCGCCACGTTGTTTAAATAGCAAATCAATTACCACCACTTTGTGGACTCATAGGTTTTTTTCGCTCTAGAATGGAGGTGTGTTAAGGCACATTGTTGGTGTGTTGCTATTTTGAGAAACTAAAATAGACTGTGCAATACACCAGCTGAAAGGAGGTCTAAAGTCCAGCGCAAAGCACGTACAGCAATACACAAATATCTTTACAAATGAAAAAGTATTAATCATGACAACTTGCTATTATTATTATTTATTATTATAGAATTTATTATTACAATGTTATTATTATTAGTATTATTATTTATTATATGCATATTTATATTTTTGCTTTATAAAAGACAAGCTTAGATTTGTTCACCTGAACCATATGGAGCGATGGACGTGTGTTTGGATATAACTTTTTTGACCACACTCCCTTATTATTGTTCATTTATTTGTTTGTTGGAAATTAGAGCTGAATTTAGAAATAATTTTTGAACAATTTTTTGCACTTAACAAACGAAATTAAATATGTAGGCTAATGGATGTTCTCACACCTTGTCTTATGCACGAAAGAGAGAAAGAGAAAGTGTAAGTAAAGATGCCGAATGGAGGAGGCTTGTTCTTTATCCTTGCGCTGCAGATGGTCTGTTTAACTGTTTTCTCGCTAGGGAAGCTTCAGTTTTTCTACTTACTTTGTCCACCATGTAAATAGCAAATTTGCTATGGCGCGATGCAACTGACTATTTAAGGGCATAGGAGATGAGACTGAATGGTTTATTTTCAAAACACACAGATAACTCACTAAGAGATTAAGCACAATCCTGTTAGACCCTGTTAGCAAAAGTGGATTTGGACATGCCCTCAATGCTTTTGACTTTGTGCCTAGATCGTTAAAATAGACCTCTTTATGTGTAAGTGCAAGAAATTAAAGGAATCTTCATGTTTTCCATGTCAAAAAGCAGAGATTACACTGGACCCTGCCTAGTCATGTCAATCTAGTTAATATAAAAAAATATAATTCTTAGCAGATATTCTCTAAAACAGTGGTCCTCCAACTGTGGGTTTTCTTCTAGTAGTATGCAGAAGAATCGCTGAATAATAAAATAATAAAATGAACACACTTTTAACACTTTCATGCGAGACTCATGTGAGGAAGAGGCGTGCGGCACTTGCGGAGCAGATACGCACCAGAGAAGCCCTTCTGCTGACCAGCTCTGTTGTGTTGGCATTTCAGTTACTGCAAGAATTTTCCCATACTGCGTCATTTGTAAAATAATTATTACAAATGTGTTAAATGTGTGCTCGTAGTTGGATGTGTGCTCATAGTTTCGATATATAAAGTTATTTGTTTTGTAAAGCAGCGTGGCTTTTGGTTTAGTTTGTTACCTCAGATTTAGGCTAATTAATTTGGATGTGATTCAAATGGCTAGAGACTCAGAACATAGACTCAAATAACTTTGCCATGCTTGTAGCTTAGAGGTAGAATATCATTTATAAGTTAGTCTCTGTGTGCACAGATGGAGGAACCATGAACTGTACCAGAGTATGTTTAAAAACAGTGATCTGTGCGCGGTTAATGCAAACTTCACGGTTCACTTAAGATGTGATCTCAGTCACATCAAATCACACAAGTACAGGATGAATTGGTCAAGCACTGTATTTTAATCACTCCCTTTTCTGACACATAGACCTACTGTAAATGACGAGCAGCAGATCTAATTTCTAATTTAAATATGTAATTCCAAATCATAAAATATAAGTTAATGTTTAGATTTCAGAGATATACAAATGTGTCATCTGTACATGCAACTTATATTTCAAAATGTATTTTAAAAACTTTTTTTTACAGTTGAAGTCAGAATTATTAGCCCCCCTGTTTATTTTTTCCCCAATTTCTGTTTAACGCAGAGAAGATTTTTTCAACACATTTCTTAACATAATAGTTTTACTAACTCATTTCTTATCACTGATTTATTTAATCTTTCCCATGATGACAGTAAATAATATTTGACTAGATATTTTTCAAGACACTTCTATAAAGCTTAAAGTGACATTTAAGGCTTAACCAGGTTAATTAGGTTAACTAGGCAGGTTAGGATAATTAGGCAAGTTAATGTATAATAATGGTTTGTTCTGTAGACTATTGAAAAAATAGGGGCTAATAATTTTGACCTTAAAATGGTCCATAAGAAATTAAAAACTGCTTTCATTCTAGCCGAAATAAAACAAATAAGACTTTCTCCAGAAGAAAAAATATTATCAGTCATAATTTGATATCAGACATAATTTGAAAAAAAAATATTATCAGACATAATTTTCCTTGCTCTGTTAAACATCCTTTGGGAAGTATTTAAAAAATAAAAAGAAATTCAAAGGGGGGCTAATAATTCTGACTTCAACTGTATATGTATGACATACAACCTATATTTATCAGGTCCAAGCAACATTTCCAGGTTTTGATGAATAGGCTACTATACATTAATGCTTTAAAAGTACAGTAGTTTTCTTTTGAAGTTTTAAAAACAGTGCTATTTTTAAATCACTTTAAATCACCAAGTTTTTTTGTTTTGTTTTGATTTTTTTGTCTGCAAGCACAGTTAATGTTCAAACTATTTATAATGTTTAAAGTGGCCGACAATAATACATATTATTACATATTAATACATATCCTATACTTAATAGGAGTTAATCTGCTTCGTTTTTGAACTGCGTAAAGCTGTAGCTGTTTAATACGCTTATTTCACGCGGGCGCCATTTTAAAACACGAAAGCGAGGCTGCGGTTGGAAGAAATCCGGAAGTATAGGGTCAGCATTTATTTTAAACAATTAAAAGAATATTAGGCATCAAACAACGTCACTTTAAGAGTAATACGCTTAAGTGTCCTCCTGGGCTTCAGTTCATGGCAGCAGGTAAACACCGTGGGGGCTTCCCTGCTTCAGTCTACGTAACCCAGTGAGAGATAAAACACTGCAGACCTCTGTAGCACACCTTCGTGTTGTCTGTCATGGTGTTGTCCTGGTACTGAAGTTTAAAAATGTCTATTTCCAATTAACATTTAAGCGCCACTGAGCGCGTTTATAAACAGCTGATTTGCCAGTGTTCACCAGTGCTCAACAGAAATGACTGTGATTGGCCGTGAAGGTCATCATTTAACTGCTCTTTAAAGATTGCAAACACAGATACACGGACACTGGATCGTTTTAAAGCCGCGAAGATCAGTCGACTCATCAAGCGGATCGCTCGTCTGTGTTTGCACTCAGTAAACATCAGCGAAGTGCCACAAGTGCGGTGAACTGATGACCGTCACGGCCAATCACAGTCATTTCTGTTGAGCACATGAACATAATGGCAAATCAGCGGTGTTTAAGAACGCCATCAACAGTGCCTTAAATGTTAACGGGAAACTGAGGTTTTTTTACATTTCAGAACCGAAAATTTGTATTGTGATGAGCCTAATAAAGTGAAAGAAGCAGATCATTAACTTGAGTTTAATAAATGGCATTTAAAACATGTTTGGGAAAGAAAACGTTGGCTAACTAGTGCCATTTTTCCTTAACTTGGCTGAAAATGAGATCTGATATCCCTTTTTATTTTCACTATTCATTCAGAACGGACCTTCGGGTCAGTCGGAAGGTGGTGAAAGTATAAATATGTGTCACTTTCTCTTTGCTGATAAGATAAACAGCCAGGTACACAACATTCCTGTGTGACTCAGGCGATACTTCCAGGTATCTTCCCACCGCAGCCTCGATTTCGTTGTCTAAAATGGTGTCTATTAGGCCTACTACACTACTGTATTTCAATACTGGTCATTATGGTGGTACTTGGAGAGACAATTTCTTTCTGAGGTGGTACTTGGTGAAACAAGTTTGACAACCACTGTTCTAGGCAAATAGTTTTAATAGTCAAAAACTAACAAAATTCAACAAAAATATCTGGTCTCTCATGTCTTATAATAAAATAAACATAAGTCTTAAAGACACTTTTAAACTTGATGAATAAAATGTTACAAATTGTGTGCAATGGTAAAGTGTAAAGATCTGTAAGATGTCAATAATAATGATACCTCTGTAAACCAAGCAAATTATGATCATCAAATCTAAGCTGTCAAGTAAAGAAACCATACATAATTTTTCAAATTAGTGCTGCACGATTAATCATATCGCAATCGCGATGTCAGCCTATGCGATTACATTACAGTGAATCTTGTGATTATATTAAATAAACGAATTCATTCGTGGACACAACAAGACATTCAAGAAAGAAAATGCACCACCATTATTGTAGTTTCCTTTTAATACGATTACAATGTAACACAATTAAAAAAGAACTACACGACTCAGAAGCCATCAGGACTGTGTGTGTGTGTGTGTGTGTGTGTGTGTGTGTGTCTGAGTATCACATGCTGACAAGCGCGACCGAGCCAGAGCAAACACAGTGATAATGTCTGCTTGTCTCCTCCAAAAACAGCTTGGACATTGCGTGATGTTCTGAACATGTATAATATGTTTGCAGTAGATAGACGCGAGCCGCTTTCTGTATGTTCTAAACCAAAAGGTTCAGTTAAAACGAAACGACCGCGATGTGCGGACGTCTTTCCATTTTGGCGCTTTGCTTTCGTGCCCGTCGCCTGGCAACAGACGTCCACAAAACATCGGCTTGATGACGCAAATGTACCGGGGTTCAGAAGGAAAAAAGACAGTGTGAACACAAACTAGGGGTGGGCGATATGGAAAAAATATCATATCACGATTTTTTCAGGGGAAATCACGATTCACGATTTTTATCCAGATTCTTTTTCAAGTTGGTTTCTTAAGACTATTTTGCAAGTTACAAAGGTACAATACAACCAAACTAATGTCCCCATATAAAAATATACGCTTACCATGTATGTTTAAGAATATTTTAATCAAATAAAGATTTAATAAATTTAGTTCAGTCGAAAAAACTGCTGCTATAGTTACGAAGTGACGTGTGTGTGTTCAATACAGCACGAGCTGCAGTTAAAGGCAGTGCAGAGTGTGAGTCACCTGACATTAAGCGAGTGGCACGGGCGGGCAGGGGCCACTTGTACTTTAAGCTTTTAGGGGGCACACTTAAACATACATCACAATCTACTTAAACAATTATTCAAAGTCATTTTGTTCATGCATCACTCTGCAGTCTTCATAAACAAGCTAATTAAATAACTTAAACTCTAAATAATCTTCCTTGTTAATTTATTTGACAAGTAACTTTGTATTGTAGTGAGATAACACATTTCTAACTTTCAAGTACATCAAGGCACATTTTTGCACCTCAACAGATACAGCTGAAGTCATTTTTTTGCCCTTCATTCATTCATTAATTCATTCATTTTCTTGTCGGCTAATTCCGTTTATCAATCTGGGGTTGCCACAGCGGAATCAACCGCCAAATTATCCAGCATATTTTTACGCAGCGGATGCCCTTCCAGCCACAACCCATCTCTGGGAAACATCCATACACACACACATTCACATTCATACACTATGGACAATTCAGCCCACCCAATTCACCTATATCACATGTCTTTGGACTTGTGGGGGAAACCGGAGCACCCGGAGGAAACCCACGCAACCACGGGGAGAACATGCAAACTCCACACAGAAATGCCAACTGACCCAGCCGGGGCTCGAACCAGCAACCTTCTTGCTGTGAGGCGAACATGCTACTCACTACGCCACCATGGCACCTGCCCTTCAATTAATTTAAAATAATGTTTTCCAAGTGATCTTTAACAAAAGAAAAAAATGTCACAGTATTTCTTGAAAAACAAAAATAATTCTTCTGGAGTCATAATAAGTCTTATTTCCTATAGTTTATTTCTTGAATAAAATTACAATTTTATTTAAAAATTTAATTTAAAATAAAACCTTTTAAAAATACAATTTTAAGGTCAGTATTATGAGCCACCTTAAGAAATATTTACAGTATATTTTTCATTGTGTACACCAAACAAGTCATACAATAACTTAACTAGGTTATGTTAACTAAAGTTAGAATAATTAGTCAAGTCTTTAAATTACACTTTAATCTGAATACAACTATCTTGCAAAATAACTAGTAAAACATTATGCACAAACTGTCACCATGGGGAAAATAAAGTAGATAAAGTCTGACATCAAAAATGAATGAAGGCAAAACTACACGAGAGAATATTACTTTCAACGTGACTGGAAACTCAATTTGATCAATGTGTTACATCTGTTCTCCGGTACTTACTGACTGTTTGTAAATTCAAGACTGCATTTCGTAACGTTAAACTATGTATTTGGGGGTAAAACTTCTGTGGAATGCGGGGAACTGATTCGCGCAGCACCGTGACTGACAGAGAGAGCGAGTGCGGCAGTGCGCGTGAAAGAAGAGAGAGCGAGTGCTCGCGAAAGTATGGCGTTCGGACAGGTTCATTAACATGACGCTGCAACGTATGGAAGGCCGTTAGGGCCAAAACGTCTGCAACAAACGCGTTTACACGTAATTGCGCGTTAACACGTAATTTATGCGTTAACACGCAATTACGCGTTAACACGTTGGTGCGTGTTAACGCGTAATTTACGTGTTAACACGCAATTTACGTGTTAACACGTTTATTTTAACTAGTCTCATTTTTAAAGCACTATCATTTAATCATTTCTCTATCCTGCTCATTTTAAAATGTATAACGCAATTTCCCTTAAATCACAATTCATGTTTTGCAGTCAATGATCTGTAGCAGATATTTTTTATTATGAAATAAAGACATTTTCTGTAATGTTATGTTTGATGGCCTGGGACATTATAATGCTTGCCATCCAACTGCTGAGATTTCTTTGAAAAATGTGTCCAGAGAAATCAGAATGAGCTTTATTTGACAAGAGCGTGCAAACACATAAGAATTCTTTTTTTTTCAGGAGCACAGGATACATACAGTACATTCATACAAATCAACACAAGAACACAGAATGACATTTAAATAAGTTGATATAATGTAAATATCAATTTAAAAAATCTTACAAAAATCATAAACAGTAAGGGTTTTGTATATGACCAAAAAAACAGGTAGCAACTGATCTAATAATAAAGATCTATAGACATAAATATGTGTAGAGTCAGCCTGAGGTGAGAAGAGTAAACAGTTGGTGGCCTGAGTGCGAATGAATGATGTGACCTTCCCGTTTCCTCATTCTT
>CAIGQQ010036980.1:5234476-5246065 GCA_903798035.1 Danio albolineatus | reverse complement strand
TCTGTGCATACTGTTTTCTGGAGGTTTTGTATATTTAAATATATATATATATATATATATATAAAATGAGATTTTATATATTGCTAAGAAATGACTAAATTCTATTTTTTTGAGGGGGCAAATGAAATCATTTTCTCTGACCCATTAGAAAAAAAAATCCTTGTCTGAAAAGTCTGAAATTTCATTCATAATGGTTTTAAAAAACACTTAAAATGTCTTAAATTTGACTTGGCGAAACCTCCAGAAACCGGTAAAGTCTAGATAGGATACAGCTGCGGATACGCACATCAATACAGCATCATTTTGGTAACATAATAATTCATATTTTTGCATTACTGTGATGGTTGGGTTTAGGGTTGGAGTGGGGGTAGGTGTTAATAAAAATACAATTTATTGGGTAATTTAATAAATAATACTCAGCATGACTACTGTTTTTACATGAATGCGATGTTTGGATTTAAGGTTGATGTGGGGGTAGAAGTTAATAAACTACAATAAATGAGAAATGTAATGAATAATATAAATCATTCTCGTTAACTTCCGACCACAACGGTATTTGATTTAGCAACAACCCCAGAAACCTTCAAGTAGGTAACAGCACAGTAGAATGCAGGTGTAAAAGTGATAAAACACACTAGTTTCCCCAACAAACTACTGTGTGTCAAAAAGATGGCTCAGTGGTTAGCACTGTCACCTGACAGCAAGAAGGTTGCTGGTTCGAGTCACAGCTGGGTCAGTTGGTATTTGTTTGTGGAGTTTGCATGTTTTCAATATTAAAATATTGTATTTGTGCATATATATATTAGATTAGTCAGTACTGTAGCCAAATCTGGAGCTTATATGTTGTAGAAAATTTAAAAAAGAGGAAAAATCAAGAGAAACAAAATAGTTGTTAAAAATTGTTGAAATTTTGTAGGTTTTGCAATATTTAGCTTGATTTAATTGTATTATCTTTCAATTTTAAATATATTTGGTGACTGAAATATTATTTTAATAAATATGTCTGTATAATAAGTCTGTTTTGTTTAAAAAATCAAAATACATTGCCTATATTCACTGAGAAATGGATAAAAATATTAATTTTTAAAAATGGGATGTACTCAGTTATGCTGAGCACTGTGAAAGTCAGAGTGAAATAATGAAGAATAAAGGAAAGGTGGCAAAAACAATGGGATAATGAGAAAAGGGCCGGTGGGTGTACAGAATTCACAGGAAAGTAGGAGAAATGAGAAGTGTAGGGAAAACAAGAGAGAAGAGATAATATTATGTAGGGTGAGATTTGGACTCTCAAATATAAATAATACACTTTTTAAAATGGGTAAACATGGTACAGGATTATGTGAGCTTTGTGGACAAGAAGAGACAGTTGAACGTATTACTGCATGAGGTATGAAGATGAAAGGAGGATCCTTATGGCCCGTTTCCACTGAGTGGTACGGTACAGTACAGTACGGTTCGGTACGCTTTTAAGGCCGTTTCCACTGTCTAAAAGCGTACCGAACTGAACCGTACCGTACCCCTTTTTGGTCACCCTTTCGAAAGGGTACCGAAACCCAGAAAGGGTGCCGTAAGGTGGAGCTACACGCGCAGCTGAACGCCATTGGCTTACAGAGATACGTCATTTGCTCACGCAACAAGCAGAATGAAAACAAAAGACCCGCCATGTTTAATACACAGCCGAGAGACAATGCTCCGAAATAATATCAGCATATAATAACAAGCCATGGTCGACCCGAGCTCAAACAAACCTTGTCGTCGTCTTGAACAGCCACCATGCCGAGAGAAGAGCAGATTCTTATGGGTTACGAGCCCATAAGCGCGATCGTGAGGTTTCGATTCTCTCTTGTGCCCGCGTGCGCGTCAATGTTTGAAATAACAAAGTTCTTAACCTGGACTATTATAAACTGGGAATGACGGACTTACTCTCTAATGAGAGAATAATAACGGAGCTGCTACATGTGCTGGTGAAGATTAAAGACACAGATGAGAGGTTTGCACAGACGGGGCTCTATTTCGTATTGTTTTTGAACCTATATAAGGCATACATGTCTGCTGTGTGTAGTTTTTCTGTAATTTGGTAACATCTGAGACTGTGTGGGGCAGTATGTGTTCATATATGCTGCATTTATTTATTTATTTGATATAATCGCGGACCGAAGGCTATTTCGCATCATTAATCTGCAGTTATAATCAGATCATGTTCAGTCAGTAATGAACATTTATACAGCAGTGTTTATGTGTATAATAAAGCATCTGTTTTGTGAGAAGTGTTTCCCGTATGATTTTTGAACGACCCATAAAGCTTTACTGTAGACATTTCCTCGAGCGAAAATGACGTCAACAAACTTTCTGTCATAAACCACGCCCACCAAAAGAGTACCCTTTTGCAGTGGAAACGCAAGCCTGATAAAGGTGACCCGTACCGACCCGTACCGTACCGTACCGTACTGTACCACTCAGTGGAAACGGGCCATTAGTAAGAATTCAGGAGATAAAAGTTCAATATTAATTAAATGACATTCTACAAATATAAACAAATATTTAATGAGGAAATAAATACTATACTATTTCATTGAAATATCTTAAAACTACTAATTTTTGGGAGATTATTTAATTAAAAGAAAGGGGTGAGTGAGGGTGAGGGGAGGGGGGTTAAGTCATGATCCACACTCTTTACCTGTTGGTGGCGGAAATACACCATTCTTTGTCAACTGTCAACATATTAGAAGAAGAAGAAGGTGAGCCGAGGGAAAACAATAAAAAGACGTGTTATAATCTCTGGCTTCGTGTTAATTTACGTGGAAGGAAATAGGATTTTATTGTTATAGTTTGTTATTAGAGGATTTAGACGGGTTTGCTCACTCTCCAAACCAGTTGGCGGCGGTGATGCAGGAAAAGGCGTTTGTCAACCGTCAAACAACCTCAACAACAAAGAAGAAGAAGACGAACTGAGGCGGATATAATCAACCAAAATGATTGGAGATCTTTTAATATTTGGGTAAATGGAAACGTTTTTATAAAACCCTAATACAATTCGAGTCTGTAATAAATAATGCGTTATTTGTGTTGGTTGTATGTGTAGTATAATATTGTTACAGTGTAAAAACGGTGTGCTTTCTTTTCCACGTCACAACTTTCAGCACCCTGCTAATGAACGCCGGTGCGGTGCTTAACTTTAAACTGTGAGTATCATTAAAGACGAACTGAATATTATCTGTCAGTTTTAGTCTTTATGATATCTTGTTTAAACGGTGCTGCTCACTGTATTTTTTGCAGAAAGAAGAGAGAAACACAGTCTCAAGGATTTGGCGATGAATCTGGGTCATCCAGCACTGGTAACAAAACATCAGCGATTTCTGTGTGAAAACATTTATATTTATATTCATTAAGAAGTAAAAAGCGTTATTAAATTGTAAAGTACATCTTGCAAGCTCAATATGCAACTTCAATTATTGTATTCTGATTCTCCAACCCATACCTGCACTCATATTTTCAATATTAGGCACTGTATTATTATTTTCATATACTCATACCTGCCCTCTAATTTTATGTAACAGTGTACTAATATTAAATACCAATTGATTCCCCAACTCATATTTGCCCTCTGATTTTCTATTTGAGGCACTGTATTAATATTATTATACCAACTGATTCCCAACCCATACCTGCCCTCTTATATTTTTATATGTGACCCTGTGTAAATATTATATACTAACTGATTCCCATCTCATACTTGCCCTCAAATTCTCTAAATGTGACAGTGTGGTAATATATACCGACTGATTCCCAACCCTTACCTGCCGTCTTATTTTCCTTATGTGGGACTGTATTAATATTATTATATACAGACTGATTCCCAACACATACTTGCTTTCTAATTCTCTATATGTGACAGTGTGCTAATATTATAAACTCACTGATTCCCAACCCATACTTGCCCTCTAATTATCTATATGTGACATTGTGGTAATATTATAGACCGTCTGATTCTCAACCCTTACCTGCCCTCTAATTCTCTAAATGTGACAGTGCCAATATTATATACTGATTATAAACCCATACCTGCCTTAATTTTCTATATGTGACAGTGTATTAATTATATACCAATTGATTCCCCAGTCCATATCTGCCCTCTAATTTTCTGTCAGTGTATTAAAATTATATACGGACTGATTCCCCCACCCGTACCTGCCCTCTAACTTTCTTTGTGACGGTGTATTAATATTATATACCAATTGATTCCCCAATTCATATTTGCCCTCTAATCCTCTATATGAGGCACTGTAATATTATAAATTACCGACTGATTCCCAACCCATACCTGCCCTCCTATTTTCATTATGTGGCACTTAATATTATATACCGACTGATTCCCAACCCATACATGCCCTCTAATTCTCTATGTGACAGTGTATCAATATTATATACTGATTCTCAACCCATACCTGCCCTAATTTTCTATGTGACAGTGTATTAATTATATACCAATTGATTGCCCAATCCATACTTGCCCTCTAATTTTCTATATGAGGCACTTTATTATTTTTTATATACTGACTGATTCTCCAACTCATACTGACCCTCTAATTTTCTATTTGTGACAGTGTGCTTATATTATATATCGACTGAGTCCCAACCCATACTTGCTCTCTTATGTTCTATATGTGTCACTTTATTCATTAATATTATTATATACCGACTGATTCCCAACCCATACCTGGCCTCTAATTTTCTGAGTCATTTGTATTATTATTTTCAGTCTTACCATGCCTTATTTGTCTTTAGGTGAAAACATCAGAGAGTTTTTGCTGAGTCTGCGGTACTTCCGCATATTCATTGCCCTTTGGAACATTTTCATGATGTTTTGCATGATCTTGTAAGTTCTCACCATGCATATTTTGTTTTTACTGCAAAGTGTAGTTCCAAATGTAACTGTGTACTAAAGTATTGTTTTCTGTTTGTTTTGTAGGTTATTTGGATCATAACACATGGCTGTTACACTGAGCTTATCTACAGACATGAAATATGGCTATACAGCATCATGAAGATTTCTTGTAAGAATGTTGCGCAACGTTCTTATCCAATGTCTTACTAGACATCTGTATATTTTGTACAAATGTGTGTGATTATTACTTTCTAAAACAAAAATTGGGGGTGGAAGAAACTTTAAAAGTATAGCCGCATGTTATAAAGATATTTTTTTTATATACATTGTACAAAGAGAAGGCCATTCCGTGAGGTGTAAGCTGATGTGCAATATTTTAATGCAAAAATAGTTGCATTCAAATAATTTGAAGAGGTGTTACCATTTACTACCTTGTGAAATAAAGACAAGTAAATGCCATTGGCCTGCTTTAATGTGTAGTAAAACTATTTTAGTACAAACCTAGTTGATTTAACTTAAACCATTTCTATAGTGAATTATGAGATGTGCAACTTTAAAAAAAAAAATAAAAAAAAAATTAAGTCCCATTTTCCCCCATTTATGGACATGGGACAAAACAAAAAAAAAACCACTTGCCTTAATTTCTTACAATTTTTTTTAAATTGGTCATTGCCTGTAGATAGCTGAATTTCAATAACAGTTTGATTTGAAAGGGTTAATAGTTGTACTACATGCTTAGTTTTACATTGTACATTCAATTACAGAAATCGTCTTGACAAACTTGGTTCTGTTCAAATAGGGTTTATTGAAAAAGCAAGTGACAGCTTACACAAGACCTATATAAAAATTCAGTTAAAGCAGCTCAGTTCCAGTGATTATGGATAAAACCCAAACAGCAGTCTGGAGTAGGGTTTGTATACTTGGGAATTAACCTTCCTTTAGTAGAGCACTCTGAACCACCTGCTTTGCCACATCTTCAGGGAGAAGCTGGTAATGATTGTGGCATTTGTCCCCAAGAACTAGAAAGAAAGAAAAAAAAAAACAAAAAAAAAACTTTTAAAATTTATAGGACTGATAAAAACGGAGAAAAAAAAATTAAAATAAAGTCCACCCACACATTGAATACCTTCAAAAGGGATCACCCAGTGTAAAGACTCCCCTGATCCTCTTGAATAGAGTCACTCTGCCTTAAGAAAAAAAAAAAAATAATAATAATAATAATAATAAAGAACAGCACATCTACTTTGTATCAAAATCAGCTCTGATGGTGCTTCAGAAGAATTGGCTTAAATATTGATTAAGGGTCAACACTATCGATCTGCTGGGGAAAAAAGTTAAGTCATCACATGCACCAAGTTAAGAGCCCCAAAAAATAAAATAATTCCAAACCTGCTTCAGAGAACGATGAGGGTTATAAAACCTCCGCATTCAGGACCATCCATTGGGTTGGAGCACAATCTGTGAGGAAGTGAAGGGTAAAAGTGAACAACACTGAAATGTACACAATCAGTTATATTGCAGCAATTTGGTTGCTCAGATAATTTGGCTTATTTTCGTTTTATAGGTCAACAGAGTCGATCTGCTGGGGAAAAAAGATTGGTCATCATCTGCACCAGATAAAAACAGCACAAAGTCTAAACAACATAAATCTTTACCTGCTTCAGAGTATGATGTGGTTATTAAATTTTAAGTGCAGGACTATCCATTTGGTTGGAGTGGGATCTGAGAAAGGAACAACAACAAACGATCAATTGAACTGAAATATTGTAAACCATAGCTTTAGTGTAGCTATCTGGTTGCTCAGATAATTTGGCTTATTTTCGTGTTTGGGTCAACAGAGTCGATCTGCTGGGGAAAAAAGGTCAGTCATCATAGCTACCACAAGTAAAGTGGTGTACATGGGGTGAATGTCAACTCACCAATACTAGAACGTGTGCTAGCACAAAACTCCATGGTTCGGCAGTCAACATGCTATAGAACAAGGAGGGGAAAAATAACTTCTGGTGTTAAAGCACACAGTGAGCCATTCTTACAATAGAATAGCGTTCACGCAATGACTACAGTTTAGCTAAATTCACTAAATGACTGCAATACTAAAACAAAAGTTCCCGCGTGCTCCGAACTTAACCATGTGGTCGGCGCATATACTTACATAAAAATTATATTTGGTTGTTTCAAACCTCTGATTAAAACAATGTAACTACATTTATAATGCATATATTCTACGTATACTCATAATAAGTTGTTTTAAACAATTACGAAATAACAAATGCACAGCTTACCTAAAGAGCAAGCAGGAACTGGGACGGAAGAGCAAGCGAATTCAAGTTATATAGTCCCCACGCATGCGCAGTAATTCATACCATTACGTCAGCGACAGTGTTGCTCAAGCATTAAAAGCTTGGAAAATAGGGTAACACCAGCCAAAGTAACTTAAAAATAAGTTTTTACTGAACTACCGTGATTATTTTTAATAATTTTTTTAAATAATGAAGTGACTGCTTGTATAAAGTTGCTTGTTTCCCGGTTATATCGTAATTTCTCCACTAGATGGAAGTATAGGCTAAATGATGTTGCTGCATGGCCTAAATTCCGCTTTTAATACAAATTCAGTTTATTTTCATTATGTGTGTATTTTTTCATATATGCAATGATATATCCTTAATCCTCGTTAGTTTTTATAAATAGTAATAATTATGTTGTTGTTTATGCTCAGTAATCGCGTCATCTCTCCGTGAACAATCTGTTGGTCACGGAGACGTACAAATTTGCACGTTTGATGGAAGGCAATTAGCGCCTATTTGTGTGATCACATTAGCACATATCTTGGGTTTTGTAAATAGAACATATACATAATCTTCCGAATATCTTGTCAGCGAATAAGGGCGCCTCCTTGTCCATTGTTTTAACACAAAGAAAGTCTGATCGTGACATCACAGGCCGCGGATTATCTCCCATCGACAGGTGATATTACAAAGAACCCTTCCCCCAAAAGAAGGTATGTGGTGCTAAACATCCCCAGTCGCTTTTATTCTTGTTAAACACGTAAGATTGTTTTAAACCCATTTGAATGGAACTATTTATAATATATTTGCAGTTAAATGAAACGTAAACTAAAACAATCATAACATAATCGTCTGTTTGAGTTTAGGGATTAGTATAGGGATTAGTTTAATGTTGTCTGATTTCTGGTTTGTTTAAACTTAAACTGGTGTGTGGGTAACCATTTACAGCCTACACTCTCATATCATGTGCTTGATGGAAACATTCTTTCTTGCCAAAAGAATGGCATGGTTGTGGTAAATACATTTATACTATGAAATCTTTATATTGACATTAGTTTGTCAATTTGTAAAGTGGACACTTACTGGACTGACACAACTAATTTTTACTCTAAACATTTATTGTAGATTTCTTAACCATTGCATTCCATTCTATTATATGCTCTGTCCTCTGTATTATATAGAGCCTATGTAATATTTATATTATGTATTTAAATATGGCCTTATTTAGATATTCTGGGATAGAGAGCTGATGCTTAAATGCATTTCCTGATTTAAGCTCATTGATCTGCATTACAAACTATCGGAATGTGGGCTATTACAATACATACATGTTTGGACATAGTTCACTCTAAAATGTAAAAAGTATTACCTTGATTTAGAATTAAATTAACAATCCTAATTATATTTTAGGCTGGCAAGTAAGGGTAATACTTGCAGTATAATGCAAAAAAAAGACTTCATGTGTGTATCAAAAATAAAGAGTATTTATTAACAGATAATATGAATAAATAAGTAAATATAGAGCAATAAATAGTGAAGGAAGGCAGTAAATAAAAAAACAAGTAAATATATAAATAAATAAAAGCAAAACTATGCAATACTTATTACAGAATCACTTTTAAAAGTCTCTTCAAGTCACAAAAAATGTTTGGAAATGTGTCACTGTGCCATTTCCACTGTCTATTTCACCAATTAAAATTCAAATGTAAACAGTCGTGCGGGGTCTCCAGAAACGATATGCTGTGAAAATATACCAAACAATGTGTTAAATGCCTTCAAAAAGAGAAATAAAATACCAATAAATAGCTGATGCCTAAATGCTTTTTCTAATTGAATCTCATTGATCGGCATTACAAACTATCAGAATGTTTTGGGCTATTACAATAAATACATGTTTATTTAAAGGCACAGTTCACCCTAAATGAAAATGTACTCACTATTTGCTCTCCCTTGAGTGGTTTCAAACCTTTATGAGTTTATAAGATATTTTGAAGAAAGCTGTAACCATTGAAAAACCAATTACCATATTCTTTTGGTGAAATTAAACAACAGTGGTCTATTTAACAGTGTTACCAATTTTGGATTATGGGGATTTAATTTACAAATCAGCTTCAGAAACTCTCCTTCACAAACTTGATGTTATTTACCATGCAGCAATTTGTTTTGTTACTGGTGCGCCATTTAATACTCATGACTGTCAACTGTATTCTTTATTAAATTGTCCTTCTCTTCAATCATATTGGCAAATTCATTGGTTTCTGTACATTTACAAAACTCTTATTGGGAAAACTCCACTATATTTACAGTCACTTAACATTAGGAAAACACTAGTAGTTTTTAGGCATGGGATGATAACCGTTTCAAGGTTTACCACGGTTTGTAAAAGTCAAGGTTTTAAAACCGGCTAAAATGATCTGCTATACCGTTCCTATGGTTTATGTAAGGTTTTTTTATGTGTTGTAAAGAAATTGGTGGTTTTGAAACTAATGAAGACAGCAAAAGTCAATGATTTATTTTAATTATTTAGCCTGACATATTTACTGTTCCAAACTATTTTAAATCTTTCCTAAAATAAAGCATATTGTGTTCAAGTTGTTGTTGGTTTTTGCTCGGACATTTAAAAACAACTTATTTTAAAGCAATAATCACAATAGCATGATATTTTTATCATACCGTCAGAAACTTATACCGGCCAAAGTTTGCACTTCATTTGGTCGCTCTTTTAAGATTGCTGCTGCTGATGCTTTGAATCATCTACAGCAAACCTTTAATTCCACTATCATCCTGTAAAAATTCGGTCCAGTTAATAGTATAAGATCACTGTGCTTGTTTTTAGTATTCCTTGTTTTTATATGTTATTATCTACATTTGTGAAATTGCTATTGTATTGTGTCCCTGTTGCTTCGTATCTGCTTTTTTATGTTGCCTCTTGGCCAGGTCCTCAATATAAATGAGAACTGGTTCTCAATTGACTTTGCCTGGTTAAATAAAGGTGAATATTGTTTTATATTCAACAGAAGAAAGTCATAAAGGTTTTAAATATGCAAAGTCGAGTGAACTAACCCATTAATCTCATTTTACCATTCTCATTGTAAATCCAAGTGATCAATGCTAATGAGTTTACATTTGATTATTGCAGCTTTTAAATAGAGAAAGGTTAGTGCTCAGCATAAATGAGCACACCCCATTTTGAAAATGAATATTTTTATCCATTTCTCAGTGAATGTGGGTAATATATATTGGTGCATTTGAACAAAACAGATTTATTAAACAGATATATTTATCAAAATAATATTTTAGTCACAGAACATTTTTAGAAATAGAAAAATAATACATTTAAATTCATGCAAAATATTGCAAAAATTACAAACTACAACATTTAAACAAAAATTTTATATATTTTTGTTTCTCTTGATTTTTGCTATTTTTGAAAATTTTATTAAATATTTTTCCCTAACATAAATTTGGGCTACTAATTTTTGAACCATTATTGTTAATTATTTTGTTGCATTAGCTCCAGATTTGGCTTCAGTGCTGTCTAAACTAATGTATATGCACAAATATAATATTATAAAGCATCCTGTAGAAAATATTCATTTACATGAGAGATTTGTGGGGGGTGTACTCTAGACATGGGCCGGTATAAGATTCTGACGGTATGATAACCTTGGATAAAAATATCACAGTTTCACGGTTTGACAATATTGTGATTACTGCTCTAAAATTTATTCTTTTCAAGTGTCTGGGTAAAAAAAACAAATTATATTGTATTTTGGAGCCGTAAACATGTCATGCTAAACAATGAAAATCAACCATTGACTTCTGCTGTCTTCATTTGTTTCAAAAACAGATTTCTTTACAGATTAAAACAGCATCTTTCTGCTGGAGATATTGTTGTCCTAAAACTACAACAACAACAAAAAATGTAAATAAAAAATCTTAGAGAAAATTTTGTCGGTTTTAAAACCATGACTTTTTCAAACTCGGTATACCTTGAAAACGGTTAGCGTCCCATGCCTAATGTACTCATATATGCTGAACACTGTATATAATCATGAATGTCTGGCTCAAAATTGGGTGTGCCTTTTTTTAAATGGGACTCATGAGTATAGGCTGACCTTATTGGGCCACTCATCATAGGGGTGTAAGACAATTTTTTTATTCTACCCCCCCCACCCCAACTATCAACCCCCACCTAATGGCAGACCAGGTTTACAGAGGAAAAAGTGTCTGGGAAAGACTAATCGTTGGCCAAAGAAAGTGGCTGGTGAGATCACTGGTGCCTTTCAGCATGGGCAGTATGCATGAGCTAACCAGGGTGTGGGACTAGTTTGACCTTTTGGCTCAGGCTGGCGGGTACACACACACACATACACACACACACACACACACACACACACACACACACACACACACACA
>CAIGQQ010036980.1:5182571-5234466 GCA_903798035.1 Danio albolineatus | reverse complement strand
CACACACACACACACACACACACACACACACACACACACACACACACTGGAAGCACAGGGTGGTGCTGGCTGCCAGACCTCTGTCTCCAGGCTGCACTCAAGCCTATGGCGTAGAGTTGAAGGACCACTAACCACAGCAGGTGGCCAGCAAAACAGCAGTTCACCATGCTGAAGCTGTCATTCAATTGTCTTTTACAGACCTCAACAGGCTCCTGTCATGACTTGCCTGATGTTTGCTCTCTAATCGGACTGAGATTAAGGCAGATAACGCAGTGCAACATGGTAACATCCTGCAGCAGGCTACAGGTCAAGGATGTGCAGCCTGTTAGGTGTTTTCATTGATAAGGGTATATTAATAAAGGTATTGTTCACCCAAAAATGAAAATTATCTCACAGTTTAGTCTCTTCATGTGGTTTTAAGCCTTTATGAGTTTCTTTTGTCTGATCAACACAGAAGAAGATATTTTCAAAAATGCTGGTTGATGGTACCTTTTGACTTGTAAAGTAGGGAATAAGTACCATGGAGGTCAGCGGCTACCATCAAGCAGCATTTTCCGTTCAACAGATAAAAGAAACTCTGCTTTTGATCAAGTGAAGGGTGCATAAATGAGGACAGTTTTTAATTGAAGTGAACTATCCCTTCAACCTCAAGGGAATAAAGGGAAATTTGGTTTTGGCACTGTAATGGGTGCTTTCACTGCAGGTGTCGACTAAATTAGCTAAGTTTTATCATGACAATTTTCACTAAAATTTCACTAATATAGTTATTGTCTCATTATCAGTAATTTTGCAGTATTATTTTATAATAACTGGTGTCGAAAAGACACTTGGGTTGTATAAGAAAACTAACAATAATAATCATTAGAAAATGGTAAGCTGTCATTTATTCATTCATTCATTCATTTTCTTTTCAGCTTAGTCCCTTTATTAATCCGGGGTCGCCACAGTGGAATGAACCGCCAACTTATCCAGTATTTGTTTTGCGCAGTCCCATCTCTGGGAAACATCCATACATTCTCATTCACACACATACACTACGGACAATTTAACTTACCCAATTCACCTGTACTGCATGTCTTTGGACTATGGGGGAAACCGGAGCACCCGGAGGAAACCCACGCGAACACAGGGAAAACATTCCACACAGAAATGCCAACTGACCCAGCCGAGGTTCGAACCAGCGACCTTCTTGCTGTGAGGCAACAGCACTACCTACTGCACCACTGTGTCGCCTTGAGGAAAGCTGTGCACATTGTAGCACCTGAAGCACATTGTAGTTTTGTGATATACTTTGACACACTTATTAAAACCAGTGGTGGAAAGAGTACTGAAAAATCATACTTAAGTAAATCATCATTAACTAAACTCACCATTGCTTGCCTAAAAATGTAGTGCAAGTAGTGTAAAAGTATCTGTTGTAAATATTACTTGTGAGTAAAAAGTAGCCTTTTTAAAAGTACTGAAGTGTAGTGAGTAGTGAGTATTAGGCTGTAAAAGCTGATGCATTTACATGTAATTTGTGGATGTGTGTAAACGCAACATTCTGTAGTGCATTTAGTTATTGGCTAGCAGGCACACAACGTCATAAGACGTTAATATTAGGTTAGATTTAGGTTGTGACGTCAGTTTACCAAAATTCAAGGTCTATTCAGCTTCTTAAGGATTTTGGTTATGTTAGAAAGTAACCAAAATCCACGTCGAGTCAACATCTTAAACCAACATCATATTGACGTCAAATAATGACATTTATTTATCATGTATGGCAACCAAAATCCAAAGTCTGATAGACATCATAGTGGTAACGTCCACACAACATCAAGCTGTAACATCAGATGGTGATACTTGTTTGATTTTAGGTTGGACAATGGACATTGATGTGTGCCTGACGTTGGGTTCTGGTGTCAACCTGATTTTCATTTCCAAACAAGATGCAATGTCCCATTCATTATGTTCATTATGATGCGATTTACCTTCTATGTGTGATTTTAATTTGGACAGGATTCACAAGACTACTCAGCCAATCCCCATAGACAAGAAATAATAAAGCTGTGACTGCAGTTTAAAGGAAAGTAGTGGAGTAAAAGTACTGATAATAAAAATTTGCTCAAAGGAAAGTAAAAGTACACATTTCTAAAACTACTTAGTAAATTGCAATGTCTGAGGAAAACTACTCAGTTACAGTAGTTTGAATATTTGGAATTTGTTACTTTTACATTACACCTAACACAAAGTCACACTGAGCAATGTTCAGGAGGCAAATAAAGAATCAATTAACCCTTTAACTGCCCGCTCTACCAAATGGTTGACCGTGTTTCGACTGTTTTAAATAATGACTGTTAAAGTAATTTAAAGAATGACTGTTTTAAATAAAGGTTTTCACACACAGCATTGTTTGTTTACAAAAAATCAAACAAACATAATCCTGTTGCACTACTACACTTGATTTGGTTTTATTATAAACAACAAAGTGTGAATCTGAAATATTTTATGACATACTTCAAAAAATAAACGTGATTTAGTATTCAAAATAGTTTTATTTTAAACATATTTTTTAAATATATTGCGCTCTCACTTCATATTTTCAGAATTGTCATAATATATGTATTAATTCTGGTATTTTACCATAGACCAACATATCAACCATTTGGTAGAAGTTAATAATTTATTATACCGCTAATAATACTGCTAGTGACATTATGAGTTAAGAAATGCAATCCAAATATGATCTTTTTCTTAGTGGGGCAGTTAAAGGGTTAATTAAGAGGGAAAAAAATTACAATAAAATAAAATAAAATAAAATAAATAATAATAAACAATTACACCTAAAAATATAGTAATATATCACCAATTAAATATTATTTTCCCATCCTCACAGAGTGACGATAAACCTCAAACCTTGAGCTCAAACTCAAGTCAATTATTTGTCATTTGGAAAAATATGCTCCACTCTTATTCTAGATTCCACTAAAGCTATAAAAGCGGAAGACGATTTACATTTACATCTTGGTTTTGTGATAGCACTTTGTTTTTCTGCTAAAGCGATAGTCCACCTAAAATGAGAATTCTGTCATCATTTCATCTCCCTTCACTTGTGGCAAACTGTGTCTTTCTACTGTTGAACACAAAAGATTATATTTTGAAGAAAGCTGAAAGCCTATAATTGTTGAAATTTGTTTGTTTTTCCTATTATGGATCTCAACGTTTTCAGCTTTCTTCAAAATATCTTCTTTTGTGTGCAACAGAAGAAATAAACTCATAAAGGTTTAGAACCACATGAGGGTGAATAAATAGTGAGTAAATTTTAATTTTGGGGTGAAATACCCCTTTAACGTGTTTACAAATGAACATACAAAGTGCATAGTTGTATTAAAAGCATTACAGAGCGAAAACGTATAATGTCAAATGATAAGTAATAAAACGTTCCAACTATCTAACTAACTTCTGCAGTCGTGCATTAAGAGACAGCCCATGTGCGCGCGCCCCACCCACGCGCCCCACTACAGCGGGCTATTTAAAGCGTTAAGACATCAAGCGCGAGACCGTCAGTTCAACCTCAGATCATGCTGGATTGGATTAATCAGCTCATGCAGTGCATTTCATATGGACCCAACTTCATGTTATGATCAACATAACTTTACATATCAACTGAGGACTTCTGCCAAACGCCTACTTGTTATTTATTTAGCCTAAAGAATATATGACTAAATATGTTTCCAGTGCAACTGATTTCCACTTTGATAGTGGCGTGTGGTTGCAGTGTGCTCGCGGACGCAATGCAAGCCAACTTCACCCTGGATAATGACATTCAGTCCAGCTTTATCCAGCGGCGCCTGAAGAGCCAGGAGCGCAGAGAGATGCAGCGGGAAATCCTCTCCATCCTCGGGCTGCCGCAACGGCCACGTCCGCTCATGCACGAGAGACACACCGCGGCTCCCATGTACATGCTGGATCTGTATAACGCCATCCTGGAGGACGGAGACCGACGCGGTGGGTTAGTGTACTCTTATGAACCGGCGTACACGACCCCGGGACCCCCGCTGGTGACCCAGCAGGACAGTCGCTTTCTCAGTGATGCTGACATGGTGATGAGCTTTGCGAATACAGGTGAGCGACTTATCGTATTGACCGCAAATCATAATGGTTATAAAGGTTATAAACCAACAGTTTCTTTAATATAATATACAAGGCGTGACGGTGGCGCACAGTTGCCTCATAGCAAGAAGGTCGTTGGTTCTTGCCTCGGCTGGGTCAGTTGGCATTTCTGTGTGGAGTTTGTAAGTTTGCGTGGGTTTCCCCCACAGTCCAAAGACATGTGGTAAAGGGGAATTATGTAAGCTAAATTGTGGGAATTTGAGGATGGATGTTTTCCAGTGATGTGTTGCAGCTGGAAGTGCATCCGCTGCGTAATTCGTGCTGGATAATTTGGTGGTTAATTCCTCTGTGGCTACCCTAGATTAATAAAGGGATTTAGCTGAAATGAAAATGAATGAATAATAACTGAAAGCTCAGAATAAATGTGAACTCCCCCCAAAACAGAAATATTCATTAAAATAAAAGTGCTGTCACTGAACATCTATAGGAATAGAGAAATGAAGAGTTCAGATGCAAAAACCTTTCAATGCCATCTGAAGTTTTCTTTTAAATCAGCATTTTTCTCAACCTCCTATGCTTATGTTCAGTTATTTTACCTTAAAGGCAATGAAAAAAACATGATAATTAACATATAAGTAAAATTACTGAACCTACACTAAAGAGCCTGAGAAAAATGTTCAAGAAGAAAATTTTAGATGGAATTTATAGTTTTTTTGTTTGTTTGTTTTTTTTGCATCTGAAGTCTTCAGATAATACGTTTAAATTCATAGATGAGGTCTTTAAAAATAAGCTACAATTGATTAAATAAATTAAAATTACTTGCAATTTTTAGCTTTCTCTTGATTTTTCCTCTTTAATAATATCGTACTATATATATTATTTTTGGGGTGTACAAATGTTTGTACTGTGATATTAGTTCCAGTTTTTGCTTTGACTGACAAATCCAACACTGTAACTTTTATAATTAAAAAAATTTACTTTGACTTAATGAAAAAAGAGTTATTGTAACTCATAAACTAATTATATTAAGTAGAACTCACACCTAATGAGTTATGAATTAATTAATTATATTTTTGTGTTAACTTTACTGTAAATACTAGAAGCAATACCAGACAATTTAAGTTGCCATTTGAGTTGTTCTGTTAACTGAACTCATAATTATTTGATAACTGAACTTAAAATGTTTAAATTACTACTACTCTAAATATTTGATGATATAAACAAATATATGTCAGTATCACAAATAATATATGTGTATATGACAATGGATATATAAGTTTACAGTACTCAAACCATTTTGTGTCAACTTAAATGGTTTGTCACAAACGCTTTCCTCAAACAGTTTGAGTTAACTTATCGGTTTTTACAGTCAATGTATATGAATATATTTTTTAGTAATTTAAAAGAGAGGTCTGTAAGGGGTGTACTATTATAAGTAATCAATGAATAAATAATGAATATAATATAATAAATATACTGCTATTTTCATCCCCATTATATGCATTTTCTAAAAAGACACAAAAATAAATGCTAAGTTCTGCACCATTGATTAGTGTTAGGCCAACATGAAAGAATTAAGTTAACTTAATAGTTTGCATTTTAATAGACTCGTTTGCAAATGTAAGTTGACTGAACAAGAAAGAATTAAGTTGCCAAAATTTTCTTTTTAAATTGTGTTCTTTCGGCTTATTTTAAATAAGTAGTATGAACAAACATATTTTATTAAGAGTTTAATTGTAAGCCTTTGAATTGTTTTAGAATTGTTTCATGAAATGTAGAAGCATTTTGTGTATATCTTGTTGTGGGACATTTAAATTGGCTAGTTTAAGCAAGACTTTGGTGGGAAAATGCTTGAGAACATTTTTAATGATCCTAATCAGTTAAACCCAATGGCATCGACAGTGTGTCCAGTTTGCACAGAATCCCCTCAAAGGTCTGAGACATGGGGTTTAAATGGGTTTTGTTTCGCTTGACTAGGATTTAGGAAAGGATTTTTTAGGGCAGTATAGACATGGAGGGACACAGTCATCATCCAAACACTCTCAAGAGTGGACCTTTTAGCATGTGTAAAGTGTTTATGTGTGTGGCTCAAAAAGGGCTTTGCTTGTATGCTGAGGTGTGAATGTATTTCCATTTGTGTAAAACTAATGATAGAAACATTTTTGAAAGTATGTGTGTGTGCATGTTTATTGAGTACAGAAGTGTTTATGATCCAGTCAGTATATCTTTCTTGTGAGTAAGTCTTGTCTTCGTTTCCATTGGACAAAGGAAAACAGTATTCCAGATGCACTGGTAATCTCCACACAGCATAAGAGCTTCAGTGCAATTGACAACTGCAGGTTAGCGTTTGCTGTTTACGCTGTAAAAAAATGCTGAGTTCCACACAATCTATTTGTGTTGGGACAACATGAAGGAATTAAGTTAGCTTACTTGTTTATTCATTCATTCATTTTCTTTTCGGCTTAGTCCCTTTATTAATCCAGGGTCGCCACAGCGGAATGAACCGCCAACTTATCCATCATTTGTTTTACGCAGCGGATGCCCTTCCAGCCACAACCCATCTCTGGGAAACACATCCATACATTCTCATTCACACACATACGGACAATTTAGCTTACCCAATTCACCTGTACCGCATGTCTTTGGACTGTGGGGGAAACCGGAGCACCCGGAGGAAACCCACGCAACCACGGGGAGAACATGCAAACTCCACACAGAAATGCCAACTGGCCCAGCCGGGGATCGAACCAGCGACCTTCTTGCTGTGAGGCGAACGTGCTACCCACTAGGCCACCGTGGCGCCCACTTACTTGTTTAATTTAAGTTTAATATAAGTGGATAGAGTGTATGCATTGGTATGCAGATTGACTTTTAATTTGTTAATAACATGGGTCAAACACTTCCGATGAACTGTATGACGTTACAAAATCGGTGTGTTTAAGGTCTGTTTTCTTTAAAAATCAACGATATCCACTGGCTGAGTGATATATAATATGAAGTGGGTCTCACAATGTACAAGAAGCACTGCATTTAAATAACATTTTCCTGTGCCATGTCTTTAAAATATGAACATTTATTTAACCCCAGTATACTTAATGAAGTTTCTCCACTAGCCTGCAGATCCTGACGGGTGCGAGCGTGTAAGCGGCTTTTTGTTTCATTTTACGCTTGAACAACAAAATGAATTCCGAAGTCTATTTAACTGATTGCATTTTAAGTTAATTACAACATCAATGCTGTAAAAGGAACCAAATAAAATTGAAGTCACATTAATCGTTCACTAGAAGTTTATCAGTTTGGAAAGAAACACTAGCTGTGCAAATACCCTACACCTGAAAAAAAATATTCAAAGATGATTCCTTGGATTTACTACATTTTTTTAAGTTTCGTGGTTGTAAACAATTAATTTGGACTAAATGTAAGCAAACAAATTAAGTTGAACGTTACTAAATTTATTTTATTTAAATTGAACACACATATTGTTTGCAATAATTTTGAAGGCACAGTTTTTTTCAGTGTATTTACCATCAAACAATTGAATTTTGACATGGCATTTTTCAGGCCTGGAAAAGTTTTGGAAAAACTGAAAAACCCACAAAGGTTTGGAAAAGTCATGGAAATTAGTTGAACAAATACTTTTATAATTTATAATTTACTATTATATAGGTTTGTTGTCTTGTTATTTCCATGGCAAAACACATGCTCTCACATTATTAGTGCTGTGTGAACATCTAAATCTTTTGTACAAATCTTTTGTCTATCTAAATAAATTGTACATAGATAGAAAGATTCATTTAAACTAAATAGATTGTTGCATGTTTTATGATACGCTGTAATAACTTTGAACATGCATCGTTTTTACCATGTATACGTAGACATTACATTGAACATTAGGTCATGAAAATTTACTTCTGGAAAAGTCATGGAAAAGTTATTAAATTTTAATGGTAAAAATGTGTATGAACCCTGCCCCTGTGTTGAATTTAAACAAATAAATTAAATGTAGTAATGTTCAACCTAATTTGTTTGTTTAAATTCAGCCCAAATAAATAGTTTACAACCACTTAACTTAAAAAATATAAATTAGTAAATCCAAGGAATCATTTTTTCCATTGAAGTTTACTTAAAAAAAAAATTCATAGTAACTTGGGACTGTTAAGTTGACTCAACTAAAATTGTTTTAATATGAACATAATTAATTTACACTCAAAAATGATTTTGCTGCTTGTTCAATTATTTTTTTAAGCTGAAACAACACAATTCTGGAGATTTCTTTGAAATACTTAATTGTTTTATGTTTAATCTACTTAAATTAGTTATGTTAATCTAATGGATTTGTGTTGGGACAACATGAATGAATTGTGTGGGATCCTGCATTGTTTTTACAGTGTACTTAATCATTTTAGGGCAACAGGTGTACTATTATTTTTAAGCTAACTCAGCACTTTAAAATGAACAGGTTTTCTCCCTTTTTAAGTAAAGTCAACTAATTGCTTTTTACAGAGTAACTTTTGCTAGATATTTATTTAAATTTGTCCTGGCACAGTTTTTTATGCATATTTTGGATTACAAGAGCCATTGATTTCTTTCCCCTTCAAATGAAAATATATGTTAAATCAGCGGTTCTCATACTGTGGTACGCGTACCACTAGTGGTACACAAGCTTCCTTCTTGTGGTATGCAGAGGAATCTCTGAATAATTAAAGTAAAAAATGAACACACTTTTAACCCTTTGAGGCATATGATAACACCGATGTGATCAGTAAAATGATTTCAAAAGGCTAAAATTTTTACTTAAGTGGCTGACAATAATAAATATTCTTAATTAGAACAATTAGTCTACCTCGTTTTTGAACTGTGCAGCGCTGTAGCGGCTTAATTAGGCCTACTTTGCTACTGTACTTCAACAACGGTTATTATGGTGGTACTTGGAGAGACACTTTTTTTCTGAGGTGGTACTTGGTGAAAAAAGCTTGAGAATCACTGTGTTAAACAATGTATTTTTTCCAATACAACATCATCCTTCACAAAGATTCCCTTTATAGCTCTTAATTGGCAATAAGAATGTGATTTTCCAGGAACCTGGCTGTAAAAGCAGCTTATGACAAAAAACAAACAGATTTTCCTTCATCATGTGTTTCACATAATAGTTTGACACAGGCTCTGATTATTTTTCATCATCTCCTACTAATGGAAAGTTAAAAAAAACATCTTAATCACAATCATTTGCAAAAGCTTTCCACTCAGTTGGTCTTGCAAATTTAAACAACATCATTTTAAACCAAAACATCTGCGTTCAATTGTTTGACATGAGGCTATATAAGGCTGACACGGTGACTCAGTGGTTAGCACTGTTTCCTCACAGCAAGAAGGTCACTGGTTCGAGTGCCGGTTGGACCAGTTGACTTTTCTATGTGGAGTTTGCATGTTCTCCCCGTGATCGCGTGGGTTTCCTCTGGGTGCTCTGTTTCCCCCCACAGTCCAAAGACACGTGGTATAGGTGAGTCTGATGAACTAAAATAGTGTATGAGTGTGAATGTGAGAGTGTATGGGTGTTTCCCAGTACTGAGTTGCGGCTGAAAGGGCATCCGCTGCATAAAACATATGCTGGATAAGTTGGCCGCTCATTCCGCTGTGGCGAACCCCTGATAAATAAAGAACTAAGCAGAAAGAAAATGAGTAAATGAAGCTATAAAAGACAACCATTCAAGTTACATTTAGGTTACAAAGTTGGTCAAGATGATGCCAAATTAAAATAGTGATAAATAGTATTAACTGTTAAGTCAGATTTCCTTCAACTCTAAATTCAATATACACCAAGCAGTGTGCAAGTCCACCTCTTTGGTCATAAGCTGATTTTGAAGAAGACAAGCAGATCTTACCTCAGATTCTTGCCTCCATACCAAAAGCTGATTAGACCCCCAATTATTTTCAGTCCTCTCAGGAAACACATTTGTCATTGTCTAAATTCAGGGGAATACTGTTCTAGTTGACTTCTAATGCTTTTTTTGTCAAGATAATTAAATGTTCATCATTTAAGGCCTTTCAATGCAAGTATCTATGTAAATGATCGATTGACAATGATGTAATTAATAAGATTAAAACCATTGATCGATTGGTTGGTTAGTTGGTTGACCACATCCCACAGTAGAAAAGATTTGAACAATGAAATCAGATCTTACCTCAGATTTTTGCCTCCAAACCAAAAGCTGACTCCCAATTATTTTCAGTCCTTTCGGAAAGCACATTTTTCTTTGTCTGAATTCATTGGAATATTGTTCTAGTTGACTTCTAATGCTTTTTTTGTAAAGATAATTAAATGTTCTCCTGATTTTTGGTCATCCTTTAAGGGCTTTCAATGCAAGTATTTATGCAAGTGATTGATTATGATGTAATTAATTTGATTAAAACCATTGAAAGGTTGATTGATTGATAAACTGGTTAGTTTGTTGATCACATCCCACAATAGAAAAAAGATTTGAACAATAAAATCAGATCTTACCTCAGATTCTTGTCTCCATACCAAAAGCTCATTAGACCCCCAATTATTTTCAGTCCTCTCAGAAAACACACATTTCTTTGTCTGATTTCCTTGGAATACTGTTAAGGCCTTTCTATGCAAGTATTTATGTAAGTGATTGATTAACTATGATGTAATTAATTTGGATTAAAGCCATTGATTGACTGGTTGGGTGGTTGGTTGACCACATCCCACAATAAACCATTTTGAGGGATGTAAACAAAAACAATGTCCTCAACTTGTTTCCTGTCTTACATTTTTAATTTCTAAAGCTTCCGAGAATCCAAAAAGAGACTCATATTGATAAATAATGTTATGATAGCTGTTTTAACATTTACTTATGATTGAGTTGACATATGTTATAGTTATGAAATGGTTTGATAAGCCAGAAATGTTCATGGGTCAATGACATGACCACATTGAAATGGTCTATAGAAACTTATTTGAACAATGAAACTGTTTGTTCTGACAAGTATGTTGGACGTTGTTTCCATAAGCATACAAAAACTTCATTGCTTCAAAAAAATCCAAAACAACACGACTTTGAGTGTTATAAATCAGTTCGTTCTTTACCAGATCTTTCCCCAATAACAATGTTCTCGCAAAATAGTGAGATGATGGATAAGACTCAAATTTTTGGATGCAAGAAGAATCAATTTAAGAAAAAGTATCACAACTTTTCCTTGTGCTGAGTTCAGGCTGCACAATTTTCAAAGTAGTCACATCACACTGCATGACTATCTGGGGTAGCATTCTGTAGGTGCTTTACACTGCAGGATGGATCGGCGACAGGGAGTTTCACACTGCATGACTTTACCATAGGAAGAATTGCCGACAACTTTGTTTCCGTCCACAAACTACGTCTCACAACCAAACACACGCGACAAGTGACATGGAAACAATGAGAGGTCACACAGTATATCTTTTGTTATTAACTACATAATGAGAAAGAAGCTTTATTGGGGTATAAAATGTACTTATTTTGCTCACCTGTGCTTTGAAAGGAATTAACAATTGCTCAGATGACCCGTCAAACAGACACAGGTGCTCCTGACAAATTTACACTAGTTTTTCCTTAATTTCTTGGTTCCAAATACATGGAAAATAAGCACTTTTAACTTCTCCCCCAACCTCCCGCTGGCCTGCAGATACTCATACTAGTGGACGCTGCTCTCTCATTGGCTGCAGGTAATCGCCAATGTTATTTTCAATCAGAACACATTTCACACAGCTTTATTTGAATTGCCGACAGCTTCAGATATTTAGCATGCCAAATATCTCACGGGTGTCAGCGACTCATCGGCGAATCTCTCCGATCGTGTCTTTGATAATTCACACTGGGTGATTGTTACTCACGTGAACGAGCACTGATTTGCCTGTGATGCTATGCATTTGTCTGCGATTTCTTAAAACCTGTGAAAATCGGGACTAAAATCATACAGTCTGGACTCTCTATAAAAAAACTGCAGGATTTCATAGCTTTGAGGCGGGTGGCAAGTTGTTACTCATGGATGACAGATTGGTTAGCATTGTAAAAAGAAGATGAAGAAAACCTCCAGGAAACTTTCTGCTTGTGTTACTTTCAGGCTGGAAATACTGAGGATGGACTCAGCTGGGTCAGGGCTCGGTGGAAACAAGCCAGGGTTTAGATTGGTGTCAGCCAAGATTTCATTTTTATTATTATTATTTTAATTATTATTATTTCAATGTTCAGAGTCTACATGGAGATGCTTCATTTTTGTGTTTTTTGCTGTGTATGGGTGTGGATTAACACAGATTCAGATGCCAAATGTTGGTGAAAAAGGAAATGGGACCTAGCTACTCTACAGAAGAGGCTAGTTTAGCAATGAATTCCAATGCTAATTTGGGAAATTCATTGCTACGCTGAAATACTGCTGGTCAAACTTTGATTAATCTTTGGCAAAGCTGGTGGTGATCTTAGCATCCCCAACCCAACATATGCTGGTGATACGCTCTTTTCAGTGGGATATGAACAACCTTCTCCCAGATGTGGTCAGTTGTGTCTGGAATATTATGGGATATCCCAGATGCTAACCCTCTTCCTTATCCGGAATTAGACTAATTTACCACATTTAACAGGTCTCTCAGGTTAGCGCCACGAGGAGCCCCCAAAATACAGTCTTGAGTGTGCATGTGTATCCATTACGTGCATGTATATGTGGGGCATCGTTGGTTTCCGGCCAAGCTTTTAACAGAGCTTTTCTTGTGGTTGGCACATGTGTGCAATTGAAGTCTATGGTGGGTGGGTGCAGGGCCTGTGGTTTCTCCCCCCAACTTCAGTCCCCAGGGTACCCAGTGCCCAGATCAATCATCAGCGTATGGAAGCAAACATTTCTTTTTTGAACACACTGATGTGGGTGAGGCAATCAAGCATAAGCGCTCAGTGTGACTCCACAGCATTTCTGACCAAATGAAGTCTGGATACTGTGACACATGCTGCGGTGCAAGTGTGTGTACTCATTTGTTGGCAGTGGCACTGTCAAGTTGAATGAGAGCAAAGCTTGTAGTCGGTAACTAACCTACACAAAGCATGTATTCTGACTTTTCACATTGAAAACTTCCATCACTTAATAAGTAATCTCCTTGTTTCTGCAGTGGATCCAGAAGAAGACCTCCAACTGTATCATCAGCATCGCAGAGAGTTCAGATTTGACCTCTCCCGCATCCCGACAGGTGAAACCGTGACTGCTGCAGAGTTCCGGATCTACAAAGACTTTGTGCGTGAGCGTTATGAAAATGAGACCTTCCATGTCAGCGTGTTCCAGGTGCTCCAACAGCAGCACAGAAGGTATGTCATTTTAAGAAATGTATCAGTTCAATGTGTTAGTTTACTCCTCCAAAAATGGAGAATGTTATCATCTTGTTAAGTGGTGACGTATCGGTGACGTATGAAATACTGTTTCCGGGTCTAAGCAACTACTCTTTTGAATTGAAAAAATATTCGTTTATGACCAATTTTTCGTCCTGACACACATTAAAGTCAATTTAATATATAGTCATGGTGTACACAACAGTCTCTGGACTTGCTGTATAACTTTTTTTATATATATTTTTTTATTATTATTTATTTATTTATTTTAAATTAAGTGGATAGGACAGTATTTTAGACAGGAAGTGAAGTGGGAGAGAGAGAGGGGGGGTAGGGCCGGAAATGTCCTCAAGCTAGGATTCGAACTCGGGATGCCCTGAAGTGCTATTTCACCATATGTCAGCACACTAACCACTAGGCTGACCAGACACCAATACTTTGACGTCAGAATTATTTGCCCCCCTTTGAATTTTTTTTCTTTCTTATATATTTCCCAAATGATGTTCAACAGAGCAGGGAAATTCAAAAATAAAGGTGCAAAATTTGTCACTGGGGCGGCACCTTTTTAAAAGGTTCATTTTTGTCCTTAACAGGTCCTTAAAAAGTACGTATTAATACCTAAAAAGTACAAATGTGTACCTCACAGTAACTTAAAGGCATGAAAAAGTCACTAATAAGTAGGCCCACAAGGAATTTGGCAGATTTCCGCAGATTTTTAGCCCATCATTGATTGTTTATTTACTGCTGTAAATGTATGAAAATTTATATTTGTTCAGTTTTCAAATTAATTTCAGTAATAATATTGACTAATATGAAAAAAAAAATCATCTTATTTACCTACAATACAGTTTGTAAAGTAATATTTTCTGTCTTTTAGTAGAGATTTTATATGAGAGACTTGTTTACCAAATAAAGTGGCTCTAATTGGATTCGCATTATAAACAATAAATAAAAGTTAAAAATGTATTATTGTTTATTTCATATATTAAGCTTTTAGTTATGATACTCCCAAAATCATTCCACATAAATCCGCAAATGTTTAACAAAATACTCAGCAGAAATTGCAAAAAATGTCCACAGATTCCGTCTGGCCCTTCTAATAAGGCTGCAACATCAGTCAAAAAGCAATGCGCTTTTAAATTGCTCGAGAACGTGAGCTAAAAATAAAGCTGAGTGGTTGCTTCTTAAAGTGGAATTACAGACATTACTTTGATTTCAAATTATTATTATTATTATTATTATTATTACATTGAGCGTAGATACGACTGCTTTTGACCTGCAACTTGTTCAAGCACTTAAATAGAAAGCATTCTAGGACAATACTCGTAACCAAGGAGGACACTGACGCCCAAAAACGCAATGGCCCAACCCAGCCTAAACAGGCTAAATTGGATTTTTGTGCAGGATTGGGGGTGAAGGAATCTTATGAATGGGAAGAGAGGCATAGCTGCTGATGAGGCCGCTCACATATCGTGTCTTTTTTTCGTGCAAGTTCGTTATTACCAATGGAGGTGCATGGTTAGGAGTGCATATTGTACACTCGCATTTTTCAAGTGCACCCAGTTGAAAAATGCGTGACAAGAATGTTTTAAAAGTAAAGTAATTAGTAATCTGATTACTTTTTACATTTCTTAATTATTAATGTAATCTGATTACAATTTTCTAGTAGTCATTTGTAATCCATCCCTTATTTAAAGTAACTTACCCAACACTGTTCCTTGTTTAGCTCAGTTTTATGGAGCTGTTAATTTCACTCAGGCACCATTAAATCTAACTTTACAAATCCTTTTCTCAATTACTCCCTTCCTACCATCTGTTCCAATGTGGTATATAATGCCCACTTTCATGGTCACATCAGTGCAATATATCATGTCTCATGGTTACACTGAACGTCCTCTCATATTCTGAAATATTTCGAATTATGCAAGTAAATGAGCGGGAGGTTTCATGTTCACCTCATTTTGGATGCACATCTGTTTGCCCCGGGCCTTCAATGGTTTGGTTATTGTGTTAGCTCTGAGTCAAGGATATAATTCTTCAGATATGCAAAAGTTAAATCACGACTCTGGTATGTTCATGTTGGTAGGCTTTTTAACAGAGCAGTATGTAAAGGCCTCTAGACATAAGAAAAAAACAGTGAAATGTCTGAAATGAAACATATGCCACCACCCACACTTTTTAAGCCTGAAAATGGGAGGGATGGACCTACACACACACACACACACACACACACACATTGATTTGTCTGCCCAGTGCTACGTGTCTAGTGCCAGGGCTCCCACAGAATTCCTTAATCTGATTTACGGTGTGACTGCTAACAAGCAGCGAGAGCAGCCGCCATTACAAAACCATTACTGTCAATTATTAAGATACAAAGTCCTCAGTGCGAGCCTTAGACATCTGGAGGAGCAGCCTATTTCTTCATCACTTCATCACATTCCCTCAACCTCGATAACACCTTCTTGCAACGTTTTGATTGCATCGATAAAATGGAAATCCTGAAGAAGTCCTCCAGGTGAGACATGCTCAGACAGACGTCTCCCTTGGGTTCACCGTTGCTTGTTCTAAATTACACGCATGCTAAAGCATTATCCACCCCCCGATGCTCACATTCTCTGAGAAGACCACCCATTGTGAATCATCCTTCCTGCAACTCTCCCATTGTCATGCAGAGACGGTTGATATGCACAGACAGCAAGGCGACTAGACAGGAGGAACATAAAGACCTAGTCTCTCGATGCCTTCGAGGCCTGAAATCCTACCTGCAAGTCAAGTCATTGTTTAGAAGAGCCGTCCAGAAGCCCCCGGGTTTTCATCACCGGAGGACAATCTGATCTCTTTTAAGCAATGTCACATTTAATAAGAGAGCTTTGACGCTGTCTTGGAAACATGTTGTTGCCTGTGCGGCCTTAGTTGTTTTTTCATTTCATGAGATGTATCAGCCAGACCTCAAGTTCTTATCTTATGGAATAGAGCTTATTTTGTGATATCTTTATCTGAGAGGGACAACAAGTTCTGGCAGGAGATGGCATTTTTTGAAGAAGTAGTCATGAGGATGGTAGTAACTCAAATTCGATTGCATTGTCTAGAACTTTATTGTTAATATGATTGCAATTCTGTTTGAGTTTTGTTTAACACAAAAGAAAAAACTTTAAAGAATGTTGGAAACTCATACTATCTTAGAAATAAAGGCAGTACTGGGTACTTTTTCAAAAGGTCCACATTGGTACCTTAAGGGTATACTTTTGTATCTTTATGGCATGACAAGGTAAGAATTTGCAGGGATGTCCGATCAGGTTTTTTTTGCCCTCGAGTCCGAGTCTAAGTCATTTGTTTTTAATATCTACCGATAGCGAAACCTGATCCAATACTTCTATAATACATAAAAAAATAAAATAAAAAATAAAGAAGAGCGAAGAAACAGATACAGGATGTTAATATTTTAATATTCATTTAACATTTAACATTGAACAACAACCTTTCCACCTCTTGCAATCCCAGATTTACATATCTCAAAGTTTCTATGGCAGTGTTGTCGTCATCAACATACTCGGTTATAGCTAGATCAGATATAGACAGTGGTGGAATGAGTACTGAAAAATCATACTCAAGTTAAAGTACATTAATTGCCCAAAAATGTAGTTCATGTAGAGTAAAAGTATCTGTAGTAAATATTACTCAAAGTATGAGTAAAAAGTAGAGCTTTTAAAAGTACTCAAGAGTAGTGAGTAGTGAGTATTACACTGTAGAAAAGTTGATGTGTTTACAGAATGTTACACATCCCTGCACAAACAATATGTAGAGTATTTAGGGATCTTTCTATTTTCGTTCGTTCCTTCCAACCTTCCTTCAATTGTTTGCTTGTTCTCTCCTTCCTTCCTTCATTCGTTTCTTCGTTCGTTCATATTTTTATTCCTTCCTACATTAGGTCCTTTTGTTCATTAATTCGTTTGTTCATTCCTTCCTTCCTTAGTTTGTTCAGTCCTTCCTTGAATTCTCCCTTCATTCATTTGGTCATTCCTTCTTTCCTCTTTTCATTTGTTTGCTCATTCTTTCTTCCATATTTTTGTTCCTTCCTTCATTAGGTCCTTTGTTCATTCGTTCCTTCCTTCCTTCTTTAGTTTGTTCAGTCCTTCCTTGAATCCTTTCTTTATTTATTTGGTTCTTCGTTCCTTCCTTCCATTCCTTGTTTGGTCCTTCCTTTTATATGGACCTTCCTTCCATTCTTCATTTGTTCAATTTAGTGATTGTTTAAAGCTGTTTGGTGATTTCAGTCATCATACAGTCGACATCCATAATTTTCAGTGACATGCAGTCTATAAAAAGTCTCTGGATCATTGCGTGTACAGATTTTGGACATCTTCTTGGACATTTTTAATATTTCCAAAGGTTTGCTACATTTATAAAGCACCCATGTCTTGAGGTTGTTCAGTATGATGCGATTTACTTTCTATGTGTGATTTAATTGGACAGGAATCACAGGACTGATTTTTCTACTTAAGACAATGATCGTAGACAAGAAAGAAATAAAGTAGTGACGGCATGTTGAAGGAAAGTAGTGGTGTAAAAGTACTGATTCAGCACTAAAAATGTACTCATGGGAAAGTAAAAGTCCAAATTTATAAAACTACTCAGTAAATTACAATTCCTGAGAAAAACTACTTAATACAGTAGTTTGAGTATTTGTAATTACTTACTTTACACCACTGGATATAGATTTATATTATTTATTAACTTTCCCATAAATTGTATTTTATTGCCATCTACTTCCATCTCAACCCTAAATCCAACCATCACAGTAATGTACAAACAGTATTTGTACCGAGTATTTTTAAGTTAACCAATAAATTGCAGTTTTTTTAATGTCTACCCCTACCCCAATCCTAAACCCAAGGTCACAGTTCTGTAAAAATATAAATTGTTGTTTTACAGTGTTATAAAAAATGCTGCTAAATTGATGTGCACTTCCAGCCGGTCGTGTATCCTATCTAGACTTTACTGACACACTCGCACATTCTGCTTCAAGCTGCTTCCATGTGAAGTCAAAAAAGAGGTCCAACTCTGTGCCATCGCACAACTATAGGTGTGTTAAAAAATAATGAGAATATATATATATATATAGTAGTCATGAGGATGGTAGTAACGCAAATTCGATTGCATTGTCTAAAACTTTATTGTGAATGTGATTCCAATTCCAACAAAACAAGAGTTTTGTTAAATATAAATATATATATATAATTTTTTTTTCCAAGTCCTGATTGGGAGGTAATGTCTGAGTCTGAAACTGTGTGATCGGAACCGTGGAGGACAGAAAAATAATCCATTTAGGCCACTCTAAAGCAGAATGTCACTGAGGGATTTAAAGTGCAGCCACTTTTACTATTGTGAAGAATATACATGTGTTCAGGAATCTGTGTGATTTGGATGTTTTTGTAAGGGCAAAAGATTTCATCACCAAGCAGATTTCACAACAGATTCTGTGCTCTGCAGATTTGCTGTGTCAGTGTATTATTTGGCTGGTTTGTTCATCAAGGTGGCATTTATTAAATGTAAAAAAATAATTGTAAAATATGTATATACATTTTTAATAACTGTTTTCTTATTGTATGTAGTTTCAAATGAAATTATTATACATTCATCCAGTCATTATTGCTTTGATTACTATTACATTAATGAATGAAAGTGTCAAACTGCAGATAAAGTCGACAAATCAAAAAAATGAAACACCCGAAATTACACGACACTCACATACTCCAATTATGTGCTATAACATGTAAAACAGGATCATGAAAGGAACATTCAAAAAGCAACTCATGGAAATCCCCTTAATCCTTTTATTGTCTCATTCAGATTAAGGCAAATAATTTGATTACTGATGTCCCCGCAGGGTCTTTGTTTTACCCATAACCAAATCATAAATGAAGTTACACAAATCGATCACTTTTTCTGGCATGAATAGGCAAAGTGATCCGTGTCATTACAATTGCATCGACAAACTTGGTTGGTAAAAAAAGTGCACAACCAACAGGAACCAACCAACAGTATCTGAGGTTTTTGCTAAAATGACTAAGTACAAGCGTGAAAGTGAAAATTGAAGCAGTGTACTGACGCTGTGACACATTACCTGATAGATTCAAAAGACAGAACAGTCGTTAGATAGAGACAAGATTAATTAAATATCACATTTAACAACTATAGTACATCATTGATACATTGTCCAACATTCACTGCTCTCTGGGGTTTTGTGCTCAAAGCATCCACTGACTGCTTGGAGCTCAGACGTGTGCATATGATAGAGCGCATGACAGAGTGTGTGTGGGGTCACGTGATGTGTGTTTTCAGCAGTATAGTGCAGACAGCGTGTTGTTCAGAAATGCTCGATGAAACTCCAGTGTGGTCGTGGATCAATTTCATCCAAGACGTATTAGTGTAAACGGAGCCTAAGTGTGGGTTTTTCACGTGTGGGTTGCTGCTGCGATGGAGGCGGGGTGGAGGATTGTGATGCCGGCTCATCATTGTGATGTCTATTGGCCATCGCCAATGGACGATGGCATCATCTATCGACCCAACCCTACACCATATTGCCATTCAAACAACAACAAAAAGATATAGCGGCCACCAGTTTACTTAAAACCAGGAAATAGTTTAATAAATGGACAGAGTAACTAACTTGTTTCCCACCATCTATTGTGAACTGAACCACATTATAGCAACTTCATTATATTTAGCAACATATTCACACAGAATATATTAACACTGTATTTATGTCTAAGGCCGTACTCACACTATGCTATCCGAACCGTGCTCAGGCCCGTTTCCCGGATCGTTTGAGAAGTGTGAGCGCTCTGAATCAGGCTCAGGCACGGTTCGTTTGGCCGGCCCTGACCCGGTTGGAAGAGGTGTGCTTAAGCCCGGTTCACTTGGGCTCAGGCGCGGTACGCTATAGTGTGAGTGCCAAGCGCGCCTGAGCCCAAAACTGAGGACGCAACGTCACTTGCTGCGACGCACGAGCAGCGCGATTTCGTGAAAATTTCCGAGCCACAAAGGCGATAGACCTGTTCAACATTATGCTGTGACTGGGTTGTGCACCACTGCTGAGCAAACGACTCAAAAAAAATCACCAACAAACTTAACAAAGCTGTGGACTCCATTGTGCTCAGCATGCTCAGCGTAGCTCTTCCTGTTTATCTTGAGTACGTCACACTATAATGACGTAAGCGGGCTTGGGTACGGATTTTTTAAACGCAGTGTGAGTGCGGGCCGTCGGGGGAGAGAGAGGAGGAGGCACAATCGTGCCCAGGCCCGTTTGGGCCTGGGCACAGTTCGGATAGCATAGTGTGAGTACGCCCTAACATGGATAAAGAACGATGATTGTTTATGTGTGTTTTCTATTGTTTCAACATGTCCACTTACTGACCCATATACTGCATGACCTCTTCTGACCCTGCACAGGGAGCTGTACCTGCTGGACTCACGAGTGGTATGGGCTGCAGAAGAGGGATGGCTGGTCTTTGACCTCACAGTCACCAGTAACCACTGGGTTATAAACCCAGGTCAGAACTTGGGACTGCAGCTCTTAGTGGAGACCTCACATGGTGAGTAACCTCAGATGTCAAGATAACTTTATAACTCATCCTGTCAAACAACCACAGTAAATCATCATTAGGCGGAGTAGCACTTTGGGGGCTTTGAGAAAGTTGGTTTCTGTCATCATTACCTTACTCTAGTGTAATTTATAGAGTTTTTTTCTTGGAAAATGTGTGAAAAGATCAACCTATGCTGTTCTATAATGATCAGTTGAAACATTATCCATAATACTGGAATGACATAATATCAATATTTTATGAATAGGTTCAAGAGTAAAATATTTTGAAGAGTTAGGGTGCATCTCAACCAGCCCCCTAGCTCCTGAGGATGCAGATAAGGAAAGAGAAAAGCATGGTTCACATTGGGACACTGAGTGTGACATGAGAACATCCTCTCATTGAACAACATCTAAAGTAAATTTTACAATAATAATAAATCCTTACATTATATAGCACTTCCTTATTCCTTAAATAGCACTTTTCTGGACGCTCAAAGCGCTTTATGCATTTATGGGGGAATCTCCTCATCCACCACCAGTGTGCAGCATCCATCTGGATGACGTGCCATATTGCGCCAAACTGCACACTACACACCAGCTGATTGGTGGAGAGGAGGGAATAGTGATCAAGCCAATTATGATAGGGGGATGGTTAAGAGGCCATGACGGAATCTTTTTCAAAGGAAATCCTGGGATTTTTAATGACCACAGAGAGAGACAGGACCTTTGGTTTAAAGTCTCATCCGAAAGCTAGCGCTCACTGAGCAGTATAGAGTCCCTATCAATATACTGGGGCATTAGGACTCACACAGACCACAGCTTGAGCGCCCCCTGCTAGTCTCAGTAACACCACTTCCAGCAGCAACCTAGCTTTCCCATGTGGACTCCCATCCAGGTACTGACCAGACGCAGCCTTGCTTAGCCTCAGTGGGTGACCATGTGAGAGTTACAGAGAGCTAGCTGCCGGCGTTGAGAGCTAGCTACTGTCATTATAAATAACAGCAACTGATATTTTTCATAGATGACAACTAATATTTTTTATATATTAATTTTATGTTTTAAGTTTTTTTTAAAGTACTCTTTTTTTAAAGTACGTTAAGCCAGTGCTTAATTTGTGAATTGTGAGGTCCCGGAACAGATCGGGGTAACGGATTCGCCGTGTTACCCGAGGATGTAGAGGTGGCGCGCACGAGCGGGGTGGGGGGGCGTCTGAGATGGCGGGGTGTTAGATGGCAGAGGGGTGTCGCAGATGAAAGTGAAGAGCGGGGGGATTTGATGCGGACAAATGTGAGGAGGGTTGAGGAGTCGCGGAAGAAAGTGAACAGCGAAAGGGTTAGGAGGAGGATCAGTAAAATGAGGTGCCGGATCAGATTTCAGAGCTTCTGGATCCGGCGTGTTCCGGCACAAATTAAGCCCTGATAATAGCTAAATAATGTGACATTTTAAACATTAATGTTTGCTGAATTGTTTTTAAGCTGTCTAGCAATGCTCATTCACATTAAAAAATAAATAAACAAATAAATAAATCATTGATTATTTGGCTCCTTCTTTTTACATTTTCAGTTTTTACAGAGTTAACATTACCCCCGTTATGAATCTGCCACTATGCTAACGCATAGACATTTGTAGCTACGCCCTGCTTTGAAAAGAGCCTAATCTCATTCATTTATTCATTTTCCTTAGGCTTAGTGCCTTATTTATCAGGGGTCACCACAGTGGAATGAACCACTAACTAGTCCAGCATATGTTTTATGCAGTGAATGCACTTTCAGCCACAATGCATTACTGGGAAACACCTATACACTCTAGCATTCACACAGGCACTCATCCCCCTATGGCCTATTCAGTTTATTCAATTTACTTATAGCGCATGTGTTTGGACTGTGGGGGAAACCGGAGCACCCAGAGGAAACCTACGCGAACACGGGGAGAACATGCAAATTCCACCATGAAATGCCAACTGACCTAGGGCCTTCTTGCTGTGAGACAGTTCTAACCACTGAGCCACCGTACTGCCAGAGCCCAATCTTAATTGAATTTAAAGCAATCAACAGTCACCAAAACAACACAATTTGGATCAAATACTAAAAGGGAGAGTTTCAGCAAGTTATGAAAAATGATTTGTGTGTTATTGTGAGGTGAACATATACACATATACACTCTAGGGACATCAGAGACTTTTTTTTAGATTTTGTAAAAAGGGGCATAATGGGGCCCCTTTAAAGGTGCCCTGTAATGAAAATCTGGGTATACCAAGGCATAGTAGAACACTAAAAGATCAGTAAATGGAAATGGGCAAACTGTGAGCCTCAGACACGACTGTTTCCTTGTTCTCATGTAAATTCCACAAGTCTAAAACCTTGTTGGACAACTGTGATGAGACTCAAGGGCCATGCCCTCCGCATTTGCATTTATGCCATAAAATAGATCATAAAAAAGCTCTGAGATCATTAATATGCATGCATCTTGCTAAGTTTGAAATATAACAACATTTTCTATTGATACAACAGTGATAATCTTCCTCCCTCGGTTGTTTTAAGCCATAGGTCTCAAACTGGATTCCTGAAGGGCCACAGATCTGCACAGTTTTACTCCAACCCTAATCAAACACAGCTGATCCAACTGATCAAGGTGTTCAAGACTACTAGACAAAATTAAGCAGGTGTGGGTGAGTTGGAGGTGGTTAGAGCTAAAATCTGCAGAGCGGCGGCCCTCCAGGAATCGAGTTTGGGACCCATGTTTTAACCATATATTTCATTTAATATGTATATTGGTCATTTATTTTGAAAAAGCAAGCTCTAAACTGTTTACTGTGTGTTACTGGGCAACGACAGCCCCAGACATGTTTCAAACTCACCTCAGGATGCAGAATGCAAGATTTATAGTTTACACATTTATTTATCTCCACTCCGAAGAGGCATAAAGGTATGTTTAGTTACATCTTTTGTTAATTTACTGTGTTTATTGTGAAATTTGAAACACGTGTGGAGTGCTGAATTGTGTCAAATCACTCAGCTCAACTGTCGTATGTTCATGCAGAGGTTGATATTAATCTCTGTCTGTCTTTTCTTTGACTTTAGCTTGAAAATACAACACGATACATCTCTATCTCTCTCTCTTGTCAAGTTTAGTTATGATTTAGCCTTTATCCACAACAGATCTGATGAGCAAACAGGTTAACGTTACTTGGGTTTGGGTTTATGTTGGTCCGTGTTTAGCGTACATCATGCTGTGTGTGTGTGTCTGTGATGCCTCATTCAGACTAGCAGTGACTTTGTAGCTGTCGCTCTGGGTGGCGACCTGCTTCAAACGCAGGTCTGTGTTGGTATATACAGCACAAATACAACTGGCCTCTGAGTGAGCTGAGAGAGGATCACGTGAGCTCTACTGGTCCTCCTATTGTCTTTCGCTGAAGAAAGTCGCTCTTCATTTGCATAAAGTTGAAGGAGTAGTAGATGGAGGTCACAGGAAGTTGATCGCTTTCTATTGAAATGAACTTTTTAGAGTTTAGAGGGTTTAGAGTGGCACTTCAGAGCGGAGCTCTTTAATATTCACGACATGAGCCATATATGGTCAATCATGGACCTTCTGATTCTATTTTTATGGAGTAATAAATGAGTTTATAAAACTGTTTCTGGAGATTTTTTTGAACTTACCAAAGCCATAAACCTACTATGTAGATATCAGAGAACAATTTAACTTATTAAACCAATGCAGTATATGGCACCTTTAAAACTTTAAGACATCATGTCGCCCTCTATAGGTGCAAGGATGAACCCAAGAAGAGCTGGACTGGTGGGCAGCAGTGGAGCTCAGAATAAGCAACCATTTATGGTGGCATTTTTGAAGGCATCGGGAATCCACCTCCGCAGTGTTCGCTCGGCATCAGGAGGCAAACAGAAAGGTCATCACCGCACTAAAAACTCCAAATCTGGGGCTACACACAGCCAGGTGGCTTTAAAAACAGCCGAAGCAACAGGTGATGCTTCTCACAATTACATGTTATCTTGCATTATTTCATTATTACTTTCAAATATTCTGTATATAACGATCCTTCCACCTGTTTATGCAGAGGGCGCCAGCATAGATCCCAAACAGGGATGCAAAAAGCACGAACTCTACGTCAGCTTCAGAGATCTGGGATGGCAGGTGACGCATGCGCTTGCTGTTTAACACATATCTGTTATTGGATGCCTTTATCACTTCTAAACCTTCTCATCTTTCTTGTGTTTTCAGGACTGGATCATCGCTCCAGAGGGTTACGCCGCATACTACTGTGAGGGCGAATGTGTGTTTCCTTTGAACTCTTATATGAACGCCACGAACCACGCTATTGTACAGACGCTGGTGAGTTCCACAGACATTTTGGTTTTAGAAAAAGATTTCAGATGTGACTTATGGCCCTTTTCCACTGAGTGGTACAGTACGGTACAATACGGGTCGGTACGGGTCACCTTTATCCGGCTTGCGTTTCCACTGTTGGGCATGTATGACAGAACGTTTCAGTCAACGTCATTCTCGCTCGAGGAAATGTCAAAGTAAAGCTGTACGGGTCGTTCACATATCATATTATACACATAATTATTCATTCATTCATTCATTTTCTTTTCGGCTTAGTCCCTTTATTAATCTGGGGTCGCCACAACGGAATGAACCACCAACTTATTCAGCATTTGTTTTACGCAGCGGATGCCCTTCCAGCCGCAACCGATCTCTGGGAAATAAACATAATTAATAGTGTATAAATGTTCATTACCTTGAACTTGCATGAACCTTTCTATGAACATGATTTAATTATATCTACAGATCATTGATAGTGTGAAATAGCCTACTGTGACATCTGCAATTAAAAAATGAATTTAAAATAAAAAAAAGAAATGTAACATAAATGAACACATACAGATCCTTACAGTCTCCGATATGTCACTAATTACAGAAAAACTACACGGAACATACATTTAATCCTTATTTGGGTTAAAAAGCAACACGAAATATAGCCCAGTCAGTGCAAACCTCTCATCTGTGTCTTTAATCTTTAACAGCACATGTAACCTCTTGTTAGAATGTAAATCCGTCATTCCGAGTTCATAATAGTCGGAAACGCGATGATAATAGTTAAATGTGGCAGTTTGTTCATCTTTCAGGTTGCTGAAAGAATCATTTGCTCCTTTTTTTGCGCTTCACTCTCGCGTTTGTCTGTTTCTGAAAGGATCGGATGTCAGAAGCGCTTCTATAAGCATGCGCACGTTATTATCATCAACTCAAGAAGTTTATTATTTCAAATATAGACACGCGTCAAGCTCTCTGGAAAAAGATGGGTTTTAGATGGGCTTTTAGATGGGCTCGTAAAACAACAAGAGGACATACAGGCTTTGTGGCTGTTCATCAAGATGACAACAAGGTTTGTTTAAGCTTGGTGTCGTGTCTCTGTAAACCAATAGCGTTCAGCTGTGTGTGTAGTTCTGCCTTTTGGTACCCTTTCGTCATGCTAGGTACCCTTTGTAAAGGGCACCTAAAAAGATGTACAGTACGGTTCGCCTTTTGGTACCCTTTGACAGTGGAAACGGCCATAAAAGCGTACCGAACCATACCATACTGTACCACTCAGTGGAAACGGGCCATTAGGCCCTGTTTACACTGGCAGTTAAATGTGATTCCGATTTTTTTTTTTTTTGCTCATATGTGACAGCTCGGATCTGTTCTATAAAAAAAAAACGCATGCATTTGGATATTTAGAGATCAGTTTCAGCCCTTCTTCATATGTGGAAAAAATCAGATATAAATCGGATATGTGACAATGCGACTTTCATGTAAACAGGCAGATCGTATTTATTGAGGCATTCCATTTTGTATGACATTAAACTTGTGACAATGTGGTACTTCTCCACGGTTTAATGACATAGAAGGAAGATCGTGTGTGGAGACGCTGACGCGGTAAACAACAACAACAGTGGTTGAATGCAGGAGTTACCTGCCTTCTTGCCCTGTGGGGAGATCAGTCAGTAGAGGACACTATTTATAAAACCATAGGCGCAAGCTGTGATGACGGCCCTTTCCCTCCTCCACCGCCTTCGCCTCAAAATCATTTTAAAGTTGAGCAAACTTTGCATACTTTGCATTGCTAAAAGCAAGACAATTTCTTCCATCGTGACTAGTGTGGCGCAGATGCTAGATCCCCGCTTTATGCATGCATTGCAAATTGTATGGCAAGTGTAAACACATGAATCGGATATGGGTCACAATTAAAAGAACATATAAAAGGACAGACAAAAAAATCAGATACAGGCAACAAATCAGAAATGGACGTCAAGACCTGACAGTGTAAACGTGGCCTTGGAGGTTTTTGCATCTGAACTCTTCATGTTTACTTATGCTCCATGATCATCTTCAAATCATGTACTGTTGTTTTTCCTAGGTGCATTTCATAAACCCTGAAACAGTCCCGAAGCCCTGCTGCGCTCCAACTCAGCTGCACGGAATTTCAGTTTTGTACTTCGATGACAGTTCCAACGTAATATTGAAAAAGTACCGCAACATGGTCGTCAGAGCCTGCGGATGCCACTAATCACTACTTCTGCTCTCACCAGAGGGATTCAACAAGAGATTTAAAGACTTATATTCTTGATTATCAAGAGCCCAGAAAGAAAAAGAGACCCGCTGCTTGAGGTAAACTGGACTTCTCCGTATGAAGAGTACACTTTCAAAGGATAAGACAAAACTCTAAACTAGAATTGCGTGAGGTTGACCACAGCTGAATCACGTGCGTGTTGTGTCTGGCTTTCATTTCTGCACAAAGAGCCAAGTTTAAAATATCAAAAAGGACATAAGTAGATACAGAGAGAAAATAAAAGAGATTTAACCAGACTGATCAGGGAAGATACAGTGGATTTAAGCATGTTGCTCTGTAGATATCTCATTTCAAAAACCACTCGACATGATTTCTGTATACAATTCCCTGAAGTACTTTCTAGAAGAATCCTACCTTTTGAAAAAGTCTGAGACCACTAGCAAAAAATGCTTTTGTTTTGGAAATAAAACTGCACGCTTCATGCAGTGAAAAACTATGTAGTTCGAGCTCTCTGTTTATGTAGAATTACCGGCCACTTTATTAGGTACACCTTACTAGTACCGGATTAAAATCCCTTTGCCTTCAGAACTGCCTTAATCCTTCATGGTGTAGATTCAACACAGTGCTTGAAATATTCCTCAGAGATTTTGGTCCATATTGACATCATAGCATCATGCTGTTACTGCATATTTGTCGGCTGCACATTCATGATTCAAATCTCGCGTTCCACCACATCCCAAAGGTGCTCTATTGGATTGAGATCTGTTGACTCTGGAGGCCATTTGACTACAGTAAACTCCATTGTCATGTTCAAGAAACCAGTCTGAGATTATTCGCGCTTTATGACAGGGTGCGTTACCCTGCTGGAAGTAGTTGTCAGAAGATGGGTACACTGTGGTCATAAAAGGATGGACATGGTCAGCAACAATACTCAGGTAGACTGTGGTGTTGACGCAATGGTCAATTGGTACTAATGGGCCCAAAGTGTGCCAAGAAAATATTCCACACACTATTACACCACCAGCACCAGCCTGAACTGTTGATACAAGGCAGGATGGATCGATGCTTTCGTGTTGTTGACACCAAATTCTGACCCTACCATCCGAATGTTGCAGCAGAAATCGAGACTCATCAGACCAGGCAACATTTTTCCAATCTTCTATTGTCCAATTTTGGTGAGCTTGTGCGAATTGTAGCCTCAGTTTCCTGTTCTTAGCTGACAGGAGTGGCACCCGGTGTGGTCTTCTGCTGCTGTAGCCCATCTGCCTCAAGGTTCAACGTGTTGTGCGTCGTGCTCTTCTGTATACCTCGGTTCTAACAAGTGTTTATTGGAGTTACTGTTGCTTTTCTATCAGCTCGAACCAGTCTGGCCATTCTTCTCTGACCTCTGGCATCAACAAGGCATTTGCACTCACAGAACTGCTGCTGTCTGGATACTTTCTCTTTTTCGGACCATTCTCTGTAAACCTAGAGATGGTTGTGCATGAAAATCCCAGTAGATCAGCGGTTTCTCAGACCAACCCGTCTCCAACATCCTTCCCACGTTCACGTGTCTACATGCCTAAATGCACTGAGTTGCTGCCATGTGATTGGCTGATTAGAAATGTGTGTTGACGAACAGTTGGACAGGTATAACCTAATAAAGTGGCCAGTGAATGTATACGTTGGAGTTTTTCATATATATGTCTTCTATACTTTAGACTGCACTGCATTTCTGCACAAGATGTGAGATAGAAAAGCAAATTATGGGTGTCCGTTGCAATTGTTTTCAGTATCACTCTTTCAGGACGCTCGGCAAATCCCTTCACAGATGTTCAGCACTCGATTAAACAGGATTGCAGAAAATATGAAGCCCAGTTCTGCCTGGCTTCACTTTGGTTTCATCACATACAGTACATGAAAGAACACATGTTTTCTCTCAGCAGTTATCAGTCAATCTAGTCAATAAAAAGATGGATTTGGCCTTTCAGGGCTTTCTGAAGAGTCCAGCTCATTGTTTTGTAGCATTGCTAACAGATTTTGTGTGGAAATGTCAGTCGCTAATAACTGATAATTGTGTTCTTATATCATGCAAGATTTCTGTAAATATGTACATATGTATATATGAGTTGCATAAATTGTTATCGATTCACAATGAATGTATAAACAATACATTTACATATTTGAAATACATATATAAAAGCCTTTCTCTTTTCATGTAAGAGTATGCATTTTCTGATCAGATCACGCACAATACCAAATAATACTAAACGAGGAATAACACATATATGACTACACCACAGTTAAAGGTGCAGTAGGTGATCTGCCACAATGCTAACCTGTTAGCATAAATCTCTGAAGCACAGTCCCTCCCCTGCCGTTCAAAGCCACGCCTCCTGAAAACACTAGCGCGTGCCATGACAGGTGAACCCTATCTGTTGAGCTAAAATGAGGTGAATTTTTTTTTTTTTTTTTACCGTCCCAGGTTCTGCAAGGTTGCAATGTCCCAAATTTTCTTGCCAATCTGAAGCCAATTGATATCAATTGTTTTGGTTCAATTTGGAATTTCCCCAACCAGCGCAGAGCCCGAGGGACCAGAGAAAGACCTCCGACTGGTCCGGTAAAGTAGCATGGTGAACAATATAGGCAGCACGTCACAGGTCCTCCTTGTTCAAAATGAACCAATGTGAAACCAACTTCAGCTCAGTAAAGAAGGGTAGGCGGAATAGCACTATTTACTGATGTTTTGTTGTTAAACTAAATAAAATCTACATTATCGACGATGTAAAAGGTCCCTTTTCCAACTTAAAATAGTCACATCAATCCAAAAACAGTCACATCAATCCAACCCCAACCCCAAAATTTAGTATATCGTATCATTCATATATAACATATCATTCATTTATGTCAATAAAAATAATAATAGATCAGAAAACACTGTGCATTTAACAATCAACATTGTAGGATAAAACATAATTAAAAATAATAAAAACAGTAATAATCAGTATATTTACAATGTTTTAATTATAATCATTTAGGTGTGTGTGTGTGTGTGTGTGTGTGTGCACACAAGCGCATCACTGATGTTTTATTGGTCTGCTCTCTCTTTTTGTGACAGGCATTACTGTATTGTGCCGCTAGAAGGATACAGTCAGTTGTTTCCCCCAGTAAATATTGAAGCTGTGTTTTATTGTCTAACTCAGTGAATTGTGGGTAAATGCTCAGTAGTTTGGGGTAGAATGTTTCTAGGATATGCTCATGCAGCGGGTGAGGAAGTGTTCCTCCGTCTCCACCTCTGCCTGGGCACAGTGTGGGCAGATGCGGCTCTCTCTGGGTTGCCAGTTCTGTCTGTATCGGCCCGTCTCTACAGTCCGACTGTGAGCACTCAGTCTGTGTTTGCTCATTGTTGTTCTTAATTTACTGTCCTTTACTGCACTCAGATATGCTGCTGTGGTATATTCTCTATTGAGGTCTAAATAACACTGAAGTTTACTCTGTTTTCCTGCTGCTTCATTCCAGTAAATCAGATACTCTTCATGCGTTTATCATTTGATTGGGCTTTATTCTGTGTATGAGCATGTCTGTGTCCTGATGCTGCCTGCTGTTAGTCATATTCGTTGTGTTGGGTTGTGTTTGGAGCGTCAGGACCATCTGAATCAGAGGACTCTATCTCTCTCATGAACGTGCAGCACGTGTATGCACCAATGGCAGAGCTGCCTGAAAACAGGTTTGCAGTAGCTCAAATCTGCATTTGCTGACAGACAGTTTGAGCTACTTATTGGAATTATGGGACCCAGAATATAAAAATACATATCAACACATTTAGATCATTTTCTTTAATCATTACTATCAGAATGTGAAGAGCGTTTCAACTGACACAACAAAATATGTCTCTGAGGACAATCACCTTTAATAATTCAATGAAACACACTTAGTGTTGGGGAAGGTTACGTTTAGAAAGTAATGCATTACAAAAATATTCCCTCCAAAAAGTAACTTGTTGCGTTACTCTTTGATGGTAACTCCATTACTTTACTTTTATGTTTCGCTACCTTTGCTGAGGTTTGATCTCTTTCAGAACTTCAGAAGTAACTCAGATACTTCTTTTGGGAGGACAACATAAGTGTTGTATGTTCAATCCACTTGAGTTTGTAAAAACGATTCACTTAATGACTTTGTGTTAGGATAGTGTGAAGGATTTGTGTCAAACCCATTTTTTTTACTGTGTTGGTGGCTAGATCTACTTTAAGAGGATTGAATATGTTTGTATAGGGTGTGGAATAAATTAGGCCAGGGGTGTCCAAACTAGGTCCTGGAGAGCCGGTGTCCTGCAGATTTTAGCTCCAACTTGCCTCAACACAGCTGCAAAGATGTTTCTGGAAAGCTTAGTAAGAGATTGATTAGCTAGCCCAGGTGTGTCTGATTGAGGTTGGAACTAAACTTTGCAGGACACCGGCCCTCCAGGACCGAGCTTGGACATCCCTGAATTAGGCTGTAGTTACTTAGGTTGCATTCACTGTATAACCTGTAAATAAAAAATGCTGGGTTTCACACAATTCCTTCATACTGTCCCAACACAAATCGATTAAGTTATCTAAATTGTTTTTACAAATTTAAGTGGATTGAACAAAAAACACTAGGGCGCCAAGGTGGTGTAGTGAGTAGCACGTTCGCCCCACAGCAAGAAGGTCGCTGCTTCGAGCCTCGGCTGGGTCAGTTGGCATTTCTGTGTGAAGTTTGCATGTTCTCCCCGTGGTTGAGTGGGTTTCCTCCGGGTGCTCCGGTTTCCTCCACAGTCTAAAGATATGCAGTACAAGTGAATTGGGTAAGCTAAATATGTGTGTGAATGAGAATGTGTGGAGATTTCCCAGAGATGGGTTGCGGCTGGAAGGGCATCCGCTGCGTAAAAACAAATGCTGGATAAGTAAGCGGTTCATTCCGCTGTGGCGACCCTGGATAAATAAAGGGACTAAGCTGACAAGAAAATGAATGAATGAATGAACATAAAACAATTAAATTTCATTTATAATCTTAAAAGGGTTTTAAAAAGTCTTAAAGAGGCTGTATGTAAGTTTTTGACTTTTCTATAGCATAAAAAGTACCATAACATGTTTGCAGATATTTAAGGAAACATGCTAAGTGAACATTCTGTTTATTTGAAAAACAATGCTGAAGTTAGATATTCTGCTTTGAAAATGTGTTATCCATGCGAGAACACTGTCTTTGCTTTGGTCATTTGAACCTGCGTGATGCCAGTTTAGCCAATTATATTTCAGCACCCCGCGTTGCCTTGGAAAACACGTATTCCATTCATTCAGAAAGGCTCTGAAAACATGCGTCCGTGACTGAAATGCGACCTCCATTGGACAGTACGTCACCTTGGAATTATAAGCTTCTATCTGTGTTCTGAATGATTTTGAGATTTTTTTTCTTCGGATATCACTCATTTTGTTTTAATGCAAAATAATAATAAAAACAACATGTAAAGTATCTTGTAAAACTTTTTAAATGATTTTTTATAATTATTTGCAATTAAAATGATTCATAAAGTACTTTTAATTGTTTTAATTAAAAATATTTATACTTCTAGGTATTTATTAGGGGGCCCTCAGATTTCCTGGGGCCCTAAGCAGCTGCTTACCTTGCTTAATGGTTAAATCCACCCCTGCCTGTGAGAAATGGAAGCCGTTTCTAATATATCATTTCGAAGTGTTGGTTAGGACAAAAACTCTTTTAATATGGAAAATATTCCTTTTATCGGTTGCAGTGGCTTTTATTTAGAACACATTTATATCACTCGCTCCTGTCCTCAATCTGGCAACCTGAGCTTGTGATTGTTTTGATCCAGGAGTGCAATACCTAGCTCAACCACTGGGTGTCAAACTTGCATGTTTACGTGTTTACTTCAAAAATGCCAATAATATAGGCATACTCCACATCTTAAATCAATTTCTGGTTTGTTCACTTATGACTATTCGGATTAAGGTCATTAAAAAAAAAAATCGCTGTTTCGAGTTTATGTAGGCTACAATTCAAAATTCATGTTGAACTGAATAAACAGTTAGTAAACACAAGTACATCTTATAGAACTTAATTTATTTTCATCACCAATTATCATTCAACACCATTTTCATTTCTCAAGCAGTTTGTGATGCATTTGGGAAACAGGAGATGAGCCCCTGGTTTAATACGCTCCTCGCTTGAGAAACCCGTTCTTAAAGATTTACTTTTAGTCATTATTTATGGTAGCACACATATTCTGCATGCCTTTGACAGAATTTAAATGAGATTACAGTGAGATTAATCTAGATTTAAAAATGTATCTGCCCACCTATAATATATATATATAAATGTAAAAATCAGTGTATTTAGAATGTCCTTGTGTAGAAGAGAAGTAAATATGTTTGTGTGTCTGGTAACTCTTCCCATGGATCAGTGTTTCAACAAGTCCACCTGCAGTATCAGAGTAATCCGTAGCTTATTCTTGTTTGTGAAGAGAAGCCAAGCCAGCAGGTGGGCGGTATCTGGGGAAGGCGTTTGGTTATGATCTGAACATATGAAGTAAATCAAGCGATGCAATGAATTGAATAAAACTCTCTAAAAAGGAGCAGGTGTGATCGATTTTGGCAGATGAAAATGTGACCCATGCAGCTGTTCCCAATAACACTGATACTAATACAATACAACACTGTAGCTGTGTGCGTTACAGAGAGGCTCCAGTGGTGGAAAAGATGACCTTCAAAACCAGATGTTTGGAGAACTAGAAACATTTTTTATGCCATACTGTCACATACAGCAAAGACGGAAGGAATAGGGGAAACAAAAGCAGATTCAATAATGAAGTTATACAAGGAGAGCGGCATGGTGGCTCAGCACTGTTGCATTACAGCAAGAAGGTCACTGGTTCAAGTCCCAGCTGGGTCAGTTGGCATTTCTATGTGGAGTTTGCATGCTCTCCCTGTGTTGATGTGGGTTTCTTCTGGGTGCTCCGGTTTCCCCCACAGTCCAAAGACATGCAGTATAGGTGAACTGGATGATCTAAATTGGCTGTAGTGTATAATGTGAGAGTGTATGGATGTTTCCCAGTACTGTGTTGTGGCAGGAAGGGTATCTGCTGTGTAAAACATAAGCTGGAATAGTTGGTGGTTTATTCTGCTGTGGTCACCCCTGATAAATAAGGGACTAAAGCCGGGTTTATACTTCTGGGCCAAGTGATCGGCGTGACCCACGTGCATTTATACTTCTGCGCGCTGAATGTGCTGCTCTGTAATAACACTTCCGAAACGCTAGCTGGCAGTAGGTGTTTATGTTCCTCTGTGTTGAGTTTCTTTGCTGTTGTTTTGTTTTTCTCTAAACGCTACCTTAACGTACAACTGGCTCCAACTCATTTGAGGGAACCGGCGGACATGCGACAAGTTTAATAACAAGGTAAACACAAAAGAACAGTTTCCAACAAGATCTACTTCACGAGACTCAACACTTGTAAACACTCGCTTCACACCCGCCCACACTCGTCATTGTGATAAAGCCGACCAATCACAGAGCTTGCACTACGCGTCATTTTGACCTGTAGTTACATTTTTTGAGAGGTGCACGTCAGCGATGGTGCCCATGCGAGGATGCGCCGAAGCATACGTGTGCGTTGATGCAGAAGTATAAATCAGCCTTAAGTCAAAGAAAAATGAATGAAAGTAAAAGAAGGGGTATAAATACACAGAGATAACAAGCAAACAACATTATCCACAACTAGTGGTCTAACGGATCACAAATCTCACGGTTCAGATCACATTATGGTTTCTTATTCACAGATCTGACCTTTTTTTTTTTTTTTACATCAGCCATGAAGGAGAGGAGACAAATGTAATTTGCTTCCCATTTATTACAAAAACAGAACTAAGAACCTGCAATTTTATAAAAAAAAAAATGAAGAAATAATCAGCTGAATAAAGAAATAGTAAAAATTCCTTTGGGAAAAAAAATCACTGCTACTGTTGCTGATAACGCTGATAAATGTAGAAATTTAACAATATAATTTACAATAGTTTACAACCCATATTTAAAAATGATTCAGTTATTCACTCATAAAGTTTCATGTTTCACTGCTAAACGTGTCATTTTTAAAGAATTATTCAGTGGTGTATTTTTGATAGCTGGTTGTCGCCACCTATTGGTTAAATAATGTAATTGCTGCCTACAAATTTCATTTCTGAGCATTGTTAAATGCAAATGATGGTGATTGTAATCTTTACCATAAACATAAGTGGTTTTATCTAAATTATAAACCGTTATCACAGTACTTCTGTGTTATTTGACTGTTTATAACTGTATAACTAACTCAAAAGACCAAACACTAAATCTCTGTTGATTTTTCAGGGTATCTGCACATTTTTTAACAGCAAATTTAATAACTTTTAAGACCTTTTTAAGTCCTTTAAACGGAAAATTTAAGATTTTACCTCAACTCCGAGTCAGGGAACATTGCTTGAAAAACTAGGTGGATGTCCTCATTTGAGGTGTATGAGTGGTGGCGGCTTACAGTTTGAAATACCGACAGTATTCAGAATCAGAATCAGAATCAGTTTTATTGCCAAGTGTGCTTCACACACACAAGGAATTTGCTTTGGCTACAGAAGCTTCCAGTGTACATAAAGTGACAAGTGACAAAACAAAATAAATATATATAAAAAAAGAAGACGATAGACATTAAACAGAGATGCAGTCCAACGATCTGGATGTTGAAATGTATGTACAGATTTGTTATAAATATACAGGTTATAAGGTGCTGTGTACAAAAGCTTAAGTATTGCATTATATATTGTTATAAGGTGCTGTGTACAAATGCGTAAGGAGAAGTATTGCAATGTATATTGTTATAAGGTGCTGTGTACAAGTGCGTGTGAGAAGGTATTGCACGTTTATTGCACAATAGGAGAAATATTAACTGTTCATGAGGTAGATGGCCTGAGGAAAGAAACTTTTCCTGTGACTGGCAGTTTTTGTGCTCGGTGCTCTGTAGCGCCGGCCAGACGGTAACAGTTCAAACAGGAAGTGTGCTAGGTGCGAGGCGTCCAGGGTGATTTTGCGAGCCCTTTTACTCACTGTGGAAGAGTACAGTTCTTGAAGTGTGGGAAGGGTAGTGCCAGTGATTCGTTCAGCAGTCCGGACTATTCGCTGTAGTCTACGGAGGTCAGATTTGGCTGCTGAGGTGAACCAGACGGTGATTGAAGTGCAGAGGATGGACCGGATGACAGCTGAGTAGAACTGCACGAGCAGCTCCTGTGGCAGGTTGAACTTCCTCAGCTGACAGAGGAAGTACAGTCTCTGCTGGGCTTTCTTCACAATAGAGTCTATGTGAGTGTCCCACTTCAGATCCTGAGAGATGGTGGTGCCCAGGAACCTGAATGACTCCACTGCAGCCACAGTGCTGTTCATGATGGTGAGTGGGGGGAGTGCAGGAGGGTTTCTCCTAAAGTCCACTATCATCTCCGCCGTTTTGAGCGTGTTCAGCTCCAGATTGTTGTATCTGCACCATAAAGCTAGTCGCTCCACCTCCTGTCTGTATGCAGACTCGTCACCGTTCCGGATGAGGCCGATAACAGTAGTGTCGTCCGCAAACTTCAGGAGCTTGACGGAGGGATCTTTTGCGGTGCAGTCGTTGGTGTACAGGGAGAAGAGCATAACATAATGTATACATAATGTATACATAATGCAGTACATAATGTATAATGTATTTCGGCCTTGTGTAGTGTAGCTACATTCGCAAAGCTGTAGAAGGCATTGCTTGAAGTGGACAACCTTGTGGAAGGCTGAGAGGTCGAAGTGCTCTATGAGAACATACTTATGGCCAAACTACTTGCCTGTGACGACACATACTTCTTGTGCTTCTCTGCTTTCATGTGCGCTTTGTGACCCCTTGTCCACAGTTTTATTATCTTTTTACATAAAGCACACCTCCCTTCATGATTACTGGCTGTTTTCTTCAGCCACCCCCGATACTTTTCGTCCTCCAACCAATTGTCATCAAACAAACATTTGCCCATGCTTGCGATTTCGCAAAATGCCGTGGTGGCGAACCATCAACGCAAAGCATTCATCAATCACTTACTCGTATGTCACCTATGGAATGATGCAGGTTGCACCCACGAAGTGCTGCCCCCAAATGTTGCACTGGTCAAATTACGGTTGAAATAAATAAATGAAAATGACGAGTTGGACATGAAATTTAAGATCCCACATGAAATATAAGACCTCCTTATGGAAAATTACAGAATTTAAGACATTTACAGACCTTAAAAATCGAAAATTTTATTTAAGACGTTTCAAGACTTTTAAGGACCCGCGGGGACCCTGTTTTTGCGTTTTCGGATTTGAATGCAGCGATTGGAAGGATTATTACACATTTGCAAATCATCATCATTTACAATTTACGTTGGGTGGGTATTGAGATCCCGATCTTTCAATGATTAATTATGCAGCTTACACTGAGTGCATTAATGCAGGCTAAACAAGTAGTGACAGAAAACACCTCACAAACAAAGCATTTTTAGGAAAGATGGCCTTTAAGTAAACACTATGAAGTATGATATGTATATTTATACAACAGTGTCATCTGGTTCTTGAATATGGTTGGCTGATGGAAGTGTGATATTCTAGTGGTATCAGCACTCATCTAGAGCCATAGAGAATATATTAGTTTGTTGGTTTGTTCATTCAGTTATGGGTTAATTGTGATTTTAGCAGAATTTGTGGTTCATTCATTCATTTTCTTTTCGGCTTAGTCCCTTTATTAAACCAGGGTCGCCACAGCGGAATGACCCGCCAACTTATCTAGCATATGTTTTACACAGCGGATGCCCTTCCAGTGGCAACCCATCTCTGGGAAACATCCATACATTCTCATTCAAACACATACATACACTACGGACAATTTAGCTTACCCAATTCACCTGTACCACGTCTTTGGACGGTGGGGGAAACCGGAGCAACCAGAGGAAACCCACGTGAACACGGGGAGAACATGCAAGTTCCACACAGAAATGCCTACTGCCAACGAGGCTCGAACCAGACAGAATAGAACAATTCAAAATAACTTTAATGACTTTACTTTAGGGCAACTATGATGAAAATCAACATTTGTACGCTGTTTGGTCAGAACTTTGTGTAGGTATAGTGTGTCCACATATTGGAGTTATAGAAAAATGATTTTCATTTCAAATGTTAAAATAGGAGCCAGATCCCAGTGATTTTGAGGCCCACCGCAGCGTGATGTAGAAGTGCGGTTTTCCCCGTCCACCGAATTGATTGACAGGTGCCATGTCTCCATAAAAACAAGTAAACATATGTCCACAGAACATTCTTTGGCAAAAAAACAAAACAAAAAAACTTGGATTAAAACATGTTACAACTCTCTGTGATTTTTATAAGTTTAAAATGTTTTTAAAACAAAGCATGTTTGTAATAAAGACAGTAAAATCGCTATGTAATTCTTGAGGCTGATTTATACTTCTGCGTCAAGGGCACACGTATGCTCCGGCGTAGCCTTCGCATGGTCCCTGTGGCCGTCACTGACGCGCACCTCTCAAAAAAGTTGTTACATTTTCGTCAGTTCCCACCTCAAAATGAGTGAGTTTGAGCCACTTGTACATTACAGCGTTCAGAAAAAACAAAACACCAGTGAAGAAACTCGACACAGAGCAACATTAAAACCTACTGCCATCTAGCATTTCGGAAGCGCTATTGCAGAGCAGCACATACAGCGTGCAGAAGTATAAATGCACAACAGCGCACATTGGATGCGCCAGGGTCATGCCGATCACTTGAAGCAGAAGTATAAACCAGGCTTTAACCACTATAATCACCACGTGTGGAGAGATCATCTGTGTTTGTCTCTATCACTGACTGCTGTTTCTCTGATGTAACGCATGAGAAGCAGACATGCACGTGGCAACGGTGGGCGGGGAGAAGCAGCTCATTTGCATTTAAAGCCACGCTACAACAACAGCTACAATGTACTCAGAAAGCAAAATGGGCAAATTCTGGAGGTTATAATAAATAATCTGATGGGTATTTTCAGCTGAAACTTTACAGACACACTTTACTTTGTAAAAGGTAAAATAGGAGCCCTTTAAAATTACAAAAAAACATTTTAAATTTAATGCACCCAAGCTTATGCTGTGGTCACACTAGAGTTAAACCATGCAAATTTCTGCCATGCGGTGCTCCGAAAAGGGATCAAACAAATGCATTTTCAATGCAGCGAACTGCAAGACCTGTTGCACGAGCTTGCATTTGCGGTCTATCACATTCGCTTGCGTATGAACGGAAGTCTATAGGGCGAAAAGTGCAGTGTAACCGCGGTTATAAACAAAATCTTTTCAAATCATTTCACCGACCACAAATTCTAATACAGTAACTGATTTATTGTACAGACTGTACTGTAGAATGTCCTATTGTACTATTGTACTGAACAAACACAAATTTTGCGGAAGGAGTCAGCTACAGTGTACAGACTACAGTGGCAATAATAACAGTAAAACGACTGCAATTCTCTTTTTAAAAAATCTTAAAATGCAGTTCTAGAAAATATAATTCAGTCTTTTCAATCAGTAGTGTGGTGTATCTTGGAAATCTCCCTGAGCTCTGGAGCTGTGAAGCGTCTTTTTCTTGATGTATCTTTTATCTCCAGCGTGGGCTTGTTTTCGACATGACTGCTCAGGATCAAGGGATCTTCACCCACTTCATTTCGGCTCCGATTGACCGGCTCTGATGAAGAGGTGGGCATACGTGTCAGTGCCAGGCACAAGTCACCCACCTCTAGCTGGCGGCACTGTAGTTTGCAATTTTGACTTGTGTGTTGAGGGTTACAGGAGGACCAGCCGTGCCCATAAACGAAGAAGGGCATTCCTTCACTCACCTCCAAAGACAACTGCAGAGGAAACGGTCATATTTGGAAAGAAATATGTCAGCTGTGTATTACTACCTACACTGGGCTTTGCAAAACTGATTTGAGTTGCGTTGAGACAACATGAAGTCAGCTTAATATTCGTTTTTACAAATTTAAGTAGATGAAAAAAAAAGCCTCAAGAATAATGTTGTTTCAGCTCTTTTTTAATACAGTAATTAGTTTGAATGAACAGCAAACATCTTTGTCTTGACTATGTTTTTCCATTAAAGGGTCAGTTCACTCAAAAAAGCAAATTTTGCCATCGTTAGCTTTGTTTTCATCCAAAGAGGCAAATTAAATTCATGTACTGGAATACTGCATTACAAAGCATTTGCTTAATAATAATGCATTGTTTCCATTCAATGAGTCAAAAGAGAACAAATTCGTCACACCTTGATAAACTGGTGCCAAATATTTACATAAAAATGGAATTCGCTGCACAGGAGAAGCCAATGTGGGCTTTTTTCTAATATAACAAATAACTTGTGCCTCAGAAGATGAAGGCGATACGCAAAAAAAAAAAAAAAAAAAAAAAAAAGAAGGCACAAAACTGACTTTGGGACATTTTTAGCAGATAATAATACCAAACTACTTTAATGACAGACTTGTGAGAGATTTTAGAATGACCATATCTATGGTAGCTGAGACCATAACAATGGTGGCTGAGAGAGCTTAACATGCTGCAGTTTAAGAAAACACACGCAATTACAAAAAACACCAGCAAATCACCAGCAAAACACACTGCATTTTCACACAATGTAATAAAACACACTGCATTTTCACACAACGTAATAAAACACACTGCATTTTCACACAATGCAAACAAAGTAATAAAACACACTGAATTTTCACACAACACTTGCACAAACATCAGAACACAACGGAAGGGCGACCCTAAAACATGACAGACACTGCTGTGCCCTGACTATTGCTCAGGGAAGTTGTAGGTGATCATTGAAAGGTGATTTTTTTTTAAAATATTTTTTTGTATTTTATTAATCTCAATAAACATAACACAAATAGCCGGGTCCGTCACATTTTAGCATCCTTTTGAAACATTTCTGTTGTGTTTTGAGAAAATGCAGCACACTTTCGTAAACTGTTTTCATTGTGAGAAGATGCATTGCACTTTTGTAAATTGTTTTCGTTGTGAGAAAATGCAGAACATTTTCATCAACTGTTTGCGTTGTAATAAAATGTAGCATGTTTTCGTAAATTGTTTGTGTTGTGAGAAAATGCAGCGCACTTTTGTAAATTGCGTTGAGAGAAAATGCTGTGCATTTTTGTAATTGTTCGCATTGTGAGAAAATGCAGAGCGCTTTCGTAAATTGTTTGCGTTGTGAGAAAATGCAGTTTGTTTTCGTAAACTGTTTGCGTTGTAAGAAAATGTAGTGCATTTTCGTAAATTGTTTGATTTGTGAGAAAATGCAGAGCGTTTTTGTAAACTGTTTGCGTTGTAAGAAAATGTAGCATATTTTCATAAATTGTTTGTGTTGTGAGAAAATGCAGCGCACTTTCGTAAATTGCGTTGAGAGAAAATGCAGTGCATTTTCATAATTGTTCGAATCAATGAATAATTTAGAGGATTGATTTCTTTTATTAACAGCACATACTGTATATTTCTTAGAATTGCAACATTGATATATGTTCAACCTGCCATTACAAGAAGCGCCACCTCATGCATATCGCTATTTTGTCCTGCCCCTATTGTTGAATAATCAAATGTGATGTAAAATGTAAACACTGTACACTTTTCATTGCTGATTAACAATAATAGTCCCAACTCTGCATTGCAGATGCTGCAATGTGACCATTGTGAATGCACATATTGCGACAGATGCTAAAACGATATATTGTGCAGCCCTAATTGCACGTTTTCTTAAATTTAAGCATGTTAAGCCCTCTTGGCCACCATACAAAACAACATTTCAGATGTTTTAGATTGAAGTCTACTGGTTTGTCAATTGTTTTAACAGTTTCCCACATCTGTTAAAACAAAATCAGATGCCTTTGTTTGATGTGCATTCAGAAATATATATTGATGTGTTTTCATCGTATTTTATGCATATTAGTCCTTTTTGGATAAAACGTTTATCCTATTCAATAGTGTGCAAGCTCCCACTATGACTTGTTCCAAATCAGTTTAGTTTTTTGGTTCTGCTGAAAACAAAAGATATAATAAAGACTGTAGGAAACTGATGACTTCCATAGCATTAGTTTTTCCTATTGTGGATGATGTGAATAGTCACCAGTTTCCAACATTCTTCAAAATATCTACTTTTGTGTTCAACAGAACATCCAAACAAGTCAAGTTTTAAACAAGTCAATGCTGAGTAAATGATAACGGAACTCTAACTTTTGGGTAAACTATCCCTTTAACTTTATGTCTTTACATTTGGCTACATCAGTTTTTTTGTTGTACTTAATAATTGACTTATTTATCAGTGTGTGTGTGCTTACCTGCGAGTAGTCATGCTCAATCTGCACGTGTAAACAAGAGAGCGCAGGTGTGTGTGACGGTATGATCTTCAACACTGTGAAACGTTTCAGCATCAGCTCGGGGTGTAACTGCGCACACTGCTCCAAGTCCTCTGTCCTCAAATCCTCCACCCGCTTCAGCCGACCACCCTCCAGCTCCACCAAAGACCCTTCAACGAAGCGACGGAGAACCCACAGCGCCGAAGACGTGGATTTAACGTGTGTGTTTCTGCTGCTTTTTTGTGCATCTCCACTCCAGAGCAGCAGGGGGAGCCTTTCGCTTATTTTCTTTTCAGGCCCAGCTTCATTACTAAACCCAAGCAGTTGGTGATGGCTGTACTCTGAGTTGTATTTAAAATGTTCTTTATTTGAATCAGCATGTAAGAGAGAACCAAGAAGTGGGTTACTTTTAACATAATATCTCTCACAGTCTCTTTTGGAGCAGATTCTCTGACTCTGTGGGTCTTGGTAGCAGTGTGAATACCTCAATCTGTCCTTTTGCATGCCTGTTTTGGCTTCCTCCATTGGAAAATCTCTTCTTAGAACGTCCCTACCAACTCCTCTATAGAAATATGAAGCCGGCAGTGTGTCAGTTTGTCGATTATGTAGCTTTCTAAAGCCTTTGACAAGTCCATATCCTGCTTCTGGAGTGAAATACCTCCAGTATGAAGCTCCCCTTCCATAATGCAGCATATTCGGATCAGTGACAAGTAAATCTGATGAAGGTGGAAGATATCTACTGTTAGAAGAGTTCAGACTCAGAGAAGAGTGAGTCTGAGTTGCTCCTAAACGAAGGTCGGGACTTATGTGAGAGCCTAAATCACACCTGTAAGTATAGAAGTTGTATGCCTCTCTAACAGAATCAGGTGCGTACTCTTGTACTTGTCTTGGTCTTTTGAATATTAAATCCTGATTCCAAAAGGGTGACGGGGTTTTAAAAATGGGTTCTGGTGACTGCTCAGTGCAGCTTGGTAAAGAGTCCCATTTTTCTAAAACAGAGGATCTCATGTTTTTTTTTTTGTTTTTTTAAAATGAGTATACAACAATGAGCTTATAGTATCAGTTGTTGGGTAAAAAAGTAAAATATTACAACTCTAAGCCTATTTTGGTCTTTAAAATAGGCAAAAATAGCCAAACACAATGGCTACTTTCATATTACTTTTCTTAAAATGTAGCTAATAGATTGTTTAGTTTTGTTGTTGTTTTTTAAAAAGTCACTTAAAATTGTAATATATTACTTGTTTTCCCCAATATTGGCAGTATTGCATCTGACTTAAATGTTGTATTGTTCATTTTCTGTCTTTACATCAATTTAATTAGTGATTTTAAAGAAGTACAATCAGTAAAAGGCATTAAATTATTTGATATGTTTTCAGAAAACATTATAAAAGGTCTTTTTGTGGGGCAAATATTCTGAAAATTAGTAGTATATGGTTCAAAGCTGAGAGTATACAGTTCAAATTGTTATTTGAGCAGTGGAGATGTAGAAATTGCTTTCAGAATCAAAAGAATCTTATGGCTTTAAATGACTGGGGAAAGATCGGGTGGTTTCCAGTTCCACGATTTGCTGAAAAAGACAAAAAAGAGAGTGAATTAATCATGATAATGAATGATCTGTTGATAGTGAAACCTACATTTAGGCAGCTACTGTACAACATTATGAAACATCTTGCTTACTATTTTATATCATGTTTTATGTAGAATTACAAACTTTACTATATAAAGAGACAGTTCACTCAAGCAATCAAAATGAGTACCTTTTGCTCCCCTTCATGTGGTTTTAAAGCTTAAGTTCTTACATGATTAAGTAAATGATGACAGGTTTCATTTTTAGATGAACTCTTCCTTTAGGTTTTTCTTGACCATTAAACATCCATTATTTTTAACATTTTATTAAGGCTTTATGATTATCATTGTTTGACTCTCACCACCCCATGAATGTAACATATATACTTTACATTGCCATATAATTTAAGTAAACATTTACCATTTAAGTAAACAAATGGGTTGTGTAATGCATTTTTAATGACAAGTACATACATGCAAATAATTTATTACAATACGACAGTGGCAATTTTAGCTTTTTGTAATGTTACAGTCACACCAATAGATGTCGGTGTAAAGGCAGTGTGACCATATTGCAAAAGCAACTCAAATGCAACATTAAATCTGTAATTTCTTAATGTATGTTGCTGTTCGCATATTTCATCTTTTTTTTGTCTGAATCACTTTTATTTACAAGAATGATTTTGTAGCGTGTTTTCTGTGCATAAAATAATTCTTTATATATATATATATATATATATATATATATATATATATATATATACAGTTGAAGTCATAATTATTAGCCCCCCTGAATTATTAGCCCAGCTTAATTTTTTCCCCAATTTCTGTTTAATGAAGAGAAGATTTTTTTTCAACACATTTCTAAACATAATAGTTTTAATAGCTCATTTCTAATCACTGATTTATTTTATCTTTGCCATGACGACAGTAAATAATGTTTTACTAGATATTATTCAAGACACTTCTATACAGCTTAAAGTGACATGTAAAGGCTTAACTAGGTTAATTAGGTTAACTGGTTAGGGTAATTAGGCAAGGTATTGTATAACAGGGGTTTGTTCTGTAGACTATTGAAAAAAAAATAGCTTAAAGGGACTAATTATTTTGACCTTAAAATGGTTTATAAAAAAATGAAAAACTGCTTTTATTCTAGCCGATATAAAACAAACAAGACTTTATCCACAAGAATAAATATTATCAGACATACTGTGAAAAATTCCTTGCTCTCTTAAACATAATTTTGGAAACATTTAAAAAAGATTTTTTTTTTAAAGGGGGGCTAATAATTCTGACTTCAACTGTATTTCAATGAATGTGTGTGTGTGTGTATGTATGTATGTGCATATATATATATATATATATATATATTTATATATGTATAGTTTGTTAGAGTTAATTAAGTATAATATAATTAAAAAATGACTTTTTAAGACTAAAAGGTTTGACTTTATAATAGTCCCTCTGTCACAAATTGACCGTTTACTAAAGGCCATATAAATATTATCTTTCTTTTTGGAATTAAAAAAAAAAATGTGTATATGCAAATGCAAAACTTTAATAACCTTGAAATGGATAAGGGTTTGAAGGGAGGCATTTAGTATTTTATTAAAGCTTGGTATGGTGGTGCACTAACTTTGTAAAACTAAAACTGAACCATTTAGGAAAATTCACACACCCACACATGTACATATACACAGTTGTGCTCAAAAGTTTACATACCCCTTGGAGTATTTAAATGTGAGTAATTTGAACACAATTAGAGAGATCATATAAAATGCATGTTATTTTTTTATTTAGCGCTGTCCAGAGTAATATATTTTACATACAGCTTACATTAGCTGTTGTGCAAATCAGTGGCGTAGCGGAAGGGCCCCGTGTGATGGGGACCCCCCAAAATTAAGGTTGTTAATTTCTGTAATTTTTTGAAGGAAAACTGGTGTCAACCGATCATTAACAAGATAAATAGATTGTTCAGTTTGATTTAATGACCAATAAATACACTATAATCCATTTCATACCATTCACGAAAGATATTTCACTTTAATAATTCACAAATTAACACTACACTACCTGACAAAAGTCTTGTCGTTGATCCCAGTTGTAAGAGCAACAAATAATAACGTGACTTCTAGTTGATCATTTGGAAAAGTGGCAAAGGGTAGATCTTTTCCCATGAATCATCTGTTGAACTGCATTCCAATCCTCACAAATACTGCAGAAGCCCTATTGCAAAGGACACGGACACAAGATTCTCACAGAATGTTTGAAGGAAAAATCATGGTTTGGGTTAACATTCAGTATGGGGGCATGTGAGAGATCTGCAGAGTGGATAGCAACATCAACATTTGTGCTGCCCATTACATTACAAACCAGAGGAGAGGGCAAATTCTTCATCAGGATAGCGCTCCTTCTCATACTTCAGCATCCACATCAAAGTTTCCTGAAAGCAAAGGTGCTCCAGAATTGGCCAGCCCAGTCACCAGACATGAATATTATTGAGCATGTCTGGGGTAAGATGAAGGAGGAGGCATTGAAGATGAATTTAAAGAATCTTGACGAACTCTGAGAGTCCTGCAAGAACACTTTCTTTGCCATTCCAGATGACTTTATTAATAAGTTATCCGGGTCATTGCAGAGATGTATGGATGCAGTCGTCCAAGCTCATGGGAGTCATGCACAATATTAATTCTTTTTCCACTGCACCATGACTTTATAATCTATACTGAACATTATTTCTGTTACGTGACAAGACTTTTGTCTAAACAAAGTCAGATCTTACTGTCCTAATTAAATAATTAAAATATCAATGCATGATCATATTTTATTTTGGTAAAATAAGCATAATCTAAAGGCCTTTGCCTTTCATATAAGCCACTTCTGATACCAAATGATGAACTAAGTCAAGATATTATATGTTCCTAAAACTTGGATAGGTGACTTTTGTCAGGTGGTGTATTCCTTCAAACAGCTGGAGGTCAGATTTTCCACCACAGAATGAGTGCTTTTAATTCTCTAAACGATTCAATTAAATTTCAATTTTCTCTATTCATTGATTGTGGATCATTTCTTTTAGTTTTATTTCTTCATTTATTGTGTATATTTTATTACATATCAGTTAATAAAAATACATATATACATATTGTTTGACCAAAAGTTCTAGTCATAGTTTCAATGTTCATTTAGTAAAATCAAAGTCTTATGTTTTCTCTCTCAATATCATGCTCCACTTGCATTACTTCCAAAAACACGATATTGCACGATATTGGAAAATCGGACATTGTGACATTTTATTTTTCTGTGATTATGTATTGCGATATTGGTACTGTATACAATTTCACCAAATGATTGAACAGCAATATTGGTAAAGAATTTATAGTCACAAATTATTTTAAGGTTCAATTATCACTATTAACAAACCAATAAATATGACTTTTGCTTCAATAAACTCCTAATTTGACATTACTAATATATGATATTAAGGTAGTTTAGGGATGCAGAATAAGATCATGCAGAATATGTAGATTATAAGTGCTAATTAGCAGCCAATATCTCAATAACATGCATGCTTATAAGCAGCAAATTAATAGTGAGAAATTGGTCCCTAAATTGTTATTAAATGCATTCATTTTGATTGATTGGGATTGTATAGGGGAGGGAATCATGCATAAAGTTTAATAGATAAACTACAAGCAGATGAATGCAACAAAGCAAAGATAAAACTGAGATAAACAGTGCAAGCTTTATGGTTTTGTATATGTAAATGTAAAAAAACACTGGCAAAGTCAACTTAACATTGCATATCTTGCCATGTGACTATTGCGGACACAGAAAAAAACTCAGTGTACATTTAACTCAATTTGAGTTTAATTTAACACTCCTTGGGTGTACATATGACTCCCTCCATTTTGGAGTTAAAATAACACTTTCTATAGTGTGACATCTGTACATTACTCATAGAGTTAATTTTAACACAGTAAGAGTTTAATCTTACATCAAACTGGAGTTATTATACCCTTCAAAGTAATTTTTTTTCATTTTCATATTTTTTATTTATTTATTAATAATATATATTGTTAAAATATATATTAAATTTGTAAATTACTCACAGAGTTCATGTGTATATAAGCTAATGAGTGCATATACTGCTTCTAATGAGAATTAATTTATTATATCTTATAATTTATTATATCATCAAGGCTGGACCGGTTCAAGTAACAAAACTGGACTTCCCTTTACTAGCGGCAAATACACTGCATATTAGGCATAAAAATTTTAACACTGAACATTTTTTTTTAAAATATATACACTCTTTCACACTTGTGGATTAAAATGTACTCCGGGTTTTAACACTGAACAACACCAAAAAATCACACTGTATGTTTAACACCGGAATTTTTGCTGTGGATGCACACATTGTGATATCGATGCTGAACCAATATATTGTGCAGCCCTAATCTAAACATATCTGTATTGTAATCTAACATGCCTGATTTTTGTTAGATATTTCTGTGCAACAGTTATTTATTCATTTCTAACAAAGGTAGTCATCCGAGTTTAGTTCATTTTATGAGGAACTAGCTACATACAGTAGTAATGGGCTACTGTTATTCACCACTTCAATCACTATCAAGGTACTTCCATTTTGAATATTAATACGAATCTGTATTGTGAAGTGTTTCTTAACACTCTCTTGATCGGCAAAGAACATTTCTTTTTTTGTTCAAGTGTAACGCAGTGGAGACAGCGCTCTATACTTTACTAGAGTCTCTTCTCTAACAATTTGATAGCTTAATAGTACACTAATAACAGCATTCAGCGCCAGACGACCCGTTTCACACCAGCTTTTTAGTCTACAAACTACAGTCTGCCTCCGTGTCAGGGCGTTTCCATGGCTACACATTTGACATAATAACAGTGCACGTTTGATTGCTCCAATTAGGTCAGTACTGAAATACCTATGACAACTTATAGGAACACACACCATTTTAGATTGAAATCAATTGAACGCCTTAGTCTGATCTCATTAATCCCCTTTGATTTTGCACACACGTTTTGAAGTTATGAAAGTTTGCACTTCCCACGCTGACATTACACTTTTATCACCATGTGTATATGAACTGTGGAAAGAGGTATTTTACCTATGCAAATGGTCCAGCTGTTTATTCAAATGAAATGACGAATACTGTCAAACGCAATTTATAGCCCTCAATCTACATGCGCTTTATAACATAAAGAGACCATTTTTCAATAAAACTCTTTCAGGCAATATTATCCTGCCCATCAACACCAAAGGGCATATTTGAATGAGGGATAGGCAAATTCAAGAATTACTCATTGCTGTTAGACAGCTGATAGGTATTTACATGCAAAAGCTGGTATATTTGTCATGGAATTGAAGCTGAAGATGAGTCATGAATGAATTCTCAGTTCTCGGTTTATCTACATGATTTTTCGAATGCATCAAGTTCAAGAAAAGAAGTATCTGTAAAATATATTACTATTATATTTTTACATTACCACAGTATGCCTTGTATAATATTTTTATTGAAGAGATATATCACACTGCTCTTTCTAAAGCTACAACATATAAAAGCAAATCATCCGAACATTTTGTTTCAACATATCATTAAACAAGTCTTTGTGCAAATAATTTATGCAGTGCTATTCTTAAATATAGAGTAAGAATAAAATCATGATCAAAAATAAAGTGATGCAAAAGTAAACTGCAGCACAACACACGCAATTAAAAATGTGTCTTACCTCTGACACCCTTTACTTTACATAACCCAAGAGTCTGCGCTGATGAAATGCTGGGCTCCAGTTGTGGTGCTGACTTGCATATAAACTCTTATTTTCATTCCTCCTACTCTCTCTCAGTCTCTCCCACTCTCCTCTCGACTCTGTCTGATGACTGATGCACTCTCTCTCTCACTCTCTCTCTCTCTGTATCTCTATATTCTCGCTATACTCTCTCTTATTGTTTTATATATAATTTTGCAAACACTTTAAGTAACAACTGGCTTATTACCTGTCTGTTATTAATATATTGGCTGTTTGTTAGTACTTATAAAGTACTTATTCTGCACCCCTAATCCTACCTACAGTAATACCTAAACCCAACTACTACCTTAATTTACTATTAATAAATCGCGAATTGGAGTTTATTGAGGCAATTTAATTGTTTACAGTACAATTTATAGTAATGGCACCAAATAGATCATTTGTTTATATAGCATTTCTCTGAGTAAAACTCACTGCATTGATATTAAAAATGATAATTCTGTAATTAATTACTCACCCTTGTCATCCCAATTTCCTGAGACCTTCATTAAACCCAGACTCACTCTGAAAACAAACCCCTAGAGTATTATTATGTTCCTTCATTAAGTAACTCTACCATGCAGCTCACTGACGACTGCACCCTTTTTGTCATGACAGTTACTCAGCCTACTCAGTGTCGCCTCCTGTGGTTGCAAAAAAACAGTACGATGACAAGCATGTTATGTATGAAAGCCTATGAAAGTATGTTAAAGTGTGTTAAAAATTGTGATGGTTGGGGAAGGTGTAAACGTAATAACTGTGATAGTCAGGTTTAGGGTTGCAGTAGGTGTAGACGTTAATGCCTGTGATGGTTGGGTTAAGTTTTGAGAAAGGTGTAGACTTTAACTGATGGTTGGGTTTAGGGTTGGAGTAGGTGTAAACATTATTAGCATGTTGGGTTTAGGGTTGGGGTCGGTGTAGACATTAATAAAAGATGGATGGGTTTAGGTTTGGGAAAGGTGTAGACCAATGGTTCTCAACTGGTTTGGCCAAGGGACCCACATTTTTGCATGGTCAAGCCGCGAGCCAAATTTTTATAATAGAATTTTAGGAAGTATAATTATTTTGTATTTATTTGTTAACATACACAAGTAGTGACAGATATATCATAAGAAAATCACCAAGACTTACAAATAAACAATATTTTATTGCTGTCATTTAACAAAATGTATCAAATTATAGAAATATTACAAAGTAAAGACGACAAATACTGTAAACAGCGGTTAGGGTAAGGAAAGGTTCAGTTCCCATGAACTAAACTGAACTGTTGTCACGCGTGCATTTCAAAATAAAAGTCTGGTAAAAGCAAAATTAATTTAAAATTAATGTTTTTTTTCGACCACACACTCCGCGACCCACTAAAAATGTTCCTGCGACCCACTTTGTCACTTTGTTTGGTTTAGGTTTGGGGAAGGTGTAGAGTAGACATTAATAACTATGATGGTTTGGTTTAGGTTTAGGTAAGGTTTAGACGTTAATAATGATGATGGTTTGGTTTAGGTTTGGGGAAG